>BRXU01000025.1:142500-412500 GCA_030267565.1 Pleodorina starrii | reverse complement strand
CCGACTGTGACCGTGACCCACACACCCAGACACACACATGGAGTTAGTATAACGCTTTCAATACTTCCATGCTTCTGCAGGCTTCTGCTGCCGCCGCTGCTGCTGTGACGACGACCACAGTGCGATGTGTACAATAAGATAATGGTATTCTTAGGGTTATATTATGTCTATGGAATTTGTATCATGTTGCGCCATTGGTATGTTGAGTGCTTGGCGGTACGTGTGCGATCAGTTTGAATGCTTGGCGGTGCGTATGCGATCAGTTTGAATGCTTGGCGGTACGTATGTGCGACGAGGTTTACGTTATGCCACCGCTCATGAGAATGTGAGGGTCGGCTTGTGGTGGGATGCGCGGAAATCGAAGGGAGGTCGTACTCGAGAAAGTGCGGCCATGTACGACAGTCAGTCAGCAGGACAGGGGCAGGCGGATCACGACGTCGCACATGAGTGCTGCCGTGCACGGAGCCCAGATCCGGCTGTTTGTGACGACAACCCGGCAAGGATTTTACGGACGGACAAATGCATGGGTCGGTTCACTGGTCGTGGTATGGTTTGGTATATTGCAGTTCGAGGCACCGGAAAAAAAACTGTGCCTTAGGAACAAAACCGTCGGTGTCGGCTGTCGGGCTGCCGGGCGTCGGCGGCGTCGTGCAGCTGCTGCTGCTGCAGCACCACTCTCAAGTTACGACCCCTCTCGGCTCCGCCTGCAAACGGAACGGCGCTGCAAGGGTGCAAGCGTCAGCAACTAACGCCGCTGTGAACTTCCTCCCACGTTCCCCGAGGGAGGCTCAGATCTGTGGAGCCTTCTGAAACGCCTTCTGAAACGCCTTCTGGAACGCCTTCTGAAACGAATCCGCCGTGACGCCGGCCCAACGCGGTACCCAACTAAGGACGCATCCGCCCCCGGAGGGCTCAACCTTCTGAGATGCCGAAACTGTTAGTAACCGAAACCACCAAACCAATAACTGCCAAACCAACCAACCGAGTCCCAACGAACCACATGCGGGCAGGACCCTAAAACCGCACTGCTCTCGCTGCTCTCTCACCACACCCCATCTGTTCATTTCCTTTGTCCTTCCCTTTTCCTCCCGCTCTATTGTCTTTCTTTCTTCCTATCTTCCTGTCCTCCTCTCTTTTCTTTCTTTCTTGTCTCTTCTCTTTCCGCGCCTCTCTTTCCTCTTCCTTATGGCTCCAGCGGAAGCGACACCCGGTGCCAGGCGTTGTTGACGATGCCGCGCAGGTTCCAAATGGGCCCGATGGAATCCGGTTGGTTGTTGTACGACGAGTCAACCGCCTTGCAGACCAGCTCCAGGGCGGGCGGCAGGCGGCCGTCGGCGCCAGGCTTCGGCAGCGGCACCGTTGCCTGTGGCGGCGGGTGTGGATTGGGTCGAGGAGGGATGCGATGGTGTGTGTTACCTCTGCGTGTTAACCGTGTGTGTATGTGTGTGTTTGGGGGTTGACATTCAAAACTCTCCACCCCGCCCATACCCGGCCCTCCACCCCCTCCCACCTCTATATAGCACGGCCGCCGCCATCGTACTACACGGCTGCCGTCGTACAACCCTAGGTACGACACGACGCACCTCCCACAGCGTCCACGCCCATGCGCCCGAGTACGACCCGTGCGGCGGCGCCCCCGGCGGCGGTGGCAGCAGCTTGGCGGCGGTCCAGGAGGAGCCGCCGTCTGTGGACACATCAACGCGCAAGATGCCCCGCCCGCCGCCACTCCAAGCGTAACCGCGGAGAGTGATCTGCGAGGGGGAGTGGGGGTTGGAGTGGGTGGGGGTGGGGGTGTGGGGGTTGGGGTTGGGGGAAGGGGTGGGGGTGGGGGAGAGAATGACACACCGAGGGATTGACGGGGGCGGTGTGGGTGGGAGTGAGTGGGTGTGGGGGTACCGTATATGCGTGGGGTTGGGTTGGGTGGGTAGAGGGGTGTGTGTGTATTGGTTTTGGTGACTGGATGGTGTCCCGGATGTGGGCCACTACAGCTCCCCCCCCTTTCCCCTTCCGTCAAATCCTCTCCCAGGTTCGAACCGACCCGGCTCCCCTCCTTCGTTTCACCCCCATACCCCTCAATCCGGTGCTTCTCCCCCCATTCAAAACACACACACACACACACACACACACACACACACGTCCGCCAAGCCACCCAAATGCAGATGCAGCCGGTAACGGAGCGCCGGGCCCGCCTGCACGCAGCCTACGAGCGGGAAGCCCGGGAGCAGCCCGCAGCGGCGGCAGCAGCAGCAGGAGCCCACCCACCGGGACATCAGCCAGCCGCCGCCGAAGTGGCGCCAGCAGCAAGTGTACTGGCAATGCTCCGGCGAATGTGGCCCATCAAATGGGAGCGCGAACACTTTGAGACGCTCTGGCGGCTGGCACAGGACGGCGTGCCGCTTCCCGGCAACAGCCACATCAGGGGAGCAGCACCAGAACAATGCAAGTGCGGCGCGTACGGGGGAGCCGGCCCACACGCATGCTCGCCGCGTGCACACCACTTCTGGGAGTGCCCGGTGGCGCAAGCGGTGGTGCAGCAGATCGCCGCCCACGTGCCCGGGCCCATCACCCGGGCAAACGTGTGGCTGGCGGAGCCACCGCCAGGCGTGCAGCAGTGCGTGTGGGACGTGATCTGCCTGGCGGCACTCACGGCCATGGAACGGGCGCGCGTGGGGCTGTGGGCAGTCAGGAACTCACCCACCGCCCCGGACGCCCCAGACCCAGTCGAGGTGGCCAAGGCGCGCGCAGCACTAGATTTTTGGCAGCGTGTGCGGGGGTTTGCGGAGCTAGACGTGCCAAGGCGGGGATGGGAGGGGGTAGGGCCTGACCACCCCATCCTGGCGGTGGTCAACGGCCACATTCAGTGTGTGCAGCACGCAGGGATGGGTATGGAGGGAGAGGGAGGGGTCGTGGAGTGAGGGGATGAAGGGGCTTTAGGGGTGAGGGAGGGAACTTAGGGCGTCGAGGCAGGGAGGCGTGAGAGGAGGGGATGAGGGGGGGTTCCTTTGGGTCCGAGAGGACTTAGGGTGCAGAGACCGCCGCGGGCTGCCTTTTGTAGGCGAGGGAGGCTTTAGGGAGCGGGTATAGCGAGAGTGAGGCGAGTTGGCGAGGTGCCGCC
The DNA here is from genome assembly GCA_030267565.1 of Pleodorina starrii. NCBI lineage: Eukaryota > Viridiplantae > Chlorophyta > Chlorophyceae > Chlamydomonadales > Volvocaceae > Pleodorina > Pleodorina starrii. The sequence continues at coordinate 409,385 of BRXU01000025.1, read as the reverse complement.
TAGTGCGAACTATAGCCCCGTCACCTAGCCCGCTGCCGCAAGGCCCGCGCCCGACCTCCTGCCGCCTCGAGGCCAAGCGGAGCTCTGGAGCTCGGCCTCTAGGGGCCACCCCCCGGCCTCTCCGGGGCCGTCGTAGTAGGAGTAGTAGCAGGGGTAGGGCGCGCGCTGTCTTGGGTTCTCCTTTGGTGCTGACCGCCCACGAGCCGGACCAAGCTCGGGGCAGGTTCTCAGCGCTTTGTTTTCGCGCCTAGAGGAGCACCGCCAGCCGGTAGCAGGCCGGCCGGGCGCCCCGGCGCTGCAAGGACTTCAGGGCGGGCAGGACAGCGCGGGCGCCGCGTAGCGCGCCGGCGCGACTGCTGTTTGTGCGGACGAAGGGCCCAGCTGCCGTATATGGCAGGCTGTGAGCTCAAGCCTTTGGGGAGCCGCTGCGCCGTACACCCGTATATGGGGTGTACGACGCAGCCAGCTCCGCGTCGAGCAGGAGGGGGTAGCGGCCCCTCACGCCCTTCTCCCACCGCAAGGGGGAGAGTGCTTAGGCGGTCTTTCCGTCGGGGCTGGGTTAGCAGCCCCTGGCCAGCGTCAGGGCCCGGTCAGATACTGTAACGACACACACACACACACACACACACACACACACACACCTCGCCATCCGACACGCTGACGACGGTCCCCGGGGCGGGCTCGGCGATGGCGCTCGTGACTGGGGGCTCCTGCGGGGGGCGGGGGGGGGGGGGGCGGGGGGGGTTGATTTTAGGGGTTTAGGGGTTGGGTTTCGGAGCGGAGCGCAGCGGCGTGGGGTGTAGGGTTGTGTGGTTTGTAGGTATGTGCGGAGCGCCGATCTGAGATCTGGTCAGTCGTGAAACCATCGAAAATATGGGGGGGGGTCGGGTTCCGCACGCACCCGACCCGCAAAGACAAGATCCGATCTCATGCCGTACTGCGATCTCCGTACAGTGTCGTACAGTCGTACCTGCAGCGCCGGCGCGCTGCCCCAGTCCACGTTGTCCCAGTCCACATTGGGACTGAAGGCCTTGTAGTCGCGCTGCTGCCAGTGACTGCTGCTCTCGACGGGGCTGGGCACGATGCGACCTTTGGGGTGGGGGGAAAGCGGGAAACACGCGGGGGAGGGAGGGGATAGGGAACACGAGGGGATAGGGAAGGGAGAGAGAAAGAGGAGCGGGGAAAACAGAACGAGGGCGGGCGGGGGGCGGGGAGTTTTTGAGGTGCAACAGCGCAACACAACGGGCGAGAGATGGCGGATGGGGGGAGGGGGAGGAAAGCGTGATTTTCGTCACAGGTACGACAGCAGCAGCAACCCGGGTAGCCTCCAGGAGAGAGAGGAGGGCACGTGGGTTGTAGCCTTGAGAAGTTGAGATGGGCGGGATGCAGCCTTGAGCCCAAGCAACAAGGCCTTCCTCTGAAGCTTTCCCCTCTTTCCTCCCCACCCTCCCACCCCCTCCCCCCACCCCGCGCCACCACCCCCAAAACGAAAACGACCCGCGGGTCACTCCTTCACTCAACAACACAAAGCGGCCTTTCCTCGTAGCAGGCGCGAATACTCCGAAGACCCGCGGATGTCACACTCTCTCTCCCCTAGAGGGCCCCTGAGTAAAAAGATCAGAAACCGACACGCGGGTCATTCCTTCACTCACGCAGCCACTTGACGCTGCGCGCTCCCGTCACCCCGGGCACGATGACCCGCAGCGGGGCGCCGTGGTCCGCAGACAGCGGCTGCCCGTTCATCTCGTACGCCAGCAGTACATCGTCGTACAGGGAGAGGGCCTTTTGCAGCGGAATGGAGGCGCCGTAGATCTGCAGACACACGGGGAGTTTTTGGGATTTTTTTGGGGGGGAGGTGGGTGAGGCGGGGAGGAGGGGGGGAGAGGGGAGGGAGACGGGGGACGGGGTTCGAAACGGCAGGGGACCGGAGGCAGGGGGGTTGGGTACAGTACGGCAATCCACAGAGGACGGGGAGGGGAGGGGTTTTTGAGAGCCTCGCGGGAGGGAGCGGAGCGGAGAAGGGGACTGGGGGGAAAGAGCGGGAGAGTGGGAAGGTGGGAGGGAGTGAGCCCTTTTCCAAAACACAGCGTGCGGCGACCGGGCACACGGACTCGGACCCAGCGACCCACGCACCTCCCCCGACGCCGGGTCCTTGTCGTACCCCTCGAACTGGATGTGCCGTACAAGAGGATCGTCCTCAGACAGGCCTTGGGGAGAGGGTTATCAGCGGTTTGGGGGATTTGGGTCGGAGGGTGAGGGTGAGGGTGAGGGTGAGGGGAGATGTGAGGGGAGGGGAGCAATGAACATCATCCATCATCATCCTTATCAATGGGGTTGTTGGTTTAAATTGGTTTGGCTCGGGGGGAGAATCACGTGTATGTGCATGGGCTGGGCCCGACGTACAATACCATACCGTACACAGGACACAGGACCCACGCTCGCGGCTTCCTCTCCCTGTTCCCCCACCCAGTCAAATCTTGGCCCCCAACCCCAAACTTCAGCCCCAGCCCGCCCGCGCCACCCGCCCTCTAGGAAAACCAACACCCTCGTGCGCCCACACGCCACCCCCACCCCCACCCCCCGTCCAACACAAACCCGCCGCCTCCAGCCCCCCGCCCCCGCCGTACTGGAACCGGACGGGTGGCTAGATGTACGACAGATGGGGAAGCCGCACCTGCCGCCTGCGGAGAATCAGGGAATGGGGGGGCCGGGGCGGTGGGGTCGGGGCTCGGGGGTGGGTGGGTTATGTCTGGGTATTACGGTAGGGGGAAAAGACCAAATCCTGCCCTCTTACGTGAGCAGGAGAAGGCGACTCCCCTGGAGCCTCCCCTGGACCCCTCTCCCCCCCAACCGCCGGGTTATAGGCCGTCAGCTAGGGTTTCGAGAGCTGGCGCCTTTAGCAGGCTTTGAGCCCCCTCACACCTCACACCTCTTGCTTTAACAGTGCGCCAGTGCCTTGTTGTTGCAGTGCATGGTACGAGGAAAGGGAGAGGGAGGGGGTGGGGGACTGGGGAGGAGAACGGGATCCAAAAACCCGCCCCCGCCCCCCCCCCGGGGTGGAGGCCACCCCTTCTTCCGCCCTTCCCATCGGACCCACCTGGAGCACGTCCCGTAGCCGTACTCCGCCCCACACTGCCGTACCTGCACGATCACGAGAGATCACGGGGGTACGGAAGGTGTGATGTACGGCATGTCGGAACGGTGGGCACCCTTAGCGGGGGCCTTAGCGAGGCGCGAGCCGTCTCGCGCCTTCACATTCACCGCCATTTTGGTCTAAACCTCGCTCGACCCACCGACCCACCGACCCACCAATGGCCCCCTGGTCCCAGGCTAGTCCCTTGACGGTCTTGACCTGAGACATCTCATTGCGCCGGTTGCCTGAACAGGCAAGGCGCGGGACCAGCGAGCAAAGGGGCCAGCATGCAAAGGGGCAGCAAGGCCAGGAGGGGAAGATGGGGGAAGAGGGCAAGAGGGGGTGAAGGGGTGAAGGGTCGAAGTGGTTGGAGAGCGAGCCTCCCTTCCCAGGGCATGTTTCCGTTCCCGTTCCTGGCCTGTGTCGCACAGACCCATATGTCCCAAAACAACCACCACAACACACCGGAATCGGCAACCACTCACCCCCCAGCCCCCAGCCCCTCCCCCGCGCCGCATCCACCCACCCAACCACCCACCCCACCCACCCACCCACCCACCCACCCACCCACCCACCCACCCACCCAACCCACTCAACCCACCGGAGCACTGCACCGTGGCTGTGACGGTGTGTTTGCGGAATCGCGACTTGAGGTCGTCCAGACTTAGCTCCAGGGAGCGACTGCCCTCACCCTCCACCTGGGGGCGGAACCGTTGGGAACGGGAACGGAGTGGGAACGAAGTGGGAAACGGAAGAACCTCCTGGTCAGAACAGAACCGTCAGATTGGGAACGGAGTGGGAAACGGAAGAGAACCAAAGGGACGAAAGGAGCGAAGAAATACGCAAAAGGATCGTCGATCGAAAGGGAGGGAGAAAGCAGGAACGGGGATCAGGTGGGCGGTTGATGAGGTGAGATGTGGTTGTGGGACGGGAGGTTTCGGTCGTTGTCAGTTGTCAGTTGGCGACGGAGGGGAAACCCTAGCATCGGAAGAACGAAGAGCCTGACGCGGGGTGCCGGGTGCAGGGGAAGCGGGTTCGAAGAAAAACAAACGCTTTCCCGATCGCATATATATTTAAGATTTAAGGTTTGCCACAACGATACGTCTCTTATCTGTCAGGGAGCGAGGAAAGCTGCAGCTGGAAAGCGCATCCTGAGTCCACCACCTAATCAGGAACGGAAGGACGGAGGGGCAGCCAGCTGCCACGCTCCATTTACTCCAAAACACGTGCCGCTTCTTCGATACGAGCTTGTTTAACTTAGGGTTTTAGGCAACGTTTAGGTTGTCGTTGTCGAGTACGAGTGCTGCGGTGTGCTGTTGCAACAGTTCCTCCTCAAGCACTGTGTAGTAGGCGGAGTCCTGAAAACCGGTTGCCTATTTTGGCACTACTGCTGTGAGGACCACCGGCGCCCCAACTGGCAGCGACTTAAATCGGCCATCAGCTCTTGCGTTGCGTCCCATGTGTCCCTTGTGTGTGCAGATAGAAAAATCCCGCACCGGGCCGCCGCGGTCCTACGCCGTCTAAAAACTGTGTAGTAAGACCTGTGACGAACGGTTACGGAGCGGGCGTACTGGGGCGTACTGGGGCGTTCTGCACATCGCGTTTCTGTACAACGTGGGAGGGTTTCCTAAGCAATGCGCAAACCAAAGCCATCCAATTTGTGCAACTAATAATGTGAAACGCTGATACGCGTCTAGAAGTCTGTCCGAGCTTTCTACAGCACGTCTGAACCGCATAAAAATATTATAAATAATAGTTTTGTCGACCGAGCCGGCGGCAGCCCTGGCCACAGTAAATAAATCAATCAATAAATTACATAAATCTAAGAAATTAATAAATAAATAATAAAAATCAAGCCAACCCAAACACAGGATCAGCTGGCACGCCCACCAGCCCGCTCGCTCGCAAGCCCGCTCCACAGCCTGTTTCCGTACCTTGAGGCGGTACGAAGCGGCGTCCACGTGCGGTACGGGCAGGTGGTTCCGTACAAAGAACAGCTCGTTGGGTGTGATGGGGCTGGCTGCAAGCAGGGTGCCGGGGGTCTCCCCTGTACTCCAGGAAGGCGCACCACCGGGGTTTTGGGGGGGGGGGGGGAAGACCGGGGTCGGGCGGAAGGGGAGGGTTATCCACGTATAGGCCGGAGCCCGTGAACGGTAAAGTATCGTAACAGAAGAAGGCCGTCTTGTCTGCAAAAGAACAGCGAGGTAAGCTTGCAAACAGCACCCCCGGTGTTTGGTATTACCGGGGGTTGGGGGTTGGGGGGTTGGGGGGGGGGCTCAGGGGCCCCAATACGGCCCCCAAAGGGCCCCAAAGCGTCAGGAGGGCAAAAGGGGAGGGGTGCACAGGTCACCGAAGGCACAGGCTACCTGGGTCAGAATCAATAGGGTTTAGGGAAAACGGGGACAGGGAAGGGCTGGGAGGCATTTGACGGAGCTTCGTCGCCATGCGCCACATTTCCAAGGACCCCCACCCCCTTTGCTACTGCTCTTGCTTTTGCTCTGTGGCGCCCCCCTCCGGCCCCGGGGAATAAACGACACAGGCAGGCAGGTACAGACACACACGCAAACACACACACGCACACGCACGTCGTACCGTTGTACGGCCGCTCCGAGCGGGCGACGAGGGACGGGTGGCGGGCGGGGTCGGAGGCGTACGGGTCGACGGCGGCGGCAGCGGCGGCGGCGGCGTCAGCAGCGCCGCCTGCACGGGCAGTTGAGGACCGTTTGGCAGTTAGGATCGGGTCGTTTTAGCGGTTAGGTTCACAGTTCCGGCCCGTTCCCGGTCGGTTTCGGAGCCCCGCAGTGATGCGCCAAACGGAAGAGCCGCAGCCGCAGTGCCGCACCCAGCCACCCCACCCCATCCTTTTTCTTACACCCCGCCCCACCCCACCCCAACCCAACCCTACCCGATATCTCCCGCTAACGGTCCCCAACTCCCCACCCGCCCTCCAGCGCTCGCTCCATTGCGGTAGGGCTGCCCACGCTCCCCTAACTCCAGCCGAGGCGACCCCAACCCACCCCCCTCGTCCCCCTAAACCGAAGCCGAAGCAACCGCCACTCCCCCCGATTTTCTCTTTATACCACCCACCCAAAACGAAGCCGAAGCGACCCCCACGCCCCCACCCACCCTCCAGCGTCCCAATGCGGTAGGGCTCCAATATCTGCAGCACCTCCGCCTTCCGGTGCTGCTGGTATAGGGCCCAGAACGGCTCCACACTGCCACCCGCAGCCAACATGATCTTGGAAACACCTGGAAGGAGGCGGTTGGGTTGGTTGGAGGCGGTTGGTTGGGGGCGGTTGGTTGGGGGCGGTTAGGGGCCGGGATGGAGATGGAGGCGGAGATGAGGGGCGGGGGCGGGGATGGGGGTGAGGGGCGGGGTCGGGTGCTGGCTGCCTGGCTCATTGGGGTTTGAGGTGCCACGTCTCTCACCCAAACCCTCGCAACCCACGCACACGCACACACGCACACGCACACACGCATACACATACACATGTCACACCACCACACCATCACGTCCGCTCACCTCCAGGGTGCATCTCCACAAACTACTCCAGGGAGGGGACAGGGCGAGGGGTAGGACGAGGGGCAGGGCGAGGGGTAAGGCGAGGGGCAGGGCGAGGGGCAGGGCTTTAGGGTTTGGACTTTGGAGGTGGAGCAGCGGAAGCATCTCGTTCCGGTTCGCACCGGAAGCGCGGCGCAGGCGGCTCAGGTGGCATGGCGGCAGCGGATTTCCGCGATTCATCAGTGTGTGGGGCAACAAGACGCGGCAGCAGTGGCAGTGGCAGCGGCGCCGGGTTGTCGGGCGGGAGGGGGGGGCGGGGGGCGCTGGCGGGAACAGGTGCGGGTCGGGAAGGGTAAGGGGTTAAGGGTAAGGGGGGCAGGCACGGCGGCGACTTTCAAGCCGCGGGCTAGAGCGCATTCAGAGCCGCGCACCACCAGCGCGTTTCGGCTCCGAAGCCGCGCACCACCACCAACAACACCAACAACCAAGAGCAAGCGAGGCAGCGTGGTGGCGCTCTGTCGGGCAGTGGGAGCGGCGGCTCGCTCAGCCGATACCGGTACGCATGTGTTAAGCGGGGTGCTGAGAGCGCCAGCACGCGCCGCGCCCAGTGCGCCGCTGCTGTCCTCGCTGTCCCTCGACGGTCCTGCTGCCGATAAGGCTTGGCCACAGCCCGGCCTCCCTCTCCCTCGCCGCCCGCACGGCGCTTGCCTGCGTGATGTCGTACACGCCGTCCTTGTACGTCACCCAGATGCCGTCCTTTGGCGTTTTGTGCTTCGCGACCTCCTCCCTGGAGTAGAGCGGCCGCCCCTTGTCGTCCCGGGGCTGCTCCTTGGCGGCAGCTGCGGCTGGCTTCTCGGCCGGCGGCGCTGGTGCCGGTGCGGATGGCGATGGCGCGGCGCTCTTGGGCGCCGGAGGGGGAGCCGGGGGCTTGCTGCCCGGCAAGATCGCAATTTCCTTCTTGGCGGTGGCCGGTGAAGGAGACATCATGGCTGCGGCCAGCAGCGCAGCGCCGGCGCCCAGGAGCTGGGCGAATCGGCGGTGCAGCAGCGACGCATCGGATGCTGCCGCTCCGGCTTTCGCGCTGGTTTGATAGGCACGATGCGTGGCAGCGTAAGAAGAGTATAACGTATCCAGCTGGTAATTTGTTTCGTTAAAAGCAGCAGAAGCAGCGGGCAGGAGCCATCGAGAAGTGCGCAGGCGCACAGCGCCTTGTAGCCGGATCATTATGGTTAGCTATTTAATGATTAAATGGCAACTTCCAGATAATCGCTGTGTGGGCATTTTCTGATGGTTGACTGGCCTGGTTCCGGAACGTACTTGGCCTCAACTGACGGATGACAACAGACCCTACAGTGCTCCTTCAGGGTTAATCAAATCAGCACATCAACAACACCATAGCTTCTGCTTGTAGATTTGGTAAACTGGCATTAACGCAGTGTTTACAGCTGCAGTGGGTTATTCGACAGTTCGCGTCGACAGCTCGGCTCGTTCCGCTTAATGTTACATCATGGCCTATGTCAAATCGAAGGCAGAGTTACTGCCAGATGCTCATGTTTTGGATTTCCTCGGCCCAACTTGTCCACAAGGGTGTAAAGCGATTGCTTTCAGGCCCTGTCACGCATCACCCCTCGCGCACGCGTCCCGCCGTGGGTTCGCCAATGGCCGACGCTGAATCAATTGTCAAGTCATGCCAGACTGCTTCAGCTGCCAGGCAGCAGCGGGCACGCCGACGATAAACACAAGGAAGGTTGGACATTTTGGATCCCCAGAGGCAATGACCCAGCCCTCGACAGGGATACCTAAAGGACCCAGCCGCGCACTACCTCTGTGAGCGCTGTGAAGTAGCAACTCGGTGAAGACATACACCTCGCTTCACTGCCCGGTATAATCAGTTACGCCGCGCCTCGGCGGGTGATGACAGTCATGTATGACAGCAGCCCCTTCACACCTACCACGCGCACGGCATGGAAGATCCTCCTTGCAGCATGCTCCATGTAATTGCATGTAATTGAATGAAAAAAACAAAGCCATGTGTCAGGTTGCCTACGTGTTGTGTCAAATAGACGCAGATAGACATCATGCCCCCGAGCGAACGAAGCAAGCACACGCGCCGAGAACCCTGGCATTATTCCTTCTGAAAGTGACCACCGTACACGTACGCATACCACCTTGGTTCTGATGATGATGATGATGATGATGTTACAAGCTTCAACGAGCTCGTACGGCTCAAACGAACCCGGAGGCTCATGAACCGCTTCAGCCACGCAGAAAAGCATACGAAAACAAGAGAAACAGTAACCAAAGAAGCGATGTAACGTCAGGATACAGGAGAAGCACCTTGGTTCTGTACAGCACGGACATTGTACGGCACTTATGTCATGTCCGAGAAAATGAAACCGCTACGTACGGCCAAGCTGCGGTGGCACGTATGTATGGTAGAGACAAGCAGCGGCAAGTCAGCACCGTTAGTTTGCACATACGAGCAATAACGCGGCGACACCGAAAGGATATGCGGCAGCTACGACTTGCACCGTATTTCGCAACCCGCGCCACAACCGACCGAACTCCTGCGCGCACTATTTTGTGTCATCATGGGCTCCTCGCCAGCACCGTACCTGCTCCGCTTCGTCGGCGGCTCCCCCCGCCCCCCCGGGCGCCATCCAGCTCCTCTGTTATTAATGAACCCCCGCCCCATAAAACGCTAATAATTATCCACCTGATCCATTATTTTATACAAATTATTAACATACGTACTATGATTAGAATATGAACTAGACCCACCCACCCGGCAGAGCGAATGAAAGCGAACGGCAGCAAGTGAGACCCGCCGGCAGAACGTAAACCAGCAGCCACCAACCAACCAACCAACCAACCAACCGACCGACCCACCGGCCCTCCAGCAGCCCTCCAGCAGCCCTCCAGCAGCAAATCGCAAAGATATCAGGAACTGACACTCAACTGAAGCGAAGCACCAGCGGGCTATCAACCTTGCTTGCTCACAACGACGGACCAGCACCGTCCGGTGGACGATTCTGAATTTCTGTTGACTGCTTTGCCGGATGCCGACATGCACCTACGTACCCACGTATCCGATACCTTTTCCCTATAAAAAAACGCATGCACGCACGCACGAGCTATACATGGCGCGTCAGCTTCTCGCCTCCTGCTTTTGCTGCTGCTGCTGCTGCTGCGTGCTGCTGCAGAGCCGGCGGTCTCATCACTCACGCAGAATATGGCGACCGGGCGGATTCGAACGCCCCCTCGCCGGGGTAGCTCCGGCGGCCGCCCTGCTGGATCCAGTTGCTGCTGGATCCAGAATCCAAGGACAGCTGTTGGGCCCAGGAGCTGCCGCCCATCAAGCGTGGCCGCTTCGCGCAGGGCTCATCGCCCTCTGCGCTTGCCGCCGCCGCCGCCGCTGCTGCTGCCGCTGCCGCTCCTGCTGCTGCCCCTGCTGCTGCTGCTGCTGCTGCCTCACCTGCCTGCTGTTGCTGTGACGAGTGGGCCGCCCCGACGGCAGGGTTACTAGACCGCGCCGCCGCCGCCGCTGCCCCCAGCAGCAGCAACATCAGCTGATGCTCCCCCTCCTGCCATCGCTGCCGCCGCCGCTCCTGCTGTTGCTGGCTTGGCTGTCGCCCTTGCCCACCATCCGGATGGTGCTGGTGCTGGTGCTGGTGCTGGTGCTGGTGCTGGTGCTGGTGCTGGTGCTGGTGCTGGTGCTGGTGCTGGTGCTGGTGCTGGTGCTGGTGCTGGTGCTGGTGCTGGTGCTGGTGCTGCTGCTGGTGCTGGTGCTGCTGGTGCTGCGGCCAGTGCTGCTGCTGGTGCTGTTTCTGCTGAAGCTGTGGTTGCAGTTGAGGTCGCGATTGGGATTGCGCCTGTGGCTGTGCTTGCGGCGGTGGCGGCTGCTGCTGCTGTTGTTGCTGCTGCTGTTGTTGCTGCTGCTGAGGTTGGGAGGTGGGGTGTCGGACTAGGTGGTTATCCTGCTGCTGCTGTTTTAGCTGCCCTTGTCGCTGCTGTTGCAGTTGCTGCGGCTGCCGCGGCTGCTGCTGCTGCTGAAGTGACGGCTGCGGTGACTCCGGCTGCTGCTGCTGATGAAGTGGTGGCTGCGGCGGCGGCAGCGGCAACATTTGTTGTTGGCTCGGGAACTGCTGCTGGCAAGCTGCCACCATTGCCGTCCCTTCACCTGTGTTTGGCGATAGCTGCAGCATCGGTGATAAGGTGGTGGTGGTGGTGGTGGCGGTGGCAGCAGTGGCAGACACTGGCGGCGGTTTCGGAGGCGGCGGCGCCGGGGGATCTTGTTTGGGTGCTGGTGCTGCATCTGCTGCTGGGCTGCCGCGCGCGGACGCCCCGCCGGCGCGGCGGCTCCCTGGAAGGCCCGTCGTCCCAGCTGTGGTACCGACCCCGCCGCCAGCTACACCAGCGGCAGCGGCAGCGGCAGCAGCAATGTTCGCGGCAGCAGCCGCGGCAGCGGCTTTAGAGACAGCAGCAGCAGCAGTAGTGGAAGCGGCATTGGCTGCGAAGGTCGCCGCCGTCATGTCACCGCTCCCTGCCGAAGCCCTGCGGCCGATAGCCACCTGAGCAGGAGAGTTCATGGCAGCTCGGTGGCAAGAAGCAGCAGCAGCCGCAATGCCGCCGACGACAGCTGCAGCAGGCTGCTGGCCTGCGGCGGTGGCGGCTGCTGCATGCTGCTGCAGTCTTACAGGCGCTTTCTGCCGTACTTGCTGCCGTACTTGCGGTTGTTGCTGCCGTACTTGCTGTTGCTGCTGCTGCTGCTGCTGCTGCGCCGGTGGGAGCAGAACCACCTTGTGCTGTAGCCGGAGGAGCGACTCGGCGGCCTCCCCCAACAAGCCGGGATCTGCGGCTGTGGGTTTCTGCTGCTGCCCATCCAAACTATCACGCGGCATCGGAAGCCCTCGCATCTGCGCTGGCTGCTGCCCGTCCTGCCACGGCTGCTGCCCCTCCAGCGGCAGCTGCCGCCGACTGATCGGAGCAAGGTCACCTGATTGGCACTCCAGCGGCGCGTGATGTTGACGGCTTGGTACTGCGGCGGCGGAAGCGATGGCGGCCGCAGCGGCTGCATCAGATGCTGCCCGCGGTGGCACCGCCGCCACCGCTGCCGCTGCCGCTGCTGCTGCTGCCGCTGGTGCTGCTGCATGCGACGCCGTCCTCGCTGTCATCGCTGCCGCCGCAGCGCTTTGCAACTCAGGGCCCTGCAGCTGTGGCTGATGCTGCTGCTTGGTCTGCTGCTGCTGCAACGGCTGCGGTTGTGGCTGTGCTTGCCGCTGTCCTTGACGTATATCCTGCCGCTGCTGCGGCTGCTGCCGCTGCTGCTGTTGTTCCTGCCACTGCTGCAACTGAGGCTGCTGTGGTTGCTCTTGTTGCTGCTCTTGTTGCTGCTGTTGAAGATTACTTGCGTTGAAGATCGGCTGCTTCTGCTTCTGCTGCTGCTGTTGCCACTGCCGCAGCAGCCGCTGCTCCTGCTGCTGCGTCAGCACCGGCTGCTGCTGTTCCTGCAGCAACTGTCGGAGTCGCAGCGACTGCAGCACTCGCCGCACCTCCAGAATCTCCTCCTGCAGCAGAAGCTCCGTATGCGCCAGACTCTGGCGTGTGGCCTGCGTGTGCGTGTGTGCGTGTATGGGGAGGGGAGGTCTCGTACGACAAACAGCAGCAGGCGGCGGGCAGACGGTTGCGTGGACAGCAGATGGGCGGATATATAGACGGATGGATGGATGGGTGGGTGGACGGATGGATGGTCTTATGCACGGAAACAGGAAAACGGGGCTAGCTAGCTGGCGTGCGCTCAACTAGTAGAGCACGGGCTGAGCGCACGCAACGCACGCGCGTGCACGCGAGCCATGCTGCGGAAGGGCAGTCAGTCTTCATTTTTGCATGCTCCAAAGCAGGAAATCCGTAGATGGCCGGACTTTGGCCGGACAAGGACAAGGGGTTGGTGTCGGCTTCCTTGAAGCCGGTAAAAGGGCGGGGCCCCGTTCAATCCGTACGGGTTAGCAAGTGAACAGTCCTGCTGTTACAGCCAGAGCTTTATATCCGAAATGCATGCAGTTTCAGCAATCCGTCCCACGTATAGCATCGCGCTCCGTCTCGGCACTGCGCTGTGCAACTCTTCCCGCGAGCGCATTGGCTTAAGTAACATGACAGTAGACATGGAGTGTATCATTCACGTATCGCACAGGCTGACTTGCCAATAGAAGGGCAGCAGAACTGTTTGCGAGGGTCGCGACGACGTGCAGTTGCCGACGAGAGTGCACAGGCTTCGCTACCGAGGTATCCGCCGTATCGTAGAGGAGGCTCGACAACTTTAACATTAGGACAGAGACTGTAGAAGTCCCCTAGGTTGCCGACTGGACTTGTTGGGCGGCCCGCAGAAGACCGCCGCATCGCTCGTGCGTGCATTGGCGGCTTGGCGTCCAACAACCAGCAGTTGGCCCCTCGTGATTTGCTCCTTGCAACCTTTGTAATAGTAATATGCGTCAAGACGATCGGACCGGCAAGCAGAGCTGCAGTGGTGTGGTCGCGGGAAGAATAATGGTCGCAATGCAAACATAGTTTGTTTCCGAAACGAAGATTCATTTCACGCCGTCATGTCAGAATTCCTCTTTCAGGAACGATGAATCTTCTGGAATTAATTATAGGCCGAGAGGTGTTGGTTTGACCTCGGCCTCGGTCCATGGAGACTGCCAAACTGGTTTGTACTCGTGCGATGTTGGGTTCCAATAATAAATTTACCGTGCAATAAAGAATGTAATCTTTTACTTATGCAGACTTTCCGTTGACCGAGATTCTGCACTTGTCCAATTACCCAGAACCCAGAACCCAGAACCCACGGACATGGGCAATCCTACAGGGCGGGGCCCCCCTGGGCGCTTCGCGCTGGGGCCCCGCCCAAAAACATCGGCCGGATGGAGCTATTAGGGCCAGCCGGGGCTTCCGCGGGGGGCTTCCCTGCTGGCCGAAGGCCGAAGGCAGAATGCCGCGCCCAACAAGCTCCCATCTATGTCCCCCGAACGCTGCCATACACACACACGCACACACACATACTCCCATCGGACCTGCTGCAGGCAGGAGCGGACCTGCTGCAGGCAGGAGCGGACCTGCTGCAGGCAGGAGCGAACCTGCTGCAGGCAGGAGCGAACCTGCTGCAGGCAGGAGCGAACCTGCTGCAGGCAGGGCGGGGGCGAGGGGTAGGCCTGCGCCCACTCGCTCTGCTCACCTGCACGCGCTCGAGCTTTGAAATCAAGTCCCGACCGTGCGCCTCCAATTCAGTGGCGCGTGTCATCATCGCGTGCGACAGCAGCAGCCCTGCCGGCGGCAAGCCTCCGCTGCCACCGCCGCCGCCGCCACCGCCGCCGCCAGCCCCGTCACCGCCGCTGCCAGCACCGTCACCGCTGCTTCCGCAACCGCCAGCATGCCAAGATGCTCGATCCGCTGGGCTGGGCCACCGTAAGCCAAAGCTGCCGCCGCCGATCCTGCTGCTGGTCCCGTCATGCCTGGCGCCACCACCGCTGCCGCCATTGCCACTACCGGTACCGCCGCTGGCGCTGGCGCCACGGCCTCCACTGCCACTACCAGCAAGCGGCCTGGCTGCCCCCCGCAAGCCGTCAGTGTCCGTGTGGAAGCGACCCAAGGCGGCGGTGTTGGAAGGGGTGGTGGCCCGGGCAGCCGCCGTCACGGCGGCCCTCGCCGTGAGGCCCCCCAGCAGGGAGTCTGACAGCGGGCTCTGGGATAGGAATCTTCCAGCGGTGGTGGCAGCAGCGGCGTTGGCAGCAGCGGCGTTGGCAGCGTTGGTGGTGGATTTAGTGAAGGCTGTGGGGCCACCCCGGGCGAGCGTCCCACTCCCGCGGCCAAAGGGCGCGCTGCCGGCGGGGCCCAACTGTAAGCCACAGGCGGTGGCGTCGACGCCGCCGCCGCCGCCACCGCCACCGCCGCCGCCGCCGGCGCCACTGCCACCGCCACCGCCGCCGTCACCGCTGCCAACGCCATCACTTCCGCCGCCGCTGCCCGCTGCAACAGCGAATTCACGGCATGACGCAGGAGGAAGCCGCTTTCCAAGTACGGATACGCTCCCACAGCCGCCGCTTGCCGTCCCGGCGGGGTGTGGGTGCTGCGGCTGGTGAAGGAACGACGCCAGGGTGGCGGGCGCCGTTGGCGGCGGCGCCGCCGCCGTTGGCGAAGACACCGTCACGGCGCTTCTCTCCAGCTGACGGCGCTTGCTAGGAGAGACCCCTAGCGTAGCGGGGGAGGACGTGTCCAAGACAAGAACTGGTGTATAACTCCGACCGAGGTTGCCGCCGCTGCCGCCGGTCCCACAGCTGCTGTTACCGGAGGCGTCGGAGGCGGAGCCAGGGGTGGTGGTTGCCGTGGAGGGTAGCAGCTGAGGCGGCGGCGGCGGCGGCGGTGACAGCTCCAGGGGAGCCGTAAGGCCCGTCAGACCGGGCTGTTGGCGGAGGTACGACCGGAGGCGGTTGGCGGACTCGTCTGGTTTCGGAGTCTGGCCTTCCGGAATCAGAACTGAAAGGGGGCTGATGACATCCATCGTATCCGCAACTGTTTCATGGACGCGAGTGGTAACGAGGCCCCTGCTTCTGTGCCGCTGGGAGAGGGGAGCCGTGAAGGAGTCGGCGGGCCGGCGGTTGGCGGCGGCGGTGGCGGTGGCGGTGGCGGCGGCGGTGGCAGCGCTAAGCTGGACCGACGGCGGCTGCGGCGGTGACGCCGGCGCCGTCAGCACCAGCGCGGGACGAGTCTCGCTGACGTCATCGTTGCTGCGCTTGGGTGAAGGCTGTTGTGGAGCCGCCGCCGCCGCCAGTCTGCCGTCACTCGAGCAGGAGGACGAGCAGGAGGACGAGCAGGAGGAGGGCGGGCGCACGGGATAAGGGAAGGGGGGCCGGGGGCAGTCAAATCGGCACACTGTCAGCTCGCATTCATTTCGGTCTTTATTCATTCGCTTTGGTGGCCAACATCTACGAGTTGGGTGAATAAAATGCTTCAAGTGGTTGCGGTGTTTGGGCTTGCGGTGTTTGTGCATGCGATCGCCCTTCGAAGCTGGCGTAGCTAGGAGTTTTTGCCGTAGCGCCGATCAGCATCCGGGTCCGTTTTACCGGTTACATATCCATGGTCTGGCTGGAGCGGTGGACAGCTGATGACGCGCCCGGACGAGCCGAAGAGAAAACGACGTGCAGGTCGTAAGATGTAATTAGGGCAGGCAAAGGCCTTACCTGGTGCCGGTTAGTGCGAGGAGCTCGTAGGCACCAGTAAACTTCAACTTTGAAGAAGTCAACGGCAGAGGATTAAAGGCTCGGACTGGGTCCGTCGGTGGGTCCGTCGACTCGCCGCTGCTGCCCAGTTTGGCAACCGATGTGGACGTACCGCGCGGAAACAGCTCGTCCGGCGTGGCCGCAGCGGTCGCGCCCGCGCAACTAGAGTTGCGCCATGTACCGTGAGGTGAGACGTGTGCCTGGGAAGATGCTGCGCGTGCCGACTCGTGCACCTGTTCGGTCGGGCGCGGGCGGCCATGCCCCTCGGTCCATTGATGATGTGGCCCGAGTACGTCGCTGCGGAGTTTTTGCAGCGGGCCCGTGGCGGAGAAGATGCTGCGCAGAGAGGCATCTTTGGACACCTTTTGGATGAGCGCCGCGATCAAATCGTCCTGCTCTGCCGGCCGCGGCAGTGCGACGCCTTGGCTGCCGCCGAGTTGCGACATCTGAAGGCGGTAAACAGCCGGCTGCTGCCGCCCGGGCAGCACCTTATAATTAAATCAAAGAGGTGCTTTGAAGGACAAGCAACTCAACAGGTTATGGGCTTGGCACTAATTCAAAGGCGCAGGGCGACCGCCAACATACTACATACAGTTTCGGCTCAGGGTGAAGTGGATTTGCCGCTTGATGAAGGATATTTTTATTAATAAGTTATAAATATCGCAGCTTCAAAGTTCTTTAGTCTGTGTGTTTGCGATGTTCAAAGCCAAGAGGCTGAAAGCGCGTGTGCGCGTCGTACTCACGCATTTGTGTCCTTTCTCGTATTCTCGTGACTTTGTGCCTTTACCTTGCCCCGTTAGGCTATCTGGGAAATATCCGGGAAATATATTTTTAAGATCCCGCCATGCAAGTCACCCTGCTAGATGGAGGTGCCGCATCATTACGTCTTGGAGTTTCGTGACTACCGGCACGTAGCACACGGGCGACAAAAAGTGTCTTTCGACTGCTCCGCGCATTGGACTTCACTGAAACGCATCGATACCGGCAAAGTAAAATCTGATTGCATTTGTTTTTGTTTCAAGCACTTTTTCCTTCGGCGCGAGCGCTACGCACGGCGCTTTCAAGACCTCACACGCGCCGACAAGGGCCGATCAAGCTGCCGACGTCCGCAGTCGCCTGCCGCGCCTTCCCAAATTGCAGCTGGCGCAAGGTAAATTTCGATGCCTTGATAGCATTTCCCAATGCGTCGAGCAAAAGTATCCTCGCATCGAGAGTAGGAGGTCGAGCCAGGCCGACTGGTTTTATTCCGTACAGCGAGACGCACATTATGAGAGCCCATCCTAAAACGGAGGGCCCCACGAGCATTTCTGTTTCTGCCCGACACTCGCTCTGCTGAGTGCGTACCGCGTGCGCGCTTGACTTGGTCGTGCTGACCTCTGCACGAACCTACTGTGACCACACTTGACTCTTGTGTGGGTGCGGGACTGCCCAGCCTGGCGGCGTCTTTTCTGCTGGGAGGTTTTGACGATAGTGGACCTTGCGCCGTTCTTGCTGCTTGTGTAGGCTAGGGACTGGTGGGCCTGATGGCGCGGTGGGCTTGCAGCTGGCGGGCATTGGTGGCTTTGCGTTTGGCACCCCTTTGCGGGTGCCCCTGGGGTAGGATGAACAGTCTGTCTAGCCTGTACGGCTAGCGACCGGTGTGACAACCGGTCCCCCTGGTAATCGTCGATTCCTAAAACGGAATGACACGAATTCACTGGCAAGAATGAACCCCAGGCAACGAGGCAAGGCTGACCTCGCTATCATTTGCTTTCTTGGCGCCGTCCCAAAGAAGCCATTTGTAATAAATACCGGTACAACTGCCGACGGCCCGTTCGGAACACTGCAGAGTCTGGAAGGTCTACGAAGTTGCGTGAATGCTGTCTGATCTGTTTCAATCCGGCTCAACAGGACCTGGTATCCTTTGGGACACAGCCCTGACACAATCCGGCTCAATCAGGACCTGGTATCCTTTGGGACACGCAAATACGTAAAGCCAGCAGGCCCATGTCTTCGCCGCTTTCCGACTAGACCGTCCTACTGGACGAGCAGCTGACGAAAGTCTGGCACGTGACAGAGTCGGTTACGTCTCACGTATTCCCATCACGTACTCGTAACCCAACTTTAAACCTTTCTCAGATCCGCGATCCCGGTCCCCCGCTTTAGCTAGCTGACTGATCTTCGTTCTGCAAACGTTAATTTGGCACTAAGGTCGTTTGCAAAGGCGGCAATTCTAACCCGGCGATCGCAAAATTCACACACTTACGAAGCTCACGTGGCCTGATAGGCTTCGTCCGTCTGGCGTCAGGAGTTGCTGTTTCAAGTGAGGCGGGAAGGCAGAGGGCCCGAAAATGGGCTTCATCGTTCTCATTCATCATCGCGACCGGCGTCAGTTTGTATTTTTTATATTTTTTATAAATGAAAAAATACCGGTAGTCAAAGAGGTCAGTTTGAAAACAAACCTGGTAACACCATAAACTAAACCCGCCTCTCCCAACGAAGGACAAACTTCAGTACGAGTTGGGACGTTTGGGAGCCGCACATGTGCCAATCGCACACTAGTCGAATAGCAAGGGATCAATCCCACTCGTGGTCCAGGGCGATCATTCTCTTCCCAGTGCAGTGGCCACCGAGCCAGGGCCCCGGCGAAAACTAAACACATTTAAAGTATTAAACCAACGAAGTGTGTGGGCGAGCGGGCGGGGAGGGGAGGAACGGAGGATGGGACCTTGCGGCTCGCTCGTCAAAGGAGCGATCCCACTTGCCTGTTTAGGCAAACTGGGCCTATGTAGGCAACGAGTATTGCATCGTGCGGCAGAGCGCGTAGACTTTGTATTCACGGGCTGTTGGAGGTCTTTTATATCCTGTCACCGCTGCGCTGTCTGTGCACATCACCGCTGCTCTGACTGCACATGCTGGGCGCTGGATTTTTATTTTCCCTGCACCGTGGCAAACAACCCCCGCCGCCCGCGCGCAGGCGAGAACACTGAACACGCGCTTCCGAATCCCCGATCGACCCCACCGCTACACGGTGCATCACGGCGGCACCGTTTTTCCTCACAATAACGTAACGAATTTTAATCATATTCGCTCTTCCGCAACAAGATGCGCTGCGTCCGCTCGCATTTCCGCCAACTATGGGACACCTCAATGCTCGCAGCCGCGCGTTCGTAACCCGTAACTGTCAGGCAGGGTCAGGCAGTTCGCGTGCGTGGTTGAGCAGGACGCTCGAGTCGAGTCGAATCGCCCAATCGACGTCCACGTATCGCGATTCGTAGTTGTACTGTTGTAGGAAGTTCGATCGCCAGCAACAGCCAGCAACGAAAAAAAGCGCGCAGCTCTCGATCTGCTGCTGTAGGCAAGCTTGCGCAGCAATGTCTTCTTTTCTTTTCGAATTCTTACGAGACTAACTAAAAGAGGGATGCAGGAAAAAAGCAGCAGCAAAGCACCGATCGGTACGTCCTCCGCCGATGCACTGCAACGGTCACAGCTGGCTAGCCCGCCGCCGGTTCCAGAAACTCCGAATGACCCTAGCGTAGCAGGTCTGTAGTGCTGTCTGTCGGGTCTGTAGGATATTATCTGCAGAAGCTGTGGCTGTGCTCTTGCCACCGAGGGCTCCAAATGGACCCTTGTTTAAAGAGTGTTGTAGTAGGAGTACTGTAGTAGCGGTCTGTGGTAGACGACGTTGCTGCCTTTTGTTATTATACGATACCCACATGCGCATACCGCACATGACACTGCCGCAGCCCTCCGTAACCCGTACACTCACCCCCCCCCCCGTAACCCGTAACCCCCCCTCCCATCCTCACCCCCAACCGGACCGGACGGGAAGACGCCCACCCTCCCGCAACTGCCCCCAGCTCTCCCGCCCGTGTCGTCTCCCTGTGTTTTCCAGCCCCTGGCCCCCCCCCCCCCGAAACCCCCCGCGCCCCACTCCGTGATTAGGGCCCCCGTCGTCTCTGCGTTGGGTTTGGGATCAGCCTGAATGCAGCCAGCCAGCCAGCCAGCCAGCCGTGGAGCCAAGTGCCCCAGTTGCCCCAGTTGCCCCAGCCGCGGAGCCAGGCGCCACGCCCGAGGTGCCTCACGGACGGTGTATCAGGTTTCGGAGCGGCTCTGGAGCTGACCAAACGTTCTGGAGCTGACGTCTCGTGAAGTCGACCCGCGCTTACGTCGCGTCGCGTCGCGTCGCGTCTATCCGCATCGCGTCAGGCGGCCAAGGGTTAGGTGTCGCCGTGTCGCATGGCCGCCAGTACGGCAGGGACGAGCGGAATGTCTGCGGGCGTTAGGTTGTACGACGAGACTTCGCCGGCGGTCGCCCACGCCACCGCCTGGCCCTCCGCCCCGCGCGGCTCGCCCCGCCAGCGCCGACACACTGAGGAGGAGGAGGGGGAGGAGAGATGCGGGTTAAGGGGTAGGGGGTGGGTGGGTGGGGTGGGGTGGGTGGGGCGTGGGGTTGGTTCGCGGGATGTTCCGGAAGTGCGGAGGTGCGAACGGGGTTTTTGGGGGGTGGTCGGAAGGCGCGGGGCCGGGGCGGGGCGGGGGCCGGGGCCCGCTGCGGTGTGAGGCTGCACATCGTGCCCCTGTTTGCGGTGTAAGAAATTAAGAATGAGGCCCCCGTGTGTGCACGATACGGCACGACACGGCAGGCGGAGCACGGCAGTCAGGCACGCGGGGCACGGCAGGCAGGCATACCGTACGGCACCCAGCAGCTCACTTACCGTACAGCGGCATGAGCAGGTGGAAGGTGGGGTAGGTGTGTGAGGCGAAGGTGAGGGGGGTGAGGTCGGGGGTCTCCACGGCGATACCCAACTCCTCCCAAAGCTCTCGGACCAGGGCGGCCTGGGTGGGGTGGGGTGGGGTGGGATGGGTTTTAGGGTTTTGACACGACAGGACACGACACGACGCGATGCGATGCGATGATGGGCACGGTGCAAAACACGGGGCAAAACACAAACACGCACACGTACACGCACACACGCACAAACGCGCATGCGATAATGGACAGCTCCCCTGAGCCCTGACCCCCCTCCACCCATACCCGGCCGGCCCTGCCCAAACCCCTCCAGCCGCCCACCTCTGGCGTCTCCCCCGGGTCCACCTTTCCGCCCGGGAACTCCCACAGTCCCGCATTGGCCTTTCCCACCAGCCTCTGAGCCAGCAGCACACGGACCGGCCGGTCGGAGGTCACGGGGGCAACGGAGGTCACGGGGACAATGGGGGCGGAAGAGGAAGGCGAAGGCGAGGGCCCATTGTCGCTGGCGATGGTGGTGGCGGTGGTGGTTTCGGAGGCACCGTCGTCACCACCTGCTGGAGGAAGAGGGGGCCGAGGGAAATGAGGGCCGCGGTTGCGTGCTCTACTAAAAAAAGGCGAGGAAAAGTGTGTGTGTATGTATGTGTGTGTTTGTAAGGTACGGCATTCGGCGCACGTTTCGCAGCTGTGACCCTCTCCCCCCTGCGGCACACACACACCTGCCTCCGCCGCCGCAGCGGCCGCAGCGGCGTCCGTCCATTCCGGGTCGTCCAAAAGTACGACCCCCACGACGACCAGCAGCCGTACACCGCCGCCGTTGCCGTCGTCCATGCTGACGTCGACGCTGTCGTACGTCCCGGACTCCCGATCCGTCGACAGAAAGCTGGACGACTCGGCGCCACTCGCTGCCGCCGCCGCCGCTGGCGGCGCCGACAACGCACGCGCCGCCGAGGCCGCGGCGACTACCGGGTCAACCGTACGGAGTACGGTACCCCGTACCTGGCCGCGGCTGTAGCTTTTGCTGCTGCTGCCGCCACCGCCGCCGACCGCCGACGCCGCCGAGGGCCCTCCTCCTCCTCCGACCGCCGCCGGCTGGTGATGGTGGTGGTTGTGGTTGTGGTGGTTGTCGCTTCCGCCTGCTGGTCCCGGAGCGAGGCTGCCACTCCCGCTTGGCCCCGACGCAGCGCCGGCGGCGGCAGCGGCGGGAAGGAGGGACGGGGACGGGAGGCGGTGGACGAGAGGGGCCCGGCAACGGCAGGCCGAGGCGGAGGGGCCAAGACGTCCCACACCGGCACTCCTAGGTCCGGAGACCTCGAGCAGTGGTGAGTGCCTTCTGCCTCGTGCGAGGCTGCAGGCGGGGCGGGGACAGGGCGAGATGCCAGATCATCGTCAGGCCAGGGACTTTTTGGTATGAAGCGTGCTTTGCCAAAGCCCTGGCGGGCCATAGTCCCAGCCCCTTTGGCTGCATATGTCGGGGACCGGACAGAGCTGGACGAAAGGAAACGCGTCCAAGAGCTTGCATGTGCAAGGCGTAAACGAGCAACAATTGCCGTTCGAGGCGCAGGAGGGTTACGTTTCGCTCCGACAAGACAATTGTGAGAAGCCAGACACGCAGTTCAAGCGATGAAAAGGCTACGGAAGTGAGAGGTGCGGTTGGGCGTTTCGGCGGGATATGTTCAACATCACGACACGGCAAGCAGCAACCGCGTCAACGAGTCAGGCTTACCTTTTATTGGTTTGTCTGAGGAGCATTAAGGAAAAGCTATGGAGCGGCAAATGCCCCCGACGTGCAACCCTCAACGCTTTCTGAAATTGGGGAAAGGCACATATATGCAGATGTCTCAAAATATGGTATAGATGAGGTCGCTTTAAAAGTTGACATTGCAGGGGCGCAGAATCTGAAAATCTTACCAGGAGAGACGGTTGGTCCTAACGAGACAACCGGTTGTACCATGTGCGGAAGCGGCCCTAGCCATCTGAGGCCAGAATTCTTAACGCATCCCTCCACATCGCAACAGCATTGCTATATCAATATCACGGCCAGACCGACTGGACAGCATCGCCGCAATTCGCCGACGGGCGATGCCCATGTCGCGGCGTGCGTTACGCAGCAAGGACAACTCCCCCCCTTAACTTTGACGAGGGAGACAGCGGGGAGAAGATGCTGCAATGCGTTCTGCTGGTTCGGCAGCGCTGAGTGAGGGTGATGCGAATGAGACGAGCCTCGTCGGAGCCGCAGCAAGCGCCGGGGGCAAAGGGCATACATACATGCCTGCGCCTGCACCCGCCCTGCCCGCTCGCCCGCCCGGCCTTCCCCCCCCCCACACACACACGCACACACCACCATCCCGCACCACCTCAGTCGCAAGTCGCACGTTATTTCAGGTTCGCTTGGCTTGCTTACAGCATCAGAGCCCATGTCATTACATGGCAGGAGTCACGGACAACCACAACCACAACAACCACGACCGTGTCAGGATGCGGCTTGCACCGGTGATCCTTCGTTTCGCGTCCGGCAAAACGATGAAGTGCTTCCGTCAAGCAAGGTGAAGCAAGGTGACTGTGCCGGCCGAACCCGGGGCCGTTGCGAGCGAGTGGCCTTCTTAGTACCGTAGCTGCTTACCTTTTTTAACACATCTTACATGTCTGATGGTCGTGGCTGCTGTTACCGGTATTAGGGCTTATGGCAGCGGGCATCAAGAGTCCAGATCCTTGGACGGGTTGTGACATACACACACACACACCGCCACCACACACACACCGCCACCACCACCACCACCGACCACCGACACCATGTAACCACTACCGCCATCGGACGCCACAGCGGCAATAACAGCCACAGCCCCTGGCCATTGGCCCTTGGCCCCGGCCCTGGCCCCTAGCCCCAGCCCGAACCGCATCCCGCACAACGGAGCAGCACTACGAGCGCCTTACTTCATCGCAACCCGCTCTTGGCCCGCCCGCCGTCGTGTCACCTTGCCAACCGTCGTACGGTACGAGCGACAGTTGCACATCACGCGTCCAGCTCGGCCTGGTCGTACACCATGAACCCCAGTCGCTCCCGGTTGCGGTTTATGCAGGCTACGTCGGTTTCGGAGCTGCAGGGCTCGCACTGCTTGCAAGCGCGGCCGCATTGGGTGTGCATGTACACCGGGTTCTTGTCGCACTAGGAGCAGCAGGGGAGGAGAGGAGAGGAGAGGAGAGGAGGAGAGGGGGGGCGGGAGGGGGTGTGGGGGCGTGGGGGCGCGGGGGCGCGGGGGCGGGGCGGGGGGTAAGAAAGATGAGGAAGGGGCTGGGCGAGGCGGGGTGGGTGGGTCGAGTGCAATGCGCCGTTGGTTCCCAGTTCAGTCCCCTTTACACCTATTATGATTTGAGGCCAAAGCACACCGACAACCGACAACCGACAACTGGTAACTCACCTCCCCTCCCGCCGCCCATTGGCGGCACATGTCGTGCAGGTCCTTGCACGCGCCCGGCTCGCCATCGTGCTCACCCGGGTCCTTGCCCTCCTGCAGGATGGGATGGAGAGACCGCCAGCGGTGGGCGGGGCAGCAGAGGCGACGTCAGCAGCGAACGGACCCAGGGCCCCGGGCAGTGCATGCCGTGTGCTTGCCTGATACCTTCGGGCGTAGCAAACCAGAAGTGACGCAGTGCAGTGAAGATACTCATCGACGGCGGGGAGGGGAGGGAAGGAAGGGCGCGAAGGGGGTGTAAAGCGCCATGGTACCACAACAAACCACGACACCACCACCGCCACCAAAGAGGGAGCCCAAGGCGCTGGGCTGCCTGCTGGGCACGTTCCGGGCCCCCCCCGCCCCACCCCTGCCCCCAACCCCCCGGCTGTCGTACTGCCGTACTGCCGTACCGAGATGTAACGTTCGTACTCGTACGGCATCGAGTGCACCCATGACGTGGCGGTCCACTTGACGCCCTTGACCACGGGGCAACCTGCGGTGCGACATCACCACCACCATCACCCCCACCACATCGACCCCGGCAACATCACATGCGGTATTATGAGGTTTCGGAGCACATACCGGTACATGAGAGAAGATCTCATATCCATATCCCATATTAAACCACGCCGAGATATTTTCTACCCAGATAAAACACCCCTCCCCCCAGGTCTTCTTGTTTCTTTCTTGCAAAGTCACTCTTCAACCCCACCCCAGGCGCTTTCCAGCCCAAGGCGGCCGCCGATGTGGACATCCACACCCACCGGTGTGCAGCGACAGCGGGTCGTGCGTCCCGTCCGGCTTGATGGACCAAAACATGAGCGCATCGCCCTTCTTGGGCCTGAGGAGTGAGCAAGCGGCAGCGGCGTCAGATAATAGCAGATAACAGCAGCAACAGCAGCAGCAGAAACAGGAGCAGCGGACACAGGAGCAAGATGAGGAGCAGGATGGGCAGCAGCGGCAGCGCAGCCCACCCATCCGCCAACCGACCCACGGGTCACTCAATCCACCGACCCACCGACCCATCCGACCACCGACCCACGGGTCTCCACCGACCCACGGGTCTCCACCGGCCCACCCACCTGAACGCCACCTTGCCCCGGGCGCAGTCCGAGAAGGGCCCCATGCGCTGCGCCAGTTGGGGGTCCAGCCAGTGGGAGCTGTCGGGGAAGGCGGTCTCACCGCCCTCCTCAGTGTCGTGCAGGTACAGCAGGACCTGGGGGGGGGGGCGCCGGATGGGCCGTGTGTATATATGTGTGTGTGCGTGGGGGGGGGGATACCGTTCGAAAACAGAAAAAGACCGCCCTCAACCTTTGCGGACCACCCCTCCTCCAATGTCCTGCGCCCCTCGCTTCCTGCGCCGCCCATCCCCCGGCCCGGCCTCTGCCCGGCCCGGCCTCTGCCCAGCCCAGCCCATCCCCCGGCCCGGCCTCTGCCCGGCCCGGCCTCTGCCCAGCCCAGCCCATCCCCCGGCCCGGCCTCTGCCCGGCCCGGCCTCTGCCCAGCCCAGCCCATCCCCCGGCCCGGCCTCTGCCCAGCCCAGCCCATCCCCCGGCCCGGCCTCTGCCCAGCCCAGCCCGGCCAGGCCAGGCCAGAACCGGCAAGGCCCGGCCAGGCTCTGGCCCCCACGGCAACGCAGCGCAGTACACAGCGTGGCACGCACAGCGCAGTACACAGTACGCAGTACACAGTACACAGCTCACAGCACGTGGTACGCAGCTCATGGAGACGCACCGTGGCCATGCGTGGGCTGTCATCGATCAGCGAGTCCATGTGTGCGCCGTACTTCTGGCCGATGCCGTACCGGAGCACCTGCGGGCGTTACATTACAAAACGTCGTCGTGAACTCGTGATGAATGCACACGTCGGCGGTGCGATGCAACATGCAAGGGACGGTCGTTGTGTGGACGTGTGTGTGTCTGGCGGTTTGGACGGACGGGGAACTATGGGTGTATGCGTGTGTGTGTATTGTACCCCCCCTGTTTCCCCCTCCCCGTTCCCCCGTCCCCCCCCCAAACTGCCCCCTGCCCACCTGCAGATCCTCCTGGTTCTCCGGGGGTGCCTTGGTCCAGGCAGCAACCCGGTGGAGGACCCGCTCTACGACCGCGTCGTGACGCCGTCTGGGGGGGGGTGTTATCCACGTGTAGGCCGGAGCCCGTAAACGGTATCAAATCGGGGGGGATGGTGGTGGGATAGGATGGGATGGAATCGGGGTTATCCGCGTATAGCAGGGAGGGAGGCCACAGGGGGCCACAAGGGGGTAGGGGTGGGGGTGGGCGGCCACAGAAGTGGGAGGGGCACAGGGTTGTCGGTGACACCACAAGTGCGCTGGCGCCCCCGCCCCCCCGCCCCCGCCCCCGCCCCCGCGCGCAACCTGCTCCGCCCCGCCCCCCGCGTCGTGACCGACCCACACCGACCCGCGCCGTACCTTACAAACGTGCCGTAGCTGGTACGGATCGTGTCCTGTACGGATGAGCCGTTCTGGCCCACCACCGAGCTGCGCTTCATCTGCGGGACGGGATGGGACGGGGGATGGGATGGGAAGGGTAGGAGGGCAGGAGGGCAGGAGGGTAGGAGGGTGCTGCACTTGAGCCCCGATGCCCCGTCGCCTGACGTGGCAGCGGTGGGCCAGCGCAGCAGGGCGAGGGTACGGGACTACGGGTACGGTACCCCAAGCCCGACCTCATACACACGCGCCCCCCTTCCCCCCACACACGCACACACACACACACCCTGGGCGCTGCCGTCCGCTTGATGTGGCGGCACTCCGCGTCCGTCAGGAAGTTGTGGTAAATGAACACCCGGGGGTTCCAGGACACCGTCTCTACCCTGGGGGCAGGAAAGGGGGGAAGGGAGGGAGGCAGGGAGGGAGGGAGGCAGGGAGGGAATTATTAGACAAAAGGAAGAAGGGGCTGTGAAGACGAGATACCGCGGCGGAGGGGGACGGAGGGACTTTGGGTTTTGAGGGTGCGGGTTGCCCAGCAGCAGCAACGCGCAGCATGCATGGCGACTTTCGACTCTGCGAACGGCGGGCCCAGGCATCCAGGTACCAAGGTCAGTTGAAGACGCGGGGGCCCACACGCTCCCCCACCCCCCCCGGTCCTGGCACCTCGGCGGATGCACCACTATAAACCTTAAATCAAACCAAACCCTGCCCTCCCCCGTCTCCTGCCCCATCCCGCCCCATCCAGCCGTCGCTCTGTCCTGCCGCAGACCCCGTGCCGCGCCCGCCACACCAAGCTACTGCCGTCTGGCCCTGCCCCTGCACTGCTGTCGCCCTGCCGCCGCCGGTCCCAGCAGCCAGCCAGCCAGCCAGCCAGCCCTACCCGCCCAGTTCCGCCCCCCGACCCTGTGGCTCTGTTGCTCTGTTGCCCTCACGCTCACACAGCTGGCTGATCACTTGACTTGCCCAACGCCCCCCACCCCACCCCCAGCATCCCTGCCAAGACCCTCCCCGCCCAGCTATGCTTGCCCAGAACACCCCCCACCCCCCATCCAGCAACCCTGGACTCAGCCATTGCCCCGATGCAGCGCTCACCAGGGGGTGCCCGGGGGTTCATCGGCGGCCTGCAATCAGGACCGTCCCGTGGGTCGTTGCGGACAGATAGGGCAAAGGAAGGAAGGGGAGCGGGCAAAGGGGGAGACGGGGCGAGCGCAGGGAGTTGGTAGGAGTGGGGAAGGGGCAGCCGAGCGGATCGGCCGCGAATCTTTACGGGGAGGCTGCTCGCTTGAGCAGCCCGCCCTCCCCTGGCCTGCTGCCCCAGTCAGTACACCGTCTGGTTGTGTACTTCCCTTCCAGTACAGAAGAGGCGCAATCCAATATCTGCGCCCTGCGACGCGGGTGTGGCCTAACTAGCTGGGGAATCCGGACGTTCATCAGGGCTCCAGCCGAGGCTCGGCACTTACCAACGCCCATGGGTCCCTTCGGTGGTGCCCGTACGTCTCGCCCTTCCATCCAATTAAGAGCTCCTCCTCCTCTGTGTCAAGAGTAGCCTCACTGAGGCTTCAGGTCCAGTGATCGGAGGAGCTGTCCAAAAACTGCTCTCACCTTCGGGAATGATGGCCGCTAAAGCAGCTTGAAAGAGCAAGAAGAATAATAGTTTTCGTCTTCTTGCACTCAACATGAACGCCATTTGCCCCAAGCGGCAGTGCGTCTTTCCTCAACAGTAGGGACGATCGGCAGAAGGGTGAACTGAGCGCAACAGTTTCCCGCTACCCTATTAATATGCCAATACACGTTCAAAATGGTAAATTTTCCAGGAGCAAAATGGTCATCCTTGTGAAGTACTAAGCCTACGAACGAACAGGGCAGCAGCTGCGGTCCACTTCGTCTTTGTAGTGGCGTCGCTTACGTGGTGGGATTTTTATTTACTAAAGTGGTCGTGAAATGTGTCAGTGATTAAGTTGTGGGCATTCTTGCCCCAAATGGCGTGCGGCCGTTTTTTGTACAGTTGGTACCGTTTGTCGGAGAGAACTCGGAAGCTGCCTAAGCCGCTCGCGAAATTCGGGACGCCTCTGAGCACGGGCATTCAAGACGCTCCTGGTTTGGAGTAGATGACTATCATTTCACCCTTGCGAGACGACGTCCACGAGTTTGACGCTGTTCATTTCTTTGAACTGATGCGAGGACGTTTCTGTGACCACCGATCGCACTTATGTACGGATGTATGACTCGGTTGGATGCCACTTGCTCCGGTGCTTACAAAAAGGGGGCCCGCAACCGCCTGAACCCAAGTGAGGCAGCCAAACCGGCATCAGCGGGCGTGTCGACTCGAGGCCCATTTGCCGGAACCAACACCAGCCATGGAACGGGCCCAAGGGCCATGCCGAGCCGGAACCCACATCGCAGACACACGGGCATCGCAGGCCATTGAACATCCCAAGCGTTGTAGCTTGTGATCTGCGGCAGCTGGTGAGTACCCTAGTGACATGCGAAGGGCCACAGCAAGCGTCGTGTCCACACGTGCTTCCCTCCCCAGAAAGAACCAGGGAACGAAACACCAAGTCACGCTTGCTCCGCTCCCATGCCAGCACGCCAAACCCTGGTTCTTTCACATCACCAGCGTGAGGCAAGGCACCGTGAGGCATGCCAAGCCAGCAAGGTGAAACCCAAATCGTGGTCTGCGGGCCTGACGCCAGGATTCGCCACAACGCCACCACCTGAAGCCTATATCAAGCGTCAGTAGCTGGGCGCCTCGAGTAGCACCATGGCCAGGAAACCGCCTTCAGCGGAAGCAGCATCAGCATCAGCAGCGGCTGCTGTCGCCACTGCTACAGCTAGGCGTATCAACTCGGGGGCACCGGCGGCGGCGGCAGCAGCGCCGAAACCAAAACGCCAACGGCTGCCGTGAAAATCGCCGTGTGGCTGACAGGCCGCCCGTCCCTACGTGCCTCTCGCCGCCGACCGGTCCCGGCAGCCGCCAGCGGCAGCTTGGTTCTCCTCCGCTCTCCCCAACCCCAAACAGAGAAAGCAAAGGGCTCCTTGAATGTCTCCGTCTCGCCCACTCGGCGCCTGCCCGCCGGCGCTGAGCCGCGCGCGCCGGCTTTGGGCCGGCCACGAGACGCCGCCACACGTCGCCACACTCCAAACGAGGCGCCCGCAGCGCCGTCAGATCCTTACAGGGCCAGCTGCATTTACTTGCCAATGCCGTGGTTGGGCAGGCACTTGACAGCGTTGTAGAGGTTCGCTGGGCTGAGGACGAACATCTTCGAGTGCTCGCTGCATGGAGGAAGGGCGGAGGCGAGGGACGGGAGGGGCCCACATGGTGGTTGGATAGATGGAGAAAAAGAGAGGTAACGCGTGAAGAGAAGTGAGGTGAGGTTGGTGTCGCAGGGGCGAGATAAGAGTGTTAAAACAAACCGGTGCAACAACCCCAACGGCCGGCTCACTTGATCCGACTGCGCAAACCCGGGCGCGGCGACCCGGTGTGTGACACCTACCGGATCTCATCGCGGGTCATCTTCTCGTTGAAGTGCTGCTTGCAGCTCCGGCGGCCCATGACCTTGCCGCTGCCGGTCACCTTGAAGCGCTTGGCCGCGGCCTGCAGGGAGCGCAGCGCTTAGCCCCGGAGCCACCAAAAACCCCCGTCAAGGCAAGGGGCCGGGCGGCGCGGGACGTCGCCTACCTTGCGCGTCTTGGCCTTGCACTCCACAGTCACGGCGACGGGCGACGCCTTGACGGGCTGGATGTCAAAGGGGAAAGGAAAATGTAAGGTCAAAGAGCGACCAATTCGTTCCCTGGCGAGCTTTGGAGAATCATGTGGGAATTGCGGAGCGCAAACACGAGGCTTTGTAGAACATGCTTCACTTCGCGATCGCTGCACGAAGGACAAATTGTCCGGGGCGCTCACCGCAATAGCAACGCGCACAGGCGCCACCGGCGACGCCATGAAGGCAGAGCCGCGAGAGGCCACGGAGGGCGCCTGAAGCAAGGGCAAAGGACCCAGTATTGTATATTGAATGTTGTGCACAACTCCTTTGCATTCCAGGACCGCTAGCGTCCAGCAAATAGCCCGAAAGCATCGGTGGCCACAAGGTGGCCGCCAGCAGTTTGACCTCTAGCTCTATTATGGACGTAATTTCCATACAGCCACATGTTGACGCTAAAATTCTCACCACAGAGGCACGCATGTTCATGCGCTGCAGAGCGAGGGCCATTTTTCGGTGCGGCGGATTGGCTGCACTAAAGTGAATGGCTCAGCCTACAGGTCGAACTATTGAGATTCGATTGAATGGCTAACCCTGTGCAATCTTCAGGCGCCTTCAGGCCTTGAGCGACCAGGACGGCGTACGGCAAACCGTACTTACCGTTTTGGAAGACTGGATTTTCTGTACCTGGGACGCTGCCAATCCCAAGCAACCAGTCAAGAGCTTGTGCCAAAGTTGCAGTGAATAAAGCAAGTCGCGTGGTCTCCCTCTGTTGGTTTCGTCGGCTGGTAGTCGGCCGGTGTTCGGTGATTCCTGCTCGGATCCCTCCAGAAAGCGTGAACGACTATAGGACCGGGGTATTGCACCAGTCATCCCGCTTTAGCCGGCGGCGCGAGCGACAGCCATGTCGGAGCCGCAGCTGGACAACGACAGCCAGTCCGCGGCGATTCGATCCGTGGGCCCGATCACGGCGCTCACGTCTCCGCGTAGCAACCCGAATGTGCTCGCGACGCTGGCTGAGGCCAAGGCGTCGTCGTCGTTCCCCGCCGGTGCGGCGGCAGCGGTCTTGCAAAAGCGGGGCCGCGCGAGCGCTCGGGACCAGGACAGCGGAGAGGAGTCGGGGGAGGGGACGGACGAGGGCGACGACGAAATTGACATCTACGGCAACCTCAAGGTACGACGATGTAGTACGCCACGCGGTCTTCCCGCCACGGGCTGCCGAGCTCTTCATTCAAGCCCGGGGGGAGCCTGGAGCAAGCGCGCAATTATAACCCTTCAAAGAGCCCAGCCAGTCGAGTGGACCCGGAGCACGCCGCCGGCTTCACCTCGTAACCGCCTGCGCACCCCCTCCGTCCCTCCCTCCCTCGCTCCCGTCTCCCTCCCTAGACCAACCTGGTGTGGGACTGCACGGGTCGGCGGCTGTGCATCTCCGCCCGCCAGTACGCCGAGTCGCCCCGCAAGCTGGAGCTCAAGATGAGGGGGATGCTGGACACCGCCTCGGGTGCGTGTGCTGGGGGTGCGGGTGGGGGTCGAGTTGGGTGCGCGTGGGGTGCTCGTGCGCTGGACGCCGCCTCGGGTGCGTGTGCTGGGGCGCGTGGGGTGGCGGTAGGGTGCTCGTGCGCATGCGCCTCGGGTGCGCGTGCGCCTCGGGTGCGCGTGCGCCTCGGGTGCGCGTGGGGTGCGGGTGCTCGTGCGCTCGACACCGCATCGGGTGCGTGTGCTGGGGGTGCGGCTGCTCGTGCGGGTGCGGGTGGGTGCTCGTGCGCTGGACACCGCCTCGGGTGCGCGTGCGCGTGCTGGGGGTGGGGGTCGAGTTGGGAAACGGCGCTTATCTCTCACACCACAAGGAAGGAGAGTGGGAACTGATCTGGACAGGACTGGTCTGGACTGGTCTGGACTGGGAGGGACGGGACGGGGCGTGATATAAGCCGCAGCGAAGCCAGGCCGCAGCGGGCGGTAATAAAGGCGGAACCGCAGCGAAGGGGGCGGGTGGCTGACTGCCTGCCTAGCTGGCTGGGTGGCCGGCTGGCTGCCTAGCTGGCTGGGTGGCTGGCTGCCTCGCTGGCTGGGTGGCTGGCTGGCTGGCTGGGTGGGTGGCTGGTTGGGTGGCTGGTTGGGTGGTTGGGTGGCTGGCTGGGTGGCTGGGTGGACTTGTGGGGACTCACAGCCTCCAGGGGAGGTAGTGCGGGTGGTGGGGGTAGGCGAGGGAGGCGAGGGAAGGCGAGCCCAGGGCAGAGATTCCCACTCAGACATGCGCCGCCGACCCGCGGGTCGTCAGCCGCCGCACTCCGCCGCCCGCCCGCTCATTCCGCGCCTCTCTTACAGAAGAGGGTCGCCTCTCTCACAGAAGAGGGAGAGAGGAAAAGAGAGGCGTGGATACCCCTCCGGCCCTTCGAACCCTTGCCTGTCCCCGTCTGGCCTTGATCAGCCGCGGCGAATCCCAGCCCCTTTGTCCTGCCCTCGCGCCCCTTCGTCCTGTCCTTTCATCCCTCATCGTTCCCGTCCGTCTCCGCGCGCATGCTTGGTGGTGTTTGGGTTTTGCGGCACTCGACACTCGACAGGGCAGCACCGCATTCAGGGCCACATGCGTCGCAACTTCTACACGCACGTGCCGCTGCTGCAGGTGCGCGTGTGTTTGGGTGTGCGTGTGTATGAGTATTGAGATGGTTTGCGGTAAGGGGAAGGGTGGGCAGGGTGGGGTCTGTTGCTGAACGTGCGCGCGTGCGTCCGTGCGTGCGTGCGTTGGGTGTTGCCTGTGGTGAGGCGGGAGGGCGAAGGAGAAGGAGAGGAGGCGAGAAGGATCTTCAGGTTATTGGATGGCGGGGAGAGGGAGGGGAGGGAAACGCTTGGTCTGTGGTAGGAACGAGTCTGTGGAGGAAACGCGCCGCAGCGGGGGCTGCTGCGGACGCCGAGGGCTTCGCCTGCAGTGGGAGTGTGGGCTCGGGAACGTTTGGTCGGGGCGGGCGTCCTGGCGGGGGGGGGAGGGGGCACAGGGGCCACAGGGGCGCGGCAAGAGGGGCAGCCAGGCAGCGGTGCGGCGTGTGTGTATGTGTGTGGCCACGCCTTGCAGATGTGCTGCTGAAAGTGCTGCGGGTGCCATAGGACTCGCCACGCCCGCATCTCACGTCCACGCGCCCACGCGCGCATCTCTCTGTTGAACCTTCCCTCCCTCGCTGCGGTACCGTATCTTCTTTTTACCCTCCCTGGACCCCGGCGTGCTCCGCAGCGGCTGATGACGGCCCAGTCTCAGCGCCAGTCGGGCGGCTGGGTGGACGAGCCGGATCTCGACCCCGAAGCGCTGCTGCCGGGTGGGTGGCGGGCTCGGCTGGCAGGGCGGGTGACAGGGCGGATGGTTGGGTGGGTGGTTGGGTCGCTGGCGGGCTAGCTGGGTGGGTGGCTGGGTAGGTGGGTGGGTGCACGGTAGAGGGTGTGGTGCATGGGCGGGTAAGTGGATGGATGGGCGGGTCCGTGCGTGCGTTTGCGTGTGATCCACTCAACCAGTTCGAGACCTAGAGTACTTGAAAAGGGGTTTACCCCAGGGGTGGCGGGGGGGAGGTTGGGGAGTGTGGGGGTGCGGTTGGGGCTGCATGGGGCTTCATGGTTTGGGAAGGCAGACTTAGGGGCACGCGGGAGAGGGACGGGACGGGGTGTGTGACTCCCCCCAGGCACCTCCCCACCACCACCACCAACCTCCCCATGTCCTCAACCCCCCACAATCTGGGTGCCCAGTCGCTGCAACCAGTCGTGCCCGTGCCCGTGCCCGTGCTCACGAATTTCGCAAGGTGCGCTTACGTCCCCAACCCACCCCCCTCCCAACGTCCGCACACGTCTGCCTCCCCCACCCCAAAAGGCGGCCTCCGCTGCCTGCTCCTCCAAGACTGGTGCATCGCGCCGGGAGTGTCGTACGACACGGCTCGCTCACCGCCGCTGCCGCCGAGTGCCTCCGCCAGCGGCGGCGGCAGCAGCAGCGGCGGCGGCTTCGGTGGCGGCAATGTGGGTCTGGCGACGCTGCTGGGGCAGCGGGTGCGGTACCAGCTGGCCATCAAGAAGAATCCGCAGGTGGGTTTTAGAGGGTTTTAACGGATATAAATATTAATTTTAATATTATGTATTAATATCCCTTAATATTCTTTAAACTTTAAAGGATTTTAACGGGGTGATGCCGCCCCTTCCGCCCACCAACCCCACGTGGATACGTGGCCTACACGTGGATAACCCCCTCCCCCGCCTGCAGGTCCGCAGCGACTCATTGTTATGAAAAGGAGCATATCACTCCCTGACCCCTTCCCTGCCCCCCTCCTCCCTGACCCCCCCCTTCATTCTTGCAAATTCACTCTTCAAACCCCCACCCCCTGCAGGTCATCAAGAACGGCGCCACTGCGGACTTGTGGGTTCAAGCCCGGGCGCTGGCGGAGTTTGACCCCAAGGCATCCGAGGTGTGTATTCGTGTGGGTGGGTGGGTGGGTGGGTGTGGGTGGGTGTGGGTTTGGGTGGGGGTCAGGGAGTGATAAGCTCCTTTATATAAAAATGAGTCACTGCGGACGTTGTTGATCATGCTGGGGGGTGGGGGTTAGGAAATCGAGTTCAGAGCGAAGCGGAGTGAAGACGCGGGCGGTTGGCGGACGGGAGAGGTTTCCTCCGGGCGAGACGGAGAAACCGGCGGGGAGGGGGATATGCCGCCGCTGTCACGACACAGTGCCACACTCCTTGCGATATAAACCCACGCGCACACGCACATACACACACATACACACACGTGCGGCGGCGCAGCTTTCCCGCCGCGCCCCTCCTATGTCCCCCCAACACCCCCTGACATCTCTCTCTCATCTCCCCTCCTCCCTTCTCCTCCCTCCTCTCCTCTCCTCTCCTTCTCCTTCTCCTCCCGGACCGGACCCGGAGGGATAACCCCTCCGGGTCCGAATCCGCCCTGCAAGCGCCGTCCCTAAAACCCTTAGTCCCTTCAGTGCGGTATCTTCATTTTTCTCACCCTCCCCCTGCCTGCGTTCCCTCGTCCCCGGCCGATTTCTTTTACCCCCTGCCCTCCCGCGGCCCCCTTCGCAGGTTGCGTTGGGCGGCTCTCTTCGCCTCAAGGCTGTCAAGTACGGCGTCACCGGGGCCCAGGACCTGCGGCTGTCTGTGGGTCTGGACCTGGTGCACGACGAAGCGGGGCGCCTGGCCAGGGTGAGAGGGGGAGGCGGCGGAGGCGGCAGCGTGGGAAGGGGGGGGTTTGGAGAGTGATTTTGCAAGAATGAAGCAAGAAGCGCTGCGGACGTTGCAGTCTGAAGGTCGACTAGATCTCGCGGGGGGGCCAGGGGGCGGGGCGGTAATGCGGGGTATGGGGAAGCGGCGGGATGCGTGTGCGATAATGAAAGGTGTAAAGAAAATGAGGGTACCGGGCGAGGGGGGGCCGCGGCCTGGGCAAGTGGGCATTGCCCCTCCCCCTCACGCATGATTCGTAGCAGGAGATGACGTGCCTTGCTTTCCCTGCGGCGTGAAAGTCGAAACCCGAGCTCTCGCCCCAATCCCCCGTACGCGTGCGTGCGTGTGTATGTGTTTCCCGTTTATGTGGCCCCCGTCCTCCCCCGCTGGCCCTCTTCCCTTTGGCGGTGCAGATGCCGTACGTGCACATCAGCGACGGCAAGCTGGGGGCTCGGCTCCAAAACCGGCGCTGGCAGCTGACGTACACACTCTAGTTTGACGAGGTCCGCCCGGGCCGGGGAGAACGCCCTCCCGCGCCCGGTCGTGCCCGGGCGGGGGAAAAGCTGGATCTTTGTCTAGACTGTAGGGCGTTTACAGTTTGCTAACTTGTTTAGCTTTGGTAGAAAGGGCTGAGCCCGGCGCGATGCTGGGACGGCTTGGGACGTGATTTGGGCTGCACAATTTGCGCGGAAAAGTGTGTCGACTTAGTAAAGTCGAGAATGTGTTAAAAGTTGGAAAATTATGATTCGGGACTTTCAGAGTGGTCGAGCTTGCGTGCATGAAATGATTTGTAAGGATCGGTCTTGGAGCCTGCTGGCATGCAGTTTCGGAGCGAGGCGACTGCTCGTCAAGACGTGACACATTTCACATGATGTGCCCTCCACGACCAAAGCCAGCTGGCTTCTCAAACTTGACCAGCTTTCTTTATCAATATTGCTTGCTGATTACTCGAACTGCTTTTTAGCGCGTCTAGCGGCGAAAATGGCAGTAGAAAAACTCTTTATCAGCTACAATCAAATTCACCAGTCCATTTGCGACTGCGTGAACAGCAATCAAGTTTATGAGAGCTTCAAGCCCACTTTGATAATCGCGATTGGGTCGGGTGAGCAGTTTCGGCTGTTGGAAGGGGGCCATGACGTACCGGTGTCGGAATCAGCGGAACGCCGCCTCGCGTCCGCAAGAGGGATTACCATACTCCGCGCTGCTGTAGATTCGCAAAGCTCTCGTCCGGCATAATGAAACCCGCAGCGCCCCCGCGCTGCCGCTGCGGCCATGTGAGTCCGTGCCAATCTTGATTGTCGGCGACTTCACAACCGTCCACACTTCCACACAGCCCTGCTGCCCACATCCTCACTGTTCACTCTTTGATGTGACGGCTGTTGATTATCCCGCAATACCGCACTAGGGATCCCATTCGCCGCTGGCAAAGCGAGTGACCCGAAGGCGGAGCCCGCAGGCCCCCTTCCCTCCCGCTCCGCTGCACCGCTGGCCTTTCCCAGCGTTCTCGCCCCCACCTTCTGCTCCTACTCCTGCGGCCACCATCCCCGCCTTCCCTCCTCCCCCAAAACCTCGAAACGAAACCCAGGTGGCTTCATTCCAGCCCGCATGCTCCGAACCTTCCTGAAAGCCAAATGCGGTGAGCTTGTGGTCCCTGGATGGGGATGAGGGGGCTGTGGGACGGTCCCTCTGGCGCCAGTAAATGAGTGTATGGCGAGTACGGTAATTGGCCGACTTTTGAAGAGACCGAAATCTTACACCTAAAAATGATGGCACACAGCCATCATGCCGCTTTGCTGCTGCTGGTGCTGCTGCTGCTGCTGCTGCTGCAGTAGTCGCGCACTCCAAGTCACTTGATTCCGAATCGATATGCAAGCGGTGCCTTCCTCGCCCCGTTTGTTCCCGCCATATTTGTCATGCCCCCGAAACCACTGTGCTCAAGAACCACCAAACCGACTCAACCGATGTGCAAACTCTCCTTGCGCGTGCACATAATCTCGCATACGCACACACACGCACACGCACACGCACGCACACGCACGCACGCACGCACACGCACGCATACCGGTATGGGATATGGCTCAAACTCCCCCACCTCCCAACCCACCACACACCTCCGGCCGCCCGGGCAGGCAAGTCTCTGCCCATTCAGACCATCGGCCTCATTCTGTACGACGACAACCTCGACAAGTACGACCCGGAGACCGCTGTCGTACGCAAAACCCAGGTGTGCCTCCTCTTTTCCTACTTCTTCACTTGTGCTCACCCGCGCACAACAGAGTGTGTGTATATCTATCTGTGGAAATATGTCCAACGCCCCCCCTGCCCCCCGCCCCCCCTGCCCTCCGCCCCTGTGGGTGGGGCACGCACCCGGCACGCTGTCGTACAGTGGCTCAACTACAGTGCGGGGGAGGGCACCGGCATCTCGCTGCAGGTGGGTTGGTAATGATGTATGGTGCTTGTTGCTGCAGATATACGGTGCTTCTTGCTGCTGCTGCTGCTGCTGCTGCTGTTGCTGTATATTTTGTTGCTGCCATACCATACTCCATTGCTGCTTTACCGCCTGTGGGTACAGCACCTACCCGCTTCCCTGACTGCCGCTGCTCCGGCTGCCGCTGCTGCTGCTGCTGCTTGCTGCTCGCTGCTGGCTTTTTTGCCCATGGCGGACGCACGACGGCGCTCTCACTCACTTGTCGAAATGCACCGCACGTTGTATACCGTATGCTCTTTTTGCTCTACCTACCGTATGCTGCTTTACATAATTACATGGCTGCCGTATGTTGCTTTACATTATGACATGACTACAATATTGGTGCCGTTGATCAGGGCCACAACGTCCTGATCGTTGACGAGGTGGACGACACCCGCAAGACGCTGTCGTACGCCGTATCCGAGTTGAACAAGGTACGGTTCTTGGGGCGGTTGGGGGTGGTGGTGGTGGTGGTGGTGGGGGTGGGGGCGGGGGTGGGGGTGGGGTGCATTGGACGAGCGACGGGAGGCATGGTGGAGGTGACGGCGTTGTATGAACGGCTGGTGATGCTGCCGCTGCTGCCGCTGCTGCTGCTGTTACTGCCACTGCAGGACATTGAGAAGCAGCGGCACGAGTACGAGGGCAGGCGGAAGGAGGGAGACCCCGAGTGGGCGGCGCCGCGGCTGGTGGGTGGGGTGGGTGGGGTGGGTTGGGTGGGCGGGGTGGGTACGAAAAGAGGTACCGCAACGAAGGGAGGGATGGGCAGTGAGGGTGGGTGGGTGGGGTGAGGTGAGGTGAGGTGAGTGGCACGTTGGGTGAGTGGGTGCGTGAGAGGCCCCACAGAGGGCACTGGACATGAAAAAAGAAGATGCCGCAGCGAAGGCACGGAGATGGTGTTAGCCACCGCCACTGCACAGCCGGCACCGCAGCTTCTATCACCGTCCACGTGCTACCCCACACCCCGGCAACGCTCACACCCTCCCCACCCTCCCCCAAGTATTGCTGGGTTCTGGGTCCGTTTGCTAACGCCGTCTACTTCTCCGCTGCGGTCTTTTCTTTTTACCCCACCCTCCCCCTCACACCCTCCACACCCTCCACACCCTCACCGCCCTCCCCCTCACACCCTGACCACGGCACCCCTCCCCCTCCCCCTCACACATACGTACATACATACTCCTATACACACACGATTCAACTCCCCCTCCACCCCAGGGTGTGTTTGTGGTTCATAACAAGATGAAACCGAAGCAAGGAGGGCTGCCCGAGGAGGTCATGGAGACCAGTTATTTCAAGTGAGATGATGATGCGGGGGAGGGAGGGGGAAGGGTTTTAGGGTTTCGGGGCGGGGTTTGGGGGCCGATTACTGGGCTGGAACCTCTGGGCTGGAACCTCGGGGGGTTGGGTTATCGCTTGGAAAAGCGAGCGAGTAAAGTAGAGCGGGGACAGAGCGTGGGGCGGAGCGGGGCGTCAGAAAACTACTTATCCCGCTACACAACACGATAGTTCTCTCTGTCATCAAATCGCTTTGATCTATCGTTCTTACTGAGGAAGGGATCAATCGCCGCGAAAGTGCCCCGTCCGACTCCCACATCTGACGTTTGGAGTGCGTCCCGGCCAACTACCCATTCAACCGGCAACGGCAAACTGCTGTCAACTGTCAACCGTCAACCGCCGGCAGGTGCCAGGACGTACCGGACAACTGGATCGTATACCCCTGGGACGCGCTCGACATCGAGGCACACCAGCGGGCGGCGGACGAGCGTACGGCAGTGACGGCGGCGGCGGCGGCGGCCTCGACGGACGCGGCGGCGGCGGCACCCACGCCGGCGCCGGAGG
Source organism: Pleodorina starrii (assembly GCA_030267565.1). NCBI lineage: Eukaryota > Viridiplantae > Chlorophyta > Chlorophyceae > Chlamydomonadales > Volvocaceae > Pleodorina > Pleodorina starrii. The sequence continues at coordinate 369,648 of BRXU01000025.1, read as the reverse complement.
CGGTGGCGGAGGCCAAGGTGGAGGCGGAAGGTGCGGACGACGGGCGTGGTTGTGGTTGTGGTGGTGGTGGTGGTGGTTTGAGTCGGAATCCAGCAAAGTCACCCGCCGCCGTAGATCGCGATCCCCTTTTTATTGAGCTGCCTGAGAGGAGCCGGCTGGGAGCTCTGCTCTGTTCTGTCCTGCTCTGACCCGTGCTACTCTGATCTGTCCTGTTCTGCTCCGATCTATTCTTTCCTGTTCTGTTCTGATCTGATCTGTTCTGCTCTGTCCTGCTCTGACCTGCGCTCATCTGCCCTTCCCTGCTCTGATCTGACCTGTTCTGTTCTGTCCTGATCTGACCTGCGCTGCTCTGCCATGCAGATGAGCCCGCTGCGAAGAAGGCCAGGACGGACGAGGCGGCAGGCGCGCAATGAAGCAACGAACCCCGTAACCGCGTGACCAAGCCGCGCTGGGGCGCAGCGGGGGGCAGGGGGAGGGGGATTGTTACTAAAACAATACTGCGGAGCGGAGCGGGGAAAGGGAAGGGTTGACATCGGTGAGGGGGCCGGTGGTGAGGGGTAAACAGGGGGCAGGTGAGGGGTACGGTACCACGGGGCAACGTGCGAGCCGGCGGCGAAGGAAAAGGGAAAGAACGAAAAGGAAAAGGAAAAAGAAAAGGAAAAGGGAAAGGAAAAGGGAAAGGGAAAGAACGACGTTGGTGGTCGTTGCCCGCGTGGGGCTGGAGTGCGGCGCTGGCCCCCGGGGGGACAGCTGGGGAGTGGGAATTTCGGCAGCGGCGGCAGCAGCGGTCGGGATGAGATGGGATGAGAACATGATATGGGTTGATGTGGGTTGATGTGGGTTGGTGTGAGGCGTGCGGTGGTCAGATAGAGCGGGAGGGTGGCGAGCGCAAGAAGATGCAGATACACTCAAGTGTAGAAGGGAGGGGGGATTGGAATTTTGGAAGCAGGCGAGCAGGTGCCGTTGGACGCCCCTTGTCGTTTTGGATCGACGGACGACGGACGGACCGACAGACAGACCCACGGGTCGCATCCACGGAGGAGGTGCCACTCTGCCACACCCCCATTCCCAGTTTTGAGGCAACGGACGGAACGGACTCAACTCGACTGCGATCCGGGCATCCATCCGGCCGGCACCGCTCAGATGGTTATACAGATGGGAAGTCCTGGGGTGGGAAGCGACACACTCTCGTTTTTTGCCTTTTGCATGGGGTCGGATCTCAGGTCGGATCTCAGGTCGGATCTCAGGTCGGATCTCAAGTCGGATCTCAGGTCGGATCTCAGGTCGGATCTCAGGTCGGATCTCATATCGGATCCCAGGTCGGATCTCAAGTCGGATCTCAAGTCGGATCTCATATCGGATCCCAGGTCGGATCTCAAGTCGGATCTCAAGTCGGATCTCAGGTCGGATCTCAAGTCGGATCTCGTACTCAGGCGATGTCGGGGGCGCCGACACTCCGACAGACGACACTGCGGCAGCTCTGGGCCGGGGGCCTTGGGGGGGCGGAACCCTAAGTCCTAGTCCGGTCGGCCGGAAGCAGCACAAAACACACCGCCCCGCACGTCGCATGGGACGAGTGTCGGCTCTCCCGCTCTGGTTTTCGATCCGGAACAGCTTTGGCCGCGGATAGCTACGGCGCCGGGAGCCCAGAAGGAGAAACTAGGTGTCCTCGGGAACCCAAAGGCTACCGTTATACCGCAGCCACACAGCCCGGAGCCACACAATGCATTTCCGGCTGGTGAGGTCGCGCCGCCGTGAAGAGGACGGCAGCCGGGCCAGCCCAGAGCACACCTGACCAGTCGGGCCGGCCCCTGGCCCCGGCCCCGACAGAGAGGGAGGACTGTGGGAGGAAGGACCTCCGGCAGGTTGGGCAGGGTTGGGCGTCATTCGTCACTTGCAGGCGCAGTCGGCAAACGCTGAATCCTACCGCCGAATTGCCCGGCATCATGGGGAATGGGGAGAGAGAGAGATGAAGAGAGAGAGAGACAGAGAGAGTGAGAGGGATGAAGAGAGAGAGAGAGAGAGAGAGAGAGAGAGAGAGAGAGAGAGAGATGGAGACACGAGATGGAGACACGAGATGGAGACACGAGATGGAGCGGGTGCGTGTTACAAGAGGCTTCTTGAGCACGTGCATCATTTCACACACGCACACACAATGTCACACACACCGACACGCGTCTCTCTCTCATACACACACAGAGGTTGATGCGAGCGGTATGCACGCTCTCGGCTCGTGAAGGACCCGCGGGTAGGTTGCAACACACTCAACGGGTCCGTTGCAACTCGAGTCTCAAGGAGGGCTCAGGCAGGATGGCCAGGCGGTCTCAGTCAAGTCAAGTCAAGTCCGGTCCAGTCTATCTTCCCAGCCCAGACCCAAAACGCAACAAAAAAGAGGTCAGGTCGCACGGCATCCCTTTGTTGTCTGCTCGTCAGCAAGGCAGAAAGCGCGTCAAGTACCGGCAACCCGGCTGCTGCCGGAAGTCTGCACGGGGAAAGAGCGGCGTGCAACCCCCCTCCCTCTCCACACCCACCCCCGCCACACCCACCCTTACCCCCGCCACACGCCACTACAAAGAGGGCCGGAAGGGAGGGTTTTATCCACGTATAGGCCGGAGCCCGTGAACGGTATCGAATCAGAAAAAGGGGGAAAGGGGTCCATCAGGTACGGGCCGCAGCGGGATGGGCCAAGAAGGCGCGGTTGGCGCTCTGTTGGCGCTATTGGCTAAGGGGAGCAAGTTGGGAGGCCGCCGATGACACAAGCACATGCCTTGACGGCCCAGTCAGTCAATACGGTACAAGTCGTACGAGCCGTACGACACAACCTTGGACGCCTTGTGTGGCAAACCGACGTTTCCTTATCTTTGCTGGCTCATTAGGAAACTACCCCACCACCACCACCACCACCCCTCCGCTTACGCGACCGGACGAACTGACTGCCCCAGCCTCGCCAGTCGCCACACAAACGAACGAACGCCACCGCCTATAAACACATGCGCCAAATGAAGGGTGGCATGTGCCTTGCTGCGCTGGAAAAGAAAGACAAGACCGCGCCAAACACCCGCGCAGAAGCGCAAGAGAAAAGGAATGAAAGTGGAAAGTGCGTCTGCCGCACGAAAGAGTTGTCTTCCGCTCTCATGATAATTATTAATTTCGTTTCGTCGGGATGAGACCGCAGCCGTGAATGATAAGCCGCAACACTGGGTTCACTCGACACATTCCGGAGATCGCAGCCTATCCGCGGATAGGCCAGGGGAGGAGGGGATCCCCCATATGCCCGAAACATTGATGTCGTCGGATTCAGATGTCGGATGCTCTCTGCGTGTGTGTGTGTCCTCTCTTCTTGGGATTCGCCTCAGACACTAAAAGCCGGCGCGCGACGACCTAATACGGCCGGAAAGCGCCGGTAAGGGCACGGCGTTTTGTTGGCACGGCGCAAGCCAACGGTCATAACGGTCGGTTGCACGGTCCCACCGGTAAACGGACCAAGAGGGCATAGGCCAACCAACAACCGACACAGCCCGCCATTTCTTCACAACCAACGACTACAAGAGAGTAAGAGCACACGTCCGACCCCCACTCCGCGCCCCAACCCTCACCCCGCACCCCCTCACACACACCCGCCCGCTGGCTCAGCCCTTCCCAGGGTTTCGAGCCCATTGCCACAGCTGTAACAACAACAACAATAACGACAACAGCAACGACAACACATAAGGTCAGGAAGCCAGTGCTAAGCTGCAAGAGACCCAGGCTGAGGGTCCCCCAATTTTCCACGCACTGTGGACCATCTTACGATCTTAGATTGAAGACTACAGCCCTCAAATACGGGTATCAACGTTTTTTTCATCCTACCCAAAGACATAAATGAATACGTACAGAAACCGCAGCGACGGCTGCGGCGTCGGGCCTTTGTGGGTTCGCGTCGAGTCAGTTCCAACAACAGACATTTGGTTGGACGCGTGTGGCTCAGCTTGGAATGGAGCTCTGTCTCTGCCCAAGACCCAACAAAAGTCGTCTCAAAGTCCCCAGTAAATAAATAAAGTCACCTACCCCCTAACAGAATCCGCCGCCTCAAGGCTCAGCTCACTCTCCCCTCCCCAGTCCCCACGCCTCCCTGTACCGCCTTTTGCTGTTCCGCCTTTTGCTGTTCCGCCTGTTGACCTCCGTCCCTCCGCACCTCCTCCCCGTCACCCGCCTCGCACTCCACCCGTGTCTTCGTTGCAACGTTGGATGCAATCGGATGACGTAATACGATGACGTCACCACGACTTGACCACACTAAGCTAACGTCAAGAATTATTTGCCTGGATTAGCATATGCCAGTTCATGGCCCCCGGCGCGGATTGTGCAGACGCTCCTGTGCACCGGCTGTTGTATTGAGAGAGTGCGTGTGTGGGGGCGTGTGGGTGTGTGTGTATGCAGCCCGACCACCAGCCCGTCCGACGAGACTCGGGGCGCCTTCAGGTCGCCCGACGACGCTCGGCGTGGCGGCCGTCGGCCGTCGCTTCCTTTCGGTCGCCTAGCGGGGTGCGCGCGCGCGTGTGTGTGTGTTTGTGAGGGTGCCGTACTCTTGAAGTCTTGATGCCGCGATGCCACTCGCGCCCGCCCGCAAAGCACCTCCCCCAACATACCGTAGTGACACACTGACACACTGACACACTGACATACTGACACACTGACACACTGACACACTGACACACTGACACACTGACACACTGACACAGCCACAATGCAGGACCACCACCACCACCACCACCACAAGCACGACACAGCAGGACCGCACACCACCACCACCACCACCACAAGCACGACACACGCGGCGCGACCCGTGACCGCCACAGCCGGTGCACGTAACACGCCGTGAGCGCTGCGCTGCACAGCGCGGTGAGGCGAGGCGGCAAACCCAGTTCTGTGTATGCCGCGTCGCGTCGCGACCCAGTTCTGTGTAAGCCGCGTCGCGTCGCGACCACCGCAACACCGCAGCGACCGAAGAAAAATCTTCATCATCTTCTCAGTTCGGAGGACTTCCTGGACAATTAAGACGATCAAGACGATTAGGACGATTAGGACTATCAAGACGATTAGGACTATCAGGACTACTAGGACTAGCCCTCCAGGGAGTGCTCTGTTCCCACGCCCTATGGGTGCGGCTCCTGCGGGTATTGCGGCGGCGGCGGCGCCGCTGGCTCTGCCATGGAGACCGCAGCAGCGGCAGCGGCAGCGGAGGCGGAAGCGGTGTCGCCGCCGCTGCCTGTGCCCGCCCGCAGCGGCAGCGGCGGCGGCGGCGGGATTCCAGCGTGTCGCGGGATGTCTATAGATGAGCCGCGGACCAGCGGCGAGAACACGTTGGATCCGAGGCTCAAGCCCGCCGCCAGGCGACCCTGCCGCGGCGCCGCCGCCGCCAGCTGTGGCCGCGGCGGTGTGGCGGCGGCGGCGCCGCCGCCGCTGGCGCCAGGCGGCGACGTCGACGTCGGCTCTGGCTTGTTGAAGAAGCTTATGTGCCGCGTGTTCGACCAGAGGGACGGCTGGGCGACTGGGGAGGTGTCGGGGCCGGCCTTGCTGCCACCGCTACCGCCACCGCCACTGCCGCCGCCACTGCCGCCGTTGTCGGACGGCCGCACGCCAGCGGGGTCCGGAAGGGGCATGGCCCAGGAGGTCCTGTGATGGGATGAACCGTAGTGGGGGCGGGGAGCGGGGGTGAGAGGTTGGTGAGGCGGGTTTGGTGGGGCTGTCTGCGGGGCGGAGTTGCCGGTAGAGGAGGATGCAGGGTTATGGCCCCGGATGGGGGCGTCACTTGCACAGGCGGGGGGAAAAGGGAGCGCTGGGAACGTGGGAAGGCTCTAAGGTGGCATGTGTGTGATTGTGTGTCTGTGTGTTTGTGTGTGTTTGTGTGGGTACGTGTGTGTTTTGAGGGCGGGGGTTACAGCGGGCTGCAGATCCAGGGAAGGGCAGAGCCAACGGGCCAGCAGCTGGCCCTCCGTGCGCTGCACCGCCTCTGAGGTGTTGTGTGCAGCGGCTGGCAGCGGGGTGATCAAGATGATACACACTGGCAGCGGCGCGGCGTGCGAGTCCCTTCCCTTCCCTTCCCGCCCATCCCTATCTGTACAGCTATCGGACGCATAGGAGTTTTAATTCGCTCATCTGTTAAGGCTTTCTATATACGGTACATGTCAATCTACGGTACATGTCAACTGCTGCCATGCCTCACTGCTAATTTACGGTATTTTATGGCTAGTTGGACTAATATAGATTCCGTTGTTACTACTTCTACCCAGCCGCCCCGCCCCCGGCCCCTAAATGCTGAACCTTCATAAACCTACCATACCTGGACTTCTCCCGAAGCACCGGCATGCCCCTGGACCAGGTGCCCTTGTTGTTGCCGTCGTCACCACCACCACCACCATCATCATCATCATCATCTCCATCATCGGCGGCGGCGGCGGCGGCGGCGCCGCCGCCAGCTGCTTCCGACGCCTCCGCCTCCACCCTGGGCAACGTCTGCGCCAGCACCTGCATCTGCTGCCTCAGCTGCATCATCGTCTTCTGCGTCTGCTGCCGCAGGCGCTTCTGCGACTTCTGCAGCTGCTGCGACGGCGACAGCGGCCGCGGCGGTGACTTTGGCGCCGCGCCGGGGGCGTTGACGGCTGCGCCGGCACGCCCGGTGGGCCACGCCCGCAGGCGCTGTTGGTCCGCAGGCCTGGCGGCCTCGCCGTCGGTGCCCTGCTCAGAGCCGCCGGCGGCGGCGGCGGCGCCGCCGCCGCCGCCATCAGCATCCTCGTCCGACATTGAAGTCGGCTGTTCCTGTTCCCTTTGCCGTTCCTGCTCCTGTTTCTGCCTCTGCTGCTGCCGGGATGGAAGCGGCGGCAGCGGCAGCACAGCCGAGGTCGGCGGGCTGGTGGTGCTCGGCTCTGCCGCCGACGCCGATGCCGACGGTGGCGGCGGCAGCGCCGCCGGCGACCTGGCGGCGCCGTCGGCGGCGGCGCCGTCACCGTCGGTGCGCATAAAGTTGTTGCTGAGGGAGGAGCGCCTGCGGACCGGCATCGAGTTGTAGGGAGGCGCTTCATCGCCGCCGCCGCCGCTGCTGCCGACGACGGCGGCGGCGGCCGTGACGGCGTTGCCGCCGGCGCCGCCGTCGGCGGTGCCGTAGGCTGCCGCCGCTGCCGCCGCAGCCGTCAGCGCCGCCGTCGGGCTGCTGAATGCCGTCGGCAGCGTCAGTGTATCGAGCGCCGTCGCGTCACCGCGCTCGGAGACGCGCGGAAGCGCCGGCGGCCGGTGGACGCTGCCGCCGCCGCTGCCGTGGGAGCGGATGCCTCCGCCGCCGTTGAGCGGCTGCAGATGGTGACGCGGCAGCGGCGGCAGGTGCCCGACGCCGGGACTGCGTGCCACCGCGTCGGCGCCGTCGCCGGCGGCCGAGCCGTTGGCCGTGGACCGCATCGGGAGTACGGCGTCGGGGGAGTCCTGCGGCTGGTCGGACGCCAGCGCGGATGGTGGAGGCGGCGGGGTCGCCGCTGCCGCGGCGACGGCGGCGGCCGCCCCCGTCGTATCCAGCGACGGCTGGCGGCTTGGCATCGAGCCCGGACCCAGCAGAGTGCTGGATGGCTTCCTCTCAGCCCAGACGGGGCTGCGGAGGTCGGCGGCGGCGGGTGCCAGCTCCGGCGGTGCTGCACCGGCGTTGCCTGGCCAGGAGATGGACGCCGGCGGCGGCGGCGGCGGCAGCGGCCCCGCCGGGTCAGCCGCCGGCAGCGGCAGCACGCGGCTGGAGCCGCCGTGATGAGACAGCGGCCGACGCAGCGCCGCCGCCACCGCCGCGGCGGCGGCGCCCAGCTGCTGTGACAGCGATGCCCTCGCGTCGATGCTGCTGTTGCTGCCGCCACAGGCGCGGCCGGCGGCGGCGGCGGCGGCGGCGCCGTCGCCAGTGCTGTACGACGACTCGGCGCCGCCGGAGAGCTGGATTGCCTGGTAGCTGCTGCCGGCCGAGGAAAAGTCAGCGGCGGCGGGGGTAGCGGCAGCGGCGGCGTGTACGGCAGCCGCGGTGGCGGCGACGCTCCGGGAGAAGGCGCCGCTGGGGCAGACGGAGAGGTTACCGAGCGCCGTCAGGGGCGGTGGTGGCGGCGGCAGGCTGTCTTGCGGTGGTGGCTCACTGAGGCCGGTGAGAGAGGCGAGCATGGAGTGGGTCTGGAGACGGGCAGCAGCGGAGGGCGGGTGAGGGCGGGGGGTGTAAAGAGAATTCCGCATCGGAGAAGGAGACGGCGTTAGCGAACGGACCCAGAACCCAGCGGGGGGTGGGTGGGGGCGGCGTGTGTGTATGTGTGTATATGTGTGAGGGCGGTGGGGATGGGATGGGACTGAGGGCGAGGGTGAGGGTGAGGCCAGGCATGGCGATGGTGATGGGCCATGAAGAGGAGAGGCAGGCTCCAGAGTTGCCTGATCAGGATCAGGAGGAGCTTAGGGAGATAGGGACGGGAGGTACAGTGGTTCCGGTCGCACCCTTTTCGTCAGGCTGGCTGGCCAGAGAGCATGTGCCGGAAGATGCAATGCGAACGGTATCAAGTTGGTTTCATTTTCCAGTGGCCATACCAGCAGCACAAAGCACCGAGCCCTAAAACAACCCTAAAACCCTAAACCACGGCTCCAACGGTAGGGCGGATGTGAGGGCTGCTGCTGCTGGAGCCTATACGATACGGACACCACCGCGGCTTGCCGTACGGTACGGACACGACCCCTTGTCGTACCTGCAGCCGCATGGCGGCCTGCTGCTTCCAAGCCTTGAGCTGCCAGCGGTGGACTCCCACCTGCCACCTCTCCATGGCGTGTACGAACTGCTGTAGCGCGTCGTACAGTTTTAGCAAGCGCTCTACCTCGCCCTCCGCGTCCACGACAGGGCCGCCACCGCCACCATCAACACCCCCGCCGCTGCCGCTGCCGCTGCCACTGCCGCCGGCGCTGTACCCGGTACCGCCGCCGCTGCCGCTGACGCCGATAATGAAACCGCCGCAGGCGACAACCTTTGCAAGTGCCTTCCCGCCGCCGCCGCCGCCGCCGCCACCTTCCGTGGCTGCCGCCACCGTGGCCGCCTCCGCAGCCCCCTTCCCGCCGACGCCGCTGACGCCGCCGCCGCCACCACCCTCCACAGCTCCCGCCGCCGCGGCAGCCGCGGCCGTGCCTCCACCCTCGGATCGCTTCCGCAAGGCGCGCTGCCATTGCGCGGCCACGCCCGCCGCCGCCGACGCGGCGGCCCAGGCCCGGCTGATCCGCCCCGCCCGCGGCGGCGGTGGCGGCGGCGGAGGGTACACTCGGTGGCCCTGCCGCGCCATCAGCCGCTCCGCCGCCAAGGCCACAACGGATTCCAGCTCGGGACTGGCTGGCAACGGCGAGGAGGCGGCGGCGGCGGCGGCGGCGGCGGCGGCGGCGGCGGCGGCGGGCGAAGACCCGGAAGGCCCCTCGCTCGTGGCTTTGAAAGAAGGCCGCACGAGCGCTTGCGCGGCCGGGCCACAGGCTGGGGCCGCGGTCGGGAGCGGGAGCGGGGTCCGGGCCATGGTAGCGATAATGGCCGGAAGCATCAGCTGCTGCTGCTGCTGCTGCTGGTGTTGCTGGTGCTGCTGCTGGTGCTGCTGTTGCTGGTGTTGCTGGTGCTGCTGCAGGTGCTGTTGCTGGTGCTGCTGCTGTGCCTCGTCCTGCTCTTGCTCCGGCTGTGGCGGTGGCGGCGGTGGCGGCCGCAGCAGCAACGGCTGCAGCCGTGGCAGCGGCAGCCTCGGGAGCCCGTGGGGCGCCTGGGCGGACAGCAACTCCGGCGCAGCGACCGGCCCGCCGCCCCTTCCACTACCATCGCCGCCGCCGCCGCCGCCGGCGTCAGTGCTCTCCGCGACGGCACGTGCGCCGCCGCCGCCAGCGGGACCACCACCGCCCTCCGCCGCCGCCGCCGATGACGGCCTCGGCACCCCAAACAGCATCAGCGACTGTACGACACGCTCGTCCACCTGCATCCGCTGACCGATGGCCGCCAAGAGCACCGCCCGCAGCACCTCCACCTCCACGTAAAAGTAGTGGGCGTGTGCGGGATGAGATTGGCGGTAGCGGTGACGGCGACCGCCCTGGGGGGCCTCCGGCTCGCGGTCGGCGGCAGCGGCGGCGGCAGCGGCGGCGGCAGCCGCTACGGAGCGACGGGCCCCGGGCCGCGGCGGCGGTATGGGCAGCGGCACGCAGCCCTCGCCGTCGCCCTGCCTCAGGAGGATGGCCCGCACGGCCTTCCACTCGGGCGGCCGCACGTCGACGCCCGCCAGGGCGCGCTTTCGTACCAGTCGGTTGACTTGGCGGTTGGTCAGTGGCGGTTGGCGGCGGCGGTACAGCAGTCCGCAGCCGACCTTGCGCGACCAGCGCTGCGCGGCGGCGGACATGTCGGGCAGCAGGACCCGGCCCAAGTCCTGCATGCGGGGAGCGCGCCGAAACCAGATCGTGGATTCCATCCGTCGGAATTCCGGAATTTTGCGAACTTTTTCGGAATTCCGGATTGGAGCCAGGTTGGAAGTGTTGGTGCTTCCGGTGTCAAGAGTTGGTCGTCGTCGATATCCATAAAATCGAATAGCGGTACGGGTGATTATGGACTATGGGGTACGGGTGATCATGGTGACATAATAGGATTTGTGGGTTTTGAGCTAAGAGGTTGGTTGTGATGAATATAAGAAGGGTAGAAAGGCCCACGTCCCACCCCCTCACCCGCACCCTCACCCGCTCAGCCCCTTAACACCCCGCCTCCCCCGCGTCCCCCCCCCACCACCACACACATCCCCCCACCTGCCACACGGTGGTGCCATTCCGGAAGCCCCAGCTAAACTTGACCTTCCGGAACCTGCGGGCAGGGGGGATGGGACCGAGGGAGGTCAGGAGAAAAGGCGGGAGGTTGGGGGGTGAAATGCGGAAATGGGGAGGGAGGATGGGGCGGGAGCAGATTAGGACTTCAGGAGGGAGGGCGGGGAAGATGAGGGATTGTTGGATGGGGAGGTTAACGGTTTTAGTGTCTTTCCCTCACCCTGTCATTCCCTCACCCCTCAGAGCCCTGTATGTGTATGGCGTGTTGGCGTCTTACGGCCAGCGTCTGTTCCCTACCCCTTCTCTCCCGGAGTCTGGAGCCCGTTGCGACAACCACCGCGACAACCATAACCACAACCACAACCACAACCACCAGAACCGCCACAACCACCCCCACCCCCACACCCACGTTGTTACGATGACCGAGAAGAAGAAGTTGACGAGCACAAACATGATCAGCAGCACCTGAGCCATGAGAACCAGGGTAGCGGCCAGGCGCTGCGGGGACAATGCGGGGGGCGGGGGCCGAGGGAGGGAGCGGAGGAAACAGGGGTAGAGGGGGAAGGGAATGGATAGGAGAGGATAGAAGAGGATTAGAGAGGGCAGGGAAGGGGGAATGGAGGGGCCGGGAATGGGGGGAGAGGGGAGGAGAGGTGTGGGAGCCTCCCGGCTTCACTGCGGTCCCCCTTCAGCAGGAGAGGGCAGGCGGGCTCCCTCCTTCAGCAGGAGAGGGCAGGCGGGCTCCCTCCTTCAGCAGGAGAGGGCAGGCGGGCTCCCTCCTTCAGCAGGAGAGGGCAGGCGGGCTCCCTCCTTCAGCAGGAGAGGGCAGGCGGGCTTCCTCCTTCAGCAGGAGAGGGCAGGCGGGCTCCCTCCTTCAGCAGGAGAGGGCAGGCGGGCTCCCTCCTTCAGCAGGAGAGGGCAGGCGGGCTCCCTCCTTCAGCAGGAGAGGGCAGGCGGGCTCCCTCCTCGACTCACCTGCCCGGCCGTGAATTCCTTGTCGCGGGAGAGCAGCACAGAAAGGGATTCCAGAAAGCCCCGGTCGAAGAACAGCGACATGGTGCGGTCGAGGGCGCCTGGGGGGACGGACCAAGGGGAGGGGGAGACGAAGGGGGAGGGGAGGGGGGAGGGGAAGGGGGAGAATGTGACGGTCCAAAGTGGCAAGACTCGTCCAGGCTGACAGTGTGACAGGGAAAAGGGACCCGCCGCAAACCCTCCAAACCTTCCCACCGCCCCGCCCCCGGCCCCCCCACCCATCCTCCCCCCCCTGCACCTGTGTATGTAGATGCTGACTCCACATAGGTCCCCAGCACCAGGTGAGCCATGGCTGCCAGCATCAGGCTCATCACCACAATCACGAGCATCTGTGGCGTGAGGGGGTAAAAAGTGATACCCAAAATGATACCGTGAGGGGGAGACAAGGTCCGTGAGGAAAGGGGGTCAGAGAGTGATATGCTCCTTTATATAAATAATGAGTCACTGCGGACGTTGTTGAGCTAGCTGCCACTGCCGCTGAACCGGAAGGGGGGGCCCGAGGTCGGATGAGTGAGGGGTAAGAAAGATGACACCGCAGCGAAGGGACGGAGGGCGGGGGGGGGAGCGGCGGCGTGTGACCGGGGGTGAGGGCAAGGGCAATGCACGAAGAGGGGGCCGCCACCCATTCCGCATGTGCCAGGCCGGGCGCCACGCACCAGATAGGTAAGGGAAGAGGGAGAAAGCCTCATCTAGCCTCATCTAGCCTCCTCATCAAGCCTCATCAAGCCTCATCTAGCCTAATCTAGCTCCTCATCAAGCCTCATCTAGCCTCGTCTAGCCTCGTCCTTTGCAATGGGTATCGCCACTGACTGGTAGCCCAACGCATTGCTCACCAGATGCGCCAGGGGTGGCACGGTGTGGTAGAGGGTCCGGATCATGGCGCCTAGGCGGCCCTGGAAAGCCAGCGTGGAAAGCAGCCTGCGGCGGCCAGAGGGGTCGAGGAGAGTGCAGGGAAGATAACCTCAGTGGCTGGGCGGTCGGGGGGGTTGGGAGCAAGCTGGAGTGGCGTCGCTGGTACGGGTCGGGAGCAGCAACAAGCAGCGGGATGGGGTGGGGTGGGGGGCTGCGGGCGGGTGCGGAGACGAAGGGAGCAGACCACCTTCCGCTGGACCGACGCCTTTGGTGGCTTTCTCGCGCTTCAGTTTGGATGGACGCCTTTGGGTCGCTTTCTCGCGCTTCCGTTTGGATGGATGGATGGATGGATGGATGGACCGCGTGCTGGAAATGGGCCAACCCAGCCATCGCCCGGTCGCACCACTCCCCCAAGACAGCCGTAACAGACGCATGCTGTAACGCATGGTGTAACGCGTGGTGTAACTCATGCTGTAACGCATGCTGCAACGCTTGCTGTAATGCATGGTGTAATGCACACCCACGTGCGCGGTGTTTGTGCAATGCCACGCGCGCATGCGCACATATACACAGATGCGCTTGTCACGCACACACCCAGACCACTCCGCCCCCCCCCCCCGCCCGCACCTGCCGAGAAGCAGCACCAGAGTGAAGGCCTGGAGGATGCCGTACAACGTCCACGCCTGTGTCATGCCATGCGTGGCCGCCAGCACTCCCGCCAGCTCGTCCAACTGGTCGTACGGCATGTCCGGCAGCAGGTAGCGGCCCGGGTCGCCGGCCTCGGTGGGCTGGGTCAGGTTCAGGGCGGTGAGTGCTGCCTGAAGGCCACCAACCAAGATAAGGGGAGGTGAGGGGGAGGTGAGGGGGAGGTGAGGGGGAGGTGAGGGGGAGGTGAGGGGAAGGCATCAAAACCCGTGGGGGACGGGAGTTACACACTTACTCTGAAGGACACCACCCAAGATAATGACGTGCCCTTCCGTCGCCCTTCTCCACCCGACCTCCCTACCTGCAATGCCACGGCCTGCGTCGAATTGGCGGGAATGTCCCATGGGTCGATCTTGTGCGGCAGCAGCCACCTGGCGCGCGCCGCCAAGATGTTGTCGTACACTTGGTAGTGCTGGCGGGCGGAAAAGATGGACGCGTGGGCCACCATGTACCTGTGGAGGGTGTGCCGGGGGAAAGGGGGGAAAGGGGAGGGGGAGGTGTGTTTGTGTGGGGGCGGAGGAAGGGGAGAGAGAACAACTCCCAACTGCAAACGTCTCTCCCCAAAACCCTATTAGCTATTACTCCAAACGCCCCCCCTTTGGCATCTCCAGATCTTGCCGCGCGTCTCTACTACCGGAATTCGTTGCCCGCACCTCCAACCCCCGTTCCATTTCTTTCGAGGGTTCCGACATCAATTACCGTTCACGGGCTCCGGCCTATCCGTGGACCCACCTCCCCCTCCCCCCAAACACACACAAGCACGACTCCCTCCCCCCCCCCATGTCCCCTCATGTTGGTGGTACGATCAAATGCCTCACCAGGCACAAGTGGCTGATGCCGCCAGCAGCAGCCCCGCCACCGTCAAGTCAATCAGCAGGTTGCCGAAGCGGTCCCAAACCTTCGGCAACAGCGGGCAGTCGGCAGCAGGCGGTGCACAGCAGGCGGTGCATATCAGGCACCAGGCAGCAGTGGGCAGCACATTGGCAGTCGTCACCCACCCACCCACCCGCCCAGCCACCCACCCACCCACCCACCCACCCAGCCACCCAGCCACCCAGCCATCCAGCCACCCAGCCACCCAGCCACCCAGCCACCCAGCCACCCACCCAGCCCCGTTCCCTCGTCCCGGGCCGTTTTAATTACCACCCAGCAACCCAGCCAGCCACCCACCCACCCAGCCACCCACCCACCCAGCCACCCACCCAGCCCCGTTCCCTCGTCCCGGGCCGTTTCAATTACCACCCACCCAGCCACCCACCCACCCACCTGTTGCATGGAGAGGTCTCCCCCTCGCGCGTCCCACACCGCCTTGGCAGCCTGCACCGCCACCACCGCCACGAACAGGGCTGTCAGCACCCACAGCCCAGCCAGCTCGTGGGCCGCCACCGCCGACCAGGTGTGTCCCGAGGAGGCGGCGGACGTGCGCAGGTAGGTGGGGCCAGGCAGCCCGGAGAAGCGGAAGCCGAGGTTCACGCTGCCTGCACGGGTTGGGCGTTTGCGTACGTATGTGTGTATTTGGGCGTGCATGTGGTATGGGTTGGGTTGGGTTGGGTTGGGGTTGGGGTTGGGGTTGGGGTTGGGATTGGGATTGGGATTGGGATTGGGATTGGGATTGGGATTGGGATTGGGATTGGGATTGGGATTGGGATTGGGATTGGGATTGGGATTGGGATTGGGATTGGGATTGGGATTGGGGTTGGGGTTGGGGTTGGGGTTGGGTTGGGTTGGGTTGGGTTGGGTTGGGTTGGGTTGGGTTGGGTTGGGTTGGGTTGGGTTGGGTTGGGTTGGGTTGGGTTGGGTTGGGTTGGGTTGGGTTGGGTTGGGTTGGGTTGGGTTGGGTTGGGTTGGGTTGGGTTGGGTTGGGTTGGGTTGGGTTGGGTTGGGTTGGGTTGGGTTGGGTTGGGTTGGGTTGGGTTGGGTTGGGTTGGGTTGGGTTGGGTTGGGTTGGGTTGGGTTGGGTTGGGTTGGGTTGGGTTGGGTTGGGTTGGGTTGGGTTGGGTTGGGTTGGGTTGGGTTGGGTTGGGTTGGGTTGGGTTGGGTTGGGTTGGGTTGGGTTGGGTTGGGTTGGGTTGGGTTGGGTTGGGTTGGGTTGGGTTGGGTTGGGTTGGGTTGGGTTGGGTTGGGTTGGGTTGGGTTGGGTTGGGTTGGGTTGGGTTGGGTTGGGTTGGGTTGGGTTGGGTTGGGTTGGGTTGGGTTGGGTTGGGGAGTGCGAGGCGAGGAAAGCCAGCCAGCCAGCTAGCCACGCACCGTCTCGTGCCCAAATCTCAAGGCACAGCATCAACCATTGGATGGATGTCATCAATGGCCGCGTGCGCACGCATGCCGTAGCACTTAGCCCATAACCCTAAAACCCTAAAACCCTCAAAACCAGCAACCGACCCTGAACCGACCCACCATCTCGCGCCCAGGCAAACGTCATTGCCACGTGTCCAAACACCCTCAGCTCTGTGGAGAAAGCCAGGACCTCGGCGGTCAGGCTGCGGGTGTAGCGATCCAGGAAGTTCGAGTCCTGGGGGCAGGTGTGGAAGGGGGGCGGAGACAAGGTGTGATTGAGGTGAGTAGGCAAAAAGGAGAGCAGCAGCCAGACGACGTACTGTGCGGGCCGGTGCTCAGCCAGACGGTGCTGTGTTTGTGTGTTTGTAAATGTGCCTTGCCGCATTGCCTCATTGCCACTCAAGTACCGTAGTGCGAAAGGCCCGCCCCGCCCCGCCCCGCCCCGCCCCGCCCCGCCCCGCCCCGCCCCGCCCCGCCCCGCCCCGGACATATGATGCTGGCCGCACCCGCAGATAGGTGAGCAGCTCCTGCAGCCGCCACACCGGCAGAGGGTTGGGAAGCAGCACCGGGAAGCCGTCGGGGTAGCCCTGCAGGGAAGAGGGTTTTAGGGTTTTTAAGGGGTTTAATGGACATGGGGAATGAGGGAGGGGGGCCCCGGACAGGCTGGATTTGGCACATTGGCAGTACGGGAGTTTAGGATGTGTTCCGTACCTGCAGGCGCCTGGAGTAGTACAAGTACGGCGAACCAGTGGCCGACACCTCTCCCGACCCGTGGGTCATGTTGTAGTACTGATTGACCTTGTCCGCCAGGCGGGCGTCGTACAGGGACGAGCTAGGCAGGAAGACGGGGTCGGTGCCGTAGGGGTGCAGCGAGTTGGTTTCGGCGCTAAAAAGGGACGCCAGGAAGGACGAGACGGAGGACGAGGAGGTGGAGGAGGAGGAGGTGGAGGAGGACGAGGAGGAGGTGGAGGTGGTGGAGGTGGTCCCCGGCACATTGTGGCTGCAAGAGGAAGGGGTGGAAGCGGTGGCGGGCCAGGGCAGGGGAGCGAGCGGGTTTCAGTTTCAGGGCGGACAGTGTGTTGCAGGCTGTGAAGGGGAAAGGGCCGCCTGATCCCCCCGCGGAGGGGCGATTCCGGTTCAGCAGCAGCTCAAGGGATTGAAGGGAAACGCGGATGGTACCACACACGGCAGGCAGCAGACTGAGTTAAACCCTAAACCCTTAAACCCTAAAACCCAACGACCTCGGCAGGAAAACCCTGAAAGGGATTGCACGGTAGCCGCCAAATACCTACCCCCGAATGCGCCGAATACCCCAAGACCCCAGAGCTTGTCTACCCCAGGCCAGTCGAGAGCGAGGTAACGCACCGGACGCAATCAAAGTTGAGGTTGTTGAAGGCCCCGCGGCCGTCCGTACAGCGCCCTTGATCGTCCATCTCTCGCCGTACGACGTGCAGCATGACTCCGCCCACCAAGTGCAGCGCCCGGAAGAGCCGTCGGTCAAAGAGCGCCGAGGAGTTAATGCCGTACAGGAACTGGCGTGCGACAGACAATGGAGAGGGAAGCACGCGTAAAGGAGGGGGAGCATGTGCGAAGAAGGGGGGCATGTGTGTGTGTGTGTGGAGAAGGAAAGAATGTGCGTGTGAAGGAGGGGTAGAATGTGTAGGTAGGGGAAAGCATGCGTGGAGGAGGGGAAGCATGTGTGAGGGAGGGGGAACCTTGCGTGGCGGGAGCTACCTCACAGAGCTTAGGGGGGCAGTCATAGGTGGGGCGCGGTCGGCTGGGACGGGGCCCCCAGCCTTCCCGCCCGCCCAACCACCCATCCGTGTCCTCTCACTCCGTCTGCCTTCATTCGCACGTCCTCGGGTCGCGCTTCCACCGTGTTTCACACATCTCCCGCACGTAAAAACTACCACTCGCCAACCACCAACCACCAACCGACTCACCTCGTCCTCCAACACCTCCTCCGAAGCCACCGGCAGGTAGCCCAGAGCCGTTCTGGTTCCGGAGCCGGTCCGCGACACGGCCGGTGAGAACGAGCGGGACACCAGGACGCGACGGCGAGCGCCTGCATCGGTTCGTTTCAGTCAACATCAGCACCAGCACCAGCATTCCCACCACCATCGTTAGCGCCATGAGGGAAGGCTGTTGGTTAATGGATAGTGGGTGGCTCGATAGTGGATTTTACGACAGGACGCGGCGGGAAGGTGGAACCAGCTGCAGCTAGACATGCACGGCACGGCAGGCGGTAGCAGGGAGACGTACGGCATGACGTTCGCGGCAGTTTGGGCCCGCTCTGTCGGGCTGGACAAGGCAGGCCCATGCATCTGGTGGCTGGTGCCGTGGCAAACAACTGTGTTGTTGTTGAGGTCATGAGCCATCCATCCACCCATTACGGTACACGGCCCACCTCTCCGGTCGCGGGGTGCCCGACCCAGGAGCGGCCCTGAGCGACCCCAGCAACGGCGCCCGCCCGTCTTCCATGCGTCTTGCCCCACCTCCCCAAACCCCCCGAAGGCCCCGCTCTCACTTCCCCCAAACCCATAAGCCTCATAGGCCTCATTCCCACCTCCCCAAACCCCAAAAGACCTTGTTCCTCTCGGCCTCACCCAAACCCAAAGGCCCCTTCCGCATATATCCCCCAACCACACCGACAGGCTCACTCGCCGACTTACCCGCTGCTGCAGATTCGTTCGCCGCCCCCGCCAGGCCAAACGTACTGACATTAAACGCCCACGTCGTCGAGCCCAGGGGCTTCGTGTACGATAACTGTGGGCAGCTTGTCCACACGTACTCGTACTGCCCGGTGGACCCCTCCAACACCATGGTGTCGTACACTGCACGCGCCGTCATCGCCTCAGTACTGGCCAGCAGCTCAGAAAGTTGCGCAGCGGTGTCGTACAGTGCGGTCTGCTGGGCGGCCATCTCTGTCAGCGTTGCGTCCAGGGCGGCCGCCACTAGCTGTGACCTGGAGTGAGTGTTTTAGGGTTTTAGGGTTTTAGGGTGAGGGTGGGGGTGAGGGTGAGGGCGATGGCCGATGGGTAAAGGAGGACAGTCAGTATGCGGTATGCAAGGTTGCAAGCTGAGAGACCGACATAGAAGCAAAAGTGGGCGAGTGGGCGAGGGGGTTTGGGGTCGTGCTGTGTGACACCCAAGACTGTTACCGCCACACACACACACACACACACACACACATACACACACCCATAACTCACGCCAGCCCGTCCGACGTCCTGCAAATCACCCCGGTCCCCCGATCGCCCGATCAAGCCACACCGCCCCCGATCCCCCGATTGAGCCCCACAGCCCCCGATCCCACGATTCCTTGATCGTGCCCCACAGCCCACCATCCCCAGATCCCCCGATCGAGCCCCCATAGCGCCCGATCTCACAATTCCATAATCGAGCCCCGATCTCCTGATCCCCCGAACGAGCTTCACAGTCCCCGATCCCCCGATCGAGCCCCGCAGCCCCCCAACCCTCGAACGAGCCCCACAGCCCCCGATCCCTCGATCGAGCCTCACAGCCCCTGATCCCCCGATCGAGTCCCACAGCCCCCGATCCCCCGATCGAGCCCCGCAGCCCCTGATCCCCCGATCGAGCCCCACAGCCCCCGATCCCTCGATCGAGCCCCACAGCCTCCGATCCCCGGATCGAGCCCCGCAGCCCCCCAACCCTACTTGTTCAGCGCGCGCTCCGCCATCGCCTTCCGCGCCTGCAGCAGGCCCGACACCGCCGACCCCGTCTTGCGGTTCCACGCCTCCTGCGCTTCCGTGATAGCGGCCTCACTCAGACTGACATTGGCGGAGCGCAAGATGGTGGCGCTGGAGCGCTGGGCCGCAGACACCTGCGGTTGTTGTTGTTGGGGGGGGGGACTGGTACAGGGTTCACCGGGGGTAACGGGGGGATACCGCAGCGAAGGAAAACACAGATGAATGCCGCAGCAATGGGATATAAAGCTGAATGCCGCAGCGAAGGAAAACACAGCTGAATGCCGCAGCGGAGGGTCGAAGCGGTGACAACACTGGTGAACCCGGGTCCGCTCATCGGGGCAGTGTGTGCAGGGTGGCAGCAGATGAATGGGTGGCAGCAATTGAATGGGTGGCAGCAGCAGATGGGTGGCAGGAACAGCGAAAAATGGAGCGGGGAGATGGCAGCGGTGGTGGAGGGATAGCCCGCGGACGCGCCTTCGGTGTTTGGGACGCTGTCACACGCGCACGGCGGAAGTGCCAGGGCGTGGTGCTCTGGTGCATGTGTATGTGGCGCGATGCATGTGGATGAGTCCCTCCAGTCCCTCCCACCCCCTCTGCCTCTCCGCTTCTTCTCCACCTCACACACCTGTCTCCCTGCCCCTTTCTTTGCTCGTATCTCCCTGTCCCTGCTCACGCACCCCGCACCATAAGCTCACCCACCCTGCTCCCCACACCATAAGGTCCACCCAACCCCGCTCCCCACACCATAAGGCCTACCCACCCCGCTCCCCACACCATAAGGCCCACCTGGCCCTCCAGAGTCGCCACCAGCGCCTGCAGAGACAGCAGCAACGCACCCATGGAACCGGGGTCAGGCGCCCGAGCCTCCGTCAGGTTGGTGGCGGCGCCGCCAACGAAGCTGACGGCGCCCACTTGCAGCGACGGCGGCGCGGCGGGCGGCGGCTGCGAGGGCGGCATCGGCGGCGGCGCAACGGGTGGCGGCAGCGGTGCCGGCGTGGCGGGCGGTGTGTCGGGCGGCGTGGCGGGCGGCGTGGCGGGCGGTGTGACGGGCAGCTGTTGGGCCAACTTCCGCCGCGCGCCGCGCAGCCGGAGCTCATCGGCGCTGGGGCAGAAGATATAATCGTCATCGTCGTCGTCGACGGCCGCCGCCGCTTCGGCTGTGGCAGCGGCGGTGCCGCCGCCGCCGCAGCCGCTGGTGCTGGTGGTGCTGGTGGCGGCGGCGGCGGCGGCAAAGCCACCGGGGCCTGTGGCCTCGGCAGGTGTTCCAGCGGCAGCGGCGGCGGCGGCGGCAGCGGCAGCTGCCCGAGACACGAGTGCGCCTGCAGGTCCTTTTTCATCCTCCTGTTGCTGCTGCTGCTGCAGCTGCTGAAAGCCCAGAAGATCCAAGGACAGATCCGAAACCAACGAGTGCCATGAAGGCTCCAGCTGGGCAGCAGTCACTGCCCTCGTCATCATCACAGGCCCGCCCTGCTGTTGCTCCTGCTGCTGCTGTGGCTCCTGCTGCTGCTGCTCCTGCTGCTGTGGCTCCTGCTGCTGCTGCGGTTGTTGATGATGAGGATGAGGTTGTTGCTGTTGCTGCAGTTGGATGCGGCGGCCTCCATTGGCGCCGTTGTTGTACTTATTGTTGTTGCCGGAGCTGCTGCCGCTGTTGCCGCTGTTGCGTACGTCAGTGTCCTTGGCGGCTGCCGCAGCTCCGGAGCCGGTGTCGCTGCTAGCCCACAAGGCGGACAGGTTGTAGCCTAATTTGGCACCCAGCGTCTCCGCAAGGAAACTGGCGTTGGCGGAAAGCGACTCGATGAACACGGCGGAATCGCGCAGGTCGCCGACGTTGACTGCGCTCGGCACGTGTGCGAAGACCTCCACGTCCACCTGTACGACAGTCGTACCAGTCGTACCACCGCTTGACCCGGATCCCGGCGCCGGAGCAACCCACGCCGACCGCGGCACCACGTCCGTGTCATCGACCCGCAGGGCGGAGCCCAGGCCGCCGGAAACGTACGACACTGCCGTAATGTACGGCAGGGTGGCGTTGAGGGCCAGGAGCGTCGAGACGCGCGCGCGCGGCGCCGAGTCGAGCAGTCGAATGGTGGCTTCGATGGAGGCGGCGTCTTCCGAGACGCGCGTCGCGTTGGCATCGGGCGGGAGCGGCGACACGACGCCGCGTGTGGAAGACTGGGTGTAGACGTGCACGGTGAGGGTTTGTACGGCGGTGGCGCCATCGGCGGCGGTGACGGAGAACCTGCAGACAAACAGACAGACAGACAGACAGACAGACAGGCAGACAGCCGGCGTTGTGGTTGTTTTGGTAGTGGTGGTGGCGGTGGCGGTGGTGGTAGTGGTGGTGGTTTTGGTAGTGGTGGTGGTGGTTTATGTTTTGGTGGGTTTGGTTTTGATGGTTCTCAAATTGCCGTGGCTTTGGTTTCAGGGCCTTGTCGCCCTGAGCAAGCCGGGATACCCGTAAAGGCAGGTAGTAGCCCGGACACAGCCCAGGTATGGCATACACGCATGCATGCATGCATGCATGTGTACATGCCCCCCGCCTTGCCGTACATGCCGTACCTGTACGAGTAGGTACCAGGTGGGCACTTTCCCGGTAGGTGCAACATGTCCAACGGGCAACTGCTGCAGAACCTCGAGGTCGAGTTGCTACCGCTGCTACTGCTACCGCTACTGGCGGTTGTCGTGGTTGGGCAGTTCGCTACAGGCAACACCTGGATAGCGTCTGTTAGATCAGTTATGTCCGTACTGCCGTCGCCGTACAGCGTCCGCGACAGCGCGTAAGCACCGCAGGTGACGCCGCCGTCGGTGGAGGTGGTGGGCAGCGCCATGCAGGGCCCCAGGTAGTACGACGGGACCATGCCGTACTCGACGTACGCCACCTCCGCCAGCAGCGCCAGCGCCGGGGGTGCGGTGTACGGCAGCCGCAGGCTGTTGGCCTGGTCGCACGGCAGCGGCGAACAGTAGTAGCTGCGGTCCAGGGATGGAAGAGGAGGGGGTAGAGTGGGTGGGATACAGGGTTTTTTTAGGGTTTTGATCCATATAATTGCCGCAGCGGAGGAACCGAAACGACGAGGAACGTAAGAAAGCAGGTGGGAAGGGGGGAGGGCGGTAGAGGTGTGCTTGTCAAGAGCGCGGACGAGGCGGCGGTCGGTAAAAAGAAGATACCGGTACCGCAGCGGAGACGGAGACGGCGTTAGCGAACGGACCCGGAACCCGGCACCCGGCACCTGGAACCCAGGCGGCGGTTGGTAGGAAGGTGGTTGATGGATCTATGCGGTCAAGGGACTAGGGGCAGGGGCCCTTCCCCGGTTCGCCCCTCCTCAACCCAACCCAACCCAACCCATCCCTCCTCCTCCTCCCCCTCCCCCCGCCGCTGCCGTACCCGCTGCCGTACCTGCCGGACACGTCCTTGCACAGCTGGTACTGCGCCGTGTCATTGCCCGTGGCAGGGCAGGGCTCCGTGATCTGAGCCAGGGGGGGTGCGGGGCCCAGAGGGAAGGTAAAGAGAGATGCGGCAGTAGTACACAAGGCGACGAGAAGATGGGGCCCAAACAGCCAACCCGGGCCCTTGAGGTGGACAATCCAGGACTCAGGACAACCCAACCAGGCACGCGCCACCCCCTCCTCTCTACAGAGGGACCTGATAAGCGCTGCCGCCACAAGTCCGCCTCCGTCCATGCATAGACGGTGCCGCGCGGATGACGCCCTTTCCCCAAAAGAAAACCCCGATTCCGAGCCCGACAATCGCCAGGCACACCCTCCCCAGCCTTCATAGCTTGCCAGCCCGAGAACGCCTAGTCCCCCCCATGGCACCCTCCCAAGCCCCCACTGACATAAGACGGCGGCCCAGCTAGCCAACCAGCCAGCCAGCCCACTCACCTCCACGTATCGTACCACGGACGCATTGGCCCGGTTGGAGTCCCACACCCACAGATCTGCGGACCGAGTGTGAGGACGCGATCGCCGAGAGAGGAAGGCGCCAGGGAGGGAGGGGCCAGGGAGGGAGTTAGGAAAAGGACACCGCAGCGGAGGGACGTGGAAAGGGACCAGGGACGGGGGCGACCAGGGAGGGAGGGGCCAGGGAGGGAGAGGGGCCAGGAGGGCGGGAAAGCGCGTGACTGAGGAGATTGCGGAACGGAATATGCGGCCACGGTCCGGTCACACAGCACGCCACCCCCCTCCCGGTGGGACCAAGTCGAGATCCGGACCCAAAGGCGGGTGAGGGCTCTCACCGACAGCGAAGATGGTCCCCACCGCCGCCATCGGGTCGATACCACAGCCGGCCAGACCGCGCCGGTTCAGGCGGTAGCTGTTGAGGACCTGAGGGGGCACAGTGGGGGGGCGGGTGAGGGTGAGGAGGGGCGGGTGAGGGTGAGGAGGGGCGGGTGAGGAGGGGCGGGTGAGATGAGGAGGGGCGGGTGAGGGTGAGAAGGGGCGGGTGAGGATGAGGAGGGGCGGGTGAGGGTGAGGAGGGGCGGGTGAGGGTGAGGAGGGGCGGGTGAGGGTGAGGAGGGGCGGGTGAGGGTGAGGAGGGGCGGGTGAGGGTGACGAGGGGCGGGTGAGGGTGAGGAGGGGTAACAAGAAGATACCGCAGCGGAGGGGCGGGTGAGGGTGAGGAGCGGGGCGACGATGAGCTCAACTGTGGAAGCGGGCGAGGTGCAGACTCGCGCCTTAGGGAGGGCTTTCTGAGGCATATGCCACATGCGGGTGGCGGCTTCCGAGGAGGCCACAGCCTCACGACGCCACCTTGCCAACCCTCCACTTTCCGAGCTGAAATAGGACTGTGCCATGCATTGTTTTGAGTACCGTAGCAGACGACCGAACCCCGCCCCCCCCCCCCAACACAGACATATACTGATATACACACACGGCCCCCTTTCCTCCACTCACGTTCTCCGCGCAGCCCCCCCTGCCCAGGCACGCGGACGGGGGGCAGACGATGATGGAGGCGGTCAGGTTGGTGGCTTGGCCGCCCGGGCCGCCGTCGGGGTCGACCGCCAGCGCGCCCGGCTCGCAGAGCGCGTCGGGGCTGGGGTCGGAGCCGTTGCAGTAGGTGTAGCTGAGAGGACAAGGCAAAAAAGGACGGTAGGCAGAGACGGAGGGGTGTGTGTGTAAGCATCCAAAGGGAAGACTGGTTTGTTGCGGGGCTGGGTCGGGGGCTGGGGTCAGGGCTATGAAGCTTCGGGTGGCTAGCAGGGCGGGCAGGGACCACCGCGGGCCACCAGAGGCACACCGCGTTCGGCCCCCCAGTTGGATTCAGCTCCGCCAAACACGCACCACCACACCTGCCGCTAACGGTTCTTGCCATAACAACACTGCCCAGCCCCTGCGTCCTTCCGGGCCCACGCTTCCTTCAGCGGCCGCCAGCGTCGCCAAACCAAACTCCCATAGCCACGCGCTCCTAGGCCCGAAGGTCCCCCCCGCCCCCACTCGCACGCCCGCCTGTGCCGCTCCGCCACTTACCCGCTTCCCCGCTTGATGCCGACCCGGGCCGGCAGGAAGTCCGCGGTGATGAGCGAAATGACCGGGGGCGAGTTGGAGCTGCTGCTGCTGCTGCCGCTGCTGGTGGTTGAGGTGGTTGAGGTGGTTGATGAGGACGATGTGGAGGAGGAGGCCGTTGCGTTCGCCGCCGCGAGCTCAGAGGCGCACACACCGCCATCTTCCGAGCAGGTCACCTGGCGGGAGCGGATGAAAGAAAGCACCGCAGCAAAGGGGTGTGTGGGTGGGGGGGGGGGCCAAGGGACACGGAACGGAGTCCAGGGAGGCCGGTAGAGGGACAGCATAGAGGCGAAGCCGCAGCGGTGGAACGGAGGGGGAGAGAGAGGGAGAGGGAGGGAGGCAGACAGACACTCCACAGCGCCGACCCACCCGAACATCCGACACCGGATGATCGGGTGTTGGCTGGCCAAAAAGCCAACAGAGCACAAGAATCCGGTCAAACAATCCGGTCAGGTCCGCATTTTCAGGCACACCTACCCGGTCATCGCATAGCCGCTCTCCGGTTGGACAGACCGGTCTGACGGTTATTTGCCTCCAAGTGGTGACTGAGGCTCCGGCGGAGTTTTGGACCGAGTACGTCAGATTGAAGGTGCCGGGAAGCTGGGTGCTGCAGGGGTCGGGGGGGGGGGTCGGATGGAGCAGGGAGCGCAGAGGGAGGGAGGGACGGACGGGGGGAGAAGGTAAGCGTCGTGGAAGCTTTGCTCCGAGCTGCTGGGATCAATCAAACCAACAAGCAAGCCAATGAGAGCACACCCCAACGTGTCTTGGACCTTCCGACAACAGACTGCCACTGCCACATGCCACGTTTTCCCGACCCTGCCCCAAGGTCCTGCATCGGCCGGCCGCCGCTGGGGGCTGCTTTCCTCGCACATCCCCCGCCTGCCTTACCTGGTCCCGCATGCCAGCAGCACCGGCACCGCCATCTGCCCCCGGGCTGGGATCAGCGGCTGTCCACACACAGTCACCCGGCGGTCCAAGTTACCCTCTCGTGGGTCAAAGGCTCGGGCCCCCGGGTCGCACACCGTCTGCATGGACGCGGAGGAGGGGCACCTGGCAGGGAGAGGATGGGAGAGCAGACACGGGGGGATGGGGGAGGGCGGGGTTTGAAGGGGTCCAAAAGAGGCGGCAGATTACGGACGTGATGGGGTCGAGTGGGTGGGTTGCTGCGACGGGAGGTGGCGAGGAGCAGCACAAGCACACGCAACATTGCAGTTCACAAATATGGACGAAATGGAGCAGTGGGCTCGTGACCTCAGGTTCCCACGCACTCCGGCGTGCTTTATTGTTCTCGTCGTTCCCGTGCCGTCAACCTACCTGTCATACTTGCTGTACTGCTGCAACTCCACGAAACGCGGCCCCAGCAGGCCGATCCGAGGCGAGGTGGGGCTGGCGGCCGGCTCGTACCCGTCGTACTGCGACGACGACGAATCGCTGCCGCTGGTGGTGGTGGTGGTGGATGTGGTGGAGGTGGTGGTGCTGTTGGTGCTGACACTGCTGATGGCGGCGCCGGCATCCGCCACGCAGGCGCCGTTGATGGTGCACCTGCCGACGCTGCCGCTGCTGGTGGTTGAGGTGGTTGTGGTGGAGTCGTTGACCAGACAGTAGACTTCGGGCGGCACGCAGACGATTCGGATCTGGGTATTGGGAGCGGGAGTGGGAGCGGGCGCGCGATTCGGAGTGGGGGTTGTCGGAATGAAAGTGGGATTGAAAACAAGGGACAGCCACAGCCGGGGTTGGATGATACCGCTAGGTCAAATTACCGTCTGAAATACCGTCTGAATTACCGGCATCTTGGGGTCCCGGCGGCCCGACCGCCCGACCCTCACTTCTCCTCACCTCCAACCTCTCTCGCGTTCCCCTGTTTACCCTGTGACCACAGAGACGTCGCCGTCCGGTTACTTTGCTGCCGGCTTCGCTTTCATTGCCCCAGATAGACCTCAGTCAGACTCCTTTCCTTTCCGGACCCGCCCACGCGACCATCCGCCCGCCCGCCCGTCCCGCCCCGCCCTGGTCCCGCCCCGCCCCGGTCACGCACCAGCCTCCAAGCCGCCGTCGCCGAGTTGCCCGCCTCGTCCGTCACCGTGTACTGTACGGCAAAGCTGAACGACGACGACGTCGGCGGCGTCGCCACGGAGGTATCGACGGTGGCGGCGCCGTACGACTGGATCCTGGACGAGATGTCGACGGTGACGCCGTACTCGTTCACGTCCGTGGCGTTGGCGCCTGCGGGTGCGTGCGTGTGTACGACAGATTCGGCACGACAGATTCGGTTCAACGGTCATCGTCCGTTACCGTATCAGCTCCCACCGAGGCGGCAGAGCCCCCAAACAGACCACCCCCAACCCCAAACCCCCACACCCGGCGCACATCCTGTCCACCTCCCCCTTTCATTTACCTCCCTGCCCATCCCAGGCCAAGGGGCCACCCGACCCAACCCCTACCCCCAACCCCCCGGGGTACCCAGCACCCACCCGGGTGCACCCATTCACTGCCGTACGGTACGTCATCGAACATGATCGCCTGGCCTTGCTTGTTGAGGGCGGTCCGACCGGATCCCGCCAATGTGATTCGAGGCGGGGTGGTGTCCTTGGGAACGGGCAGGAGCGCCCTGCGGGACGATGCCCCATAAGGAAAACGAATCAAAAGTCGAAAGGAGGCGGAGCAGCAGGGGAAACAAAGAAGATACACAAACGAACGAAGGAAGCAGGGGGGTGTAGACGGGGTCAGACACGGCATGGCACGCGGCGAAGCGGGGAGGGCAAGGTGCGGGAGGGCAGCCAGGACCGAGGTGCCCCTGCTGGCGGCCGGACAGCAGGCGAAGCACCGGCACGGGCGCCGGGACAGCAAACAAAGCACCGGCATCGCACTACACGAGCTCTGACGATGGGCAGGCGGACTGCGTATCGGTGTAGCCGGTAGGGGGCCAATCGCGAGGCGAGGCCGCATCAACAGAGGCCCCATCCGAAGCCTAACAACGCCGCGCCGACTCACCGACTGGCGGCTCCACCGCTGCCGCTGCTGCTGCCGCTGCTGCTGCTGCTTGCGCTCGTGCCCAGGTTTACCGCCACGCACTGCCCCGCCACAGAGCACTTGGCGAGTCCGTAGCACCAGGACTCTCCCGTGGGCTGACAGGGGTCGGTCACCACCACCAGCAGCCGCTTGGGTGAGGCGGCGCTGCACGGGATCGAACGGGGGTTCCGTGTCAGATAAATTTTACTTACGTTCGGTATCTTGCTCATGGCGGTGCGGCTTCGGTACGGAAAAGTATCACATGAAAAGGACAGACCAAGGAGGGCGTGGTGGCGCAGGTGACTGCATTGTAAGTTTGTAACACGTCAAAAGGCATACGTGGAAGGTACCGGTACTCTGCACACAGAAACAAATAGCGGTCAGAATGAGACCACCGCCGCCGCCGTGCCGCTCACATCTTCCTGCTGTTGACGGCGCCGTACTCCACCAGGAAGGCTTCCCCGGCTCGGTTGGGCTGGGAGGAGTTCAGGGAGGGCGTGGAGGAGCAGTCGAGGCCGTTGGCGGACAAGTCCAGGTCGCCCGACTCTGGAGGGTGGGTCGGGTGGCGGAGGGGCGGGTCTCGTCAGCCGTGTAGGGTCGGGTATGGTCGGGTAGGGCCGGGTATGGTCGGGTAGGGTCGGGTTTGGTCGGGTCGAGTCGTGGGGGGCAGGAGGGATACCCGGGGAGTCGTCAGGGAGTCGGATGGGAGTCGGATGGGGAGGGCCGCCCCCGCCCCCAGATGACCGCCCCACTGCCAGGCCTTACTGCGGGCCTTACAGCCCAGCGCAATCCCCTCCTCCCTTTCCCTGCATTTGCCGGCGCCGCTACTGCCGCTACTCCCCCTACTGCCGCTACTGCCGCTACTCCCCCTACTGCCGCTACTGCCGCTACTCCCCCTACTGCCGCTACTGCTGCTGGCGCTGGCGCGCCACTCACGACTCACCCTCTCCCGTCACCACCGCATCCAGACCTCCCGGCGGCAGGCGGCACAGGCGGTAGGCGGTGGTGACCTTGACGTTGACCGAGTCGATGGGGTCGGAGGCGGAGACGGGCGGCTCCACGAAGGGGACGGTGCTGGAGGCGGGCCACTGGTAGAGCGTGTCGCCCTGGGTGGCAAAGGGGGGGTTATCCACGTATAGGACGAAGCCCGTGAACGGTAAAAGTAACGAAAGAAGGCCGTCAAAGGGGGTGGGGCGCAGGAAGCAACACCGAATGCAATAACGATACGCAGGCGGCGTTTACGGGCAGGGGCTGCGTTTTGGCCGTTTAGACCTGACTGGTGCAAATGCAGCAGTGGAATGGAAGTGGAGCGCACGCGGACGTCCGGGCTGCAGCTCCCCCTTACGGTATCACAGCAGGAACGGTGGAGCAGCAACGCTGGAATTGATTGGACAATTCCTTGCCGCGCAGCTCCTCCCGTTCCCGTTGCGGCTTCCGTGGTTCACCGTGCAGCGACCACCTCCACCACCACCTTCCACCGCCAACCGCCCCCTCGTTCCACCGCCGTGGCACCATCACCAAAACCTTTCTTTACAGCCCACACTCATGACTCATCGCGTGTCATCGGGTGTCGTCCTACATACACACACATACACACACACCTGCAGCGTCAGTGACGGCGGCTCCTTGTTATTGGCCGCCAGTGCCGCCATGTTGATGAGAGGGGTGTCCTCCTCCGAGCCGCCGTCCGCGGTGGAGGAGGAAGACATGGAGGACAGCACATCGGCCAGATCGATATCGACGATCTCCACGACGCTGCTCGAGCCTGCGGGTGCGGACAACATGCAGCGTGATGCGAGACGAAGGCGGGTGACTGGCGAAGGCGGGTGACTGGCGGGTGACTGGCGAAGGCGAAGGCGGGTGACTGGCGAAGGCGAAGGCAGATGGCAAGGTATTACGTATGCATGGTCGTTTAAGGCCGTACACAAATCAAGGGCACGACCAACCGTGGACGCGGCAAAGGGTGGGTGAAGCGGTATTGGGGAAACGGGGGCAGGAAAGCAAAGTCTTGGGGGATTACCTCCGGGATGCCCGTCTGTGTGTGAGTGAGGGGGGGACAGAAGCTAGGGGTCAAGCTGTGGGGATGCAGGTGTTAAGAGCCGTGTGAGCTAGTCATGAAAGGCCTGCTGTCTGTGTACGTCATGGATGGCTGCCTGCCGTACTCGCACGACACATGAACTGGACCGTGGGCACACGCGCCCGCCCCGAAACGAAATGCCCCAATCCAATCCACGCATCGTATCCCGTTACCCTGCAAGTGCAGGGTGGCAACCCAGAGGCAAGCGGGCACGGGTACGCGCCTGCCCAGCTCCTCGCACCTGAGCCCGACGAGCTGGTATCGGTGTCATGGAGGCTAGGGGTGTCTACGGAGACGTCGAGGCCGTCGATCTGGAAAGGGGATTGATTAAAATGGGGTATTGATCAGTGGGGTATTGATTAGTGGGAGTAATCAGGGGACAGGGAGGCACAGTCAAATATGGACATACGACGAAACCCGGTATGCAAGTGCCGTGTGACGAGCCGTGTGACCAGCCGTGTGACGAGCCGTGTGACGAGCCGTGTGACAAGCCGTGTGACGAGCCGTGTAACAAGCCGTGTGACGAGCCGCGTGACGAGCCGTGTGACGAGCCGCGTGACGAGCCGCGTGACGAGCCGTGTGACATGCACGCGCCTTCGCGTGCGGGAATAGCACTCCACCACACACACCCACGCACACATACACACGCACACACCGCCCACCTCCACGTTCGTTGCGTCGAAGTCGGTGTAGGTGTCCGGAAGCTCCAGCGCCAGGGAGGGCATCTTCCTCAGGAAGAACACGAACGAGTCCAGGGAGGTCTGACTGGCGAAGGTGCCGGACACGGACTTCCAGTTGGTCGGGAACCAAACCTGAGGGGTGGGGATGGGGGGAGAGGCGGTTATCCACGTAATAGGCCGGAGCTCAGGGGGGTGGAGGGGGGCGCGCAGGCAGGAGTGACAGCGGTGTGCAGTGGTTGGCACGCAGGCAGCGAGGGCAGTGGGGCGCACAGGCAGGGGCGGCAGCGGCAGCGGTGCGCGCAGGCCAGCAGCGGCAGCGGGCGCACACGCACCAGGAGAAAGGCGGAGGGGGCGGGGGCGAAATTTCTAGAGAAGGGAAAAAAGGCCAGTGCCTTCACTTTCGTGTAACCCCAGTCCAGTGTGTTTCTTGCAGCTCCCCGCGGCGATGTGGCGGCCCCGCCGCCGCCCCCCTCAAACACTCAAGCCCTTGGGGAGCCGCTGCGTCGTACACCCGTACATGGGGTGTACGACGCAGCCAGCTCTGCGTCGAGCAGGAGCAGGTAGCGGCCCCTCACGCCTTTCTCCCACCGCAAGGGGGAGAGTGCTTAGGCGGTCTTTCCGTCGGGGCTGGGTTAGCAGCCCCTGGTCAGCGTCAGAGCCCGGTCAGATACTGTAACGACAATACGACATACACACAGACACGCGCGCGCGCGTTGGCTCACCTTGCAGGAAAGGACCAACCCACTGCCGCTGGCATCAGCCGCCAGTAGTGCTCTGCGCCTGGAGGTTGCGTCCGCGACGAGGCTCACCTAAGGCGCAGGATGAGCGGTGCAGGAAATCCCCGCAGCGCAGCAAGATCAAGATCAAGATCAAGGTCAACGAGGCGACGCGAGGGACGTGCAGGTGATGCAAGCAATAGGGAGCGCAGCAAAGCAACCGAGGCGGTGGAGGGACAGGGGCGGCGGAGGAGGCGGCGTGCATGACAAACGGCGAGGGCAGGGGCCGAGGGCAGGGGCCGAGGGCGGGAGCGCAGCATGTAGGGGGCACACGGGTTGGATAGGGGTTGGCAGGCTGCGTACTGCGTTGCACGAACGATGGCTGAATGCTGGCACGCCGACGTGGAGCACCCACTGTGGTGCCGGGGCCCGTTCCGGTCGCGTTTCCTTTTTCACACCTTCTGATGGCGCACCCCCTCCGCCCCTCCCCTCGCCTTCCCTGCCTCCTCCCTCCCGCCCCCCTTCCCGCCCTGCGCGTCTTGTAACATCATGCTGTTGAACCCTAAAAACCCTAAAACCCGCCCTGTGGCCTCTTGTACTATCCCCTCCTGCTACAGTGCGCTCCGGGCCCTCAAGGGTGGCGCCCAGCGCCCTGTACGTCCTTGCCTGGTTCTTCCCTTGCCTGCCCCTTCCCCGCCCTGTGCGCCCTCGCCTGCTTCTTCCCTCGCCTGCCCCTTCCCCGGCCTGTGCACCCTCGCCTGCTTCTCCCCTTGCCTGCCCCAGGTATGTTCGGTAAGTATTGCTGGGTTCTGGGTCCGTTCGCTTACGCCGTCTCCTTTTCCGCTGCGATTTTTTCTTTATGCCCCTTTCCCGCCCCCCGTGTCTTGCCTGCCCCTTCCCCCCCTTCCCGCCCCCCCCGTGTGTCTTGCCTGCACGTACTCCGTTGACGGCAGCCGGGCAGTGCTGGCAACAATGGCCTGGAAGTCCTTCAGCAGGGAGGAGGCGCCCCCCGGGTAGCCGGAGGCGGAGAGGGCGGGGAAGCCGGCGGTGAAGGCCACGTAGGGGTTGTACACGGAGTCGAAGAGGGCGGCGGCGGAGGGGGGAGACGGCGGGGGAGCTGCAGGGGGGCAGACATACACATACACATACACATACACACGCGTGCGGGGGGTGGAGGCGTGGGGTTAGGGAGTCTGGGGTTTGGGGTGTAGGAGGACATGGGAAAGTTCTGAAGGTGTGAAGGGCGGCAGTGGGTGTCAGGCTTGGTAGCCCAAGATTGGCGACGACGTGCATATTTCGGCATGCAAAGGAACGGTCCAGGTCCGTTCCAGGTCCGTTCGCGAACGCCATCTCCGTCCTGTCGCTGCGGTATCTTCTTTTTTACCCCCAGTGTCAATCTGCCCAAGGCCACCCCTCTTTGTGGTTTCATTTGTGACACACAGGAGCGTCGTGTTTCCTAAGGCCTCCGGCCGCGGCGTCAGACCTCCGGAATCCCGAGGGGGGGAGGGGTCAGGGGTCAGGGGGGGAGGGGTCAGGATACGCCCCCCAGGTTCAGACCTACCAGGCGGCGAGGGCGGGGGCCGGAGTCTGCGGGGTGGCTGTGGTGATGGGGGTGGCGGCGGCCGAGGCGGCGGCGCCGGGGGTGGCGATGGGGGCGGGGGTGGGGAGGGCGGCGACGGAGGGGGCGACAGCGGAGAGGGCGGTCGCGGGGGTGGGGAAGGAGGGGGTGGTGAGGGCGGGGGCGCTGGAGGGGGAGGCGGTGGTCTCGGAGGCGAGGGCGGCCAAGGCGGGGGTGGTCTAGGTGGGGGCGGCGGCCGAGGCGCTGGCGGTTGTGGAGGCGGCGATTGAGATGGGGGCGGCCGAGGTGAGCGCGGTTGTGGTGAGGGAGGTCGTGGGGGTCGAGGCGGCGGCGCCTTCTTCGACTCCATCAGAGGAGCCTGCGGTGCCGGGGGGTATACACCGGCTTCCATGGGCGGCGGTGGCGCTACAGGGTACAAGGCCGGTGGCGACGGCGCTGGTGGCGGTGCCGGTCTTGGTGGAGTGCCGGGATCAGTCGATGGTGGGTACATGGGTGGTGAAGCTGGCGCAGGAGGCGCTGCAGAGGGCCAGGGCGCCGGGCTGGGCGCCGGGCGGGCTTCAGGCGGTAGCGGCGCCGGCAGGGTGTCGGGGGTGGGCCGTGACGTTGGGTAAGATGGCGGCGGCAGCGGCGTGGTGCCTGGTGGTGGGAGCCGGCCAGGTGACGGCGGTGGCGGCGTTGGTGTTGGTGATGGAGGTGGCGGCAGGACTGTCCTTTGTGGCGGCAGTACGGTCGACGGCGGCGGCAGTGCGGTTGACAGCGGCGGCGGCAGTACGGTTGACGGCGGCGGCAATACAGTCGACGGCGGCGGCGGCAGTACGGTTGACGGTGGCGGCAGTACGGTTGACGGTGGCGCCGGTGATGGTGGTTTGGGTGGCGGCAGCGGCGGCAGTGGCGGGCTGGGCGGCAGCGGCGGCAGTGGCGGGCTGGGCGGCGGCGGCTGTGGTGGGGCATTTCGGCTTGGCGGCAGGGGTGGCGGGCTGAGCGGCAGGGGTGGCTGTGGCCGAGGTCTGGGGGGCAGAGGCGGTGATGGCGGCGGGCTGGGAGGCGCTGGCGGATGCGGGGGTGATGGAGGATTAGGAGATGGGGGCACTGCGGGAGGGCTGCGTGGCGGAGGCGGCGGCAACGGTGGTGATGCTACTGGCACAATAGGGAAATCCGGTCGAGCTGTGGGCGGCCTTGGGTCAAGGCCAGGTGGGTTTGGAGGTGAACTGGCCCCCGATGGTGGAGGGAGGGGCGGCGGCGATGGCGGCGGCGGCGGCGGCGGCGGCAGCGATAGTGATGCTGGTGGAGACGGCGGCGCGGGTGGCGCGGGTGGCGGGGATCGCGGCATGGGTGTGGAGGGGGGCGACGGCGGATCCAGCTGACACGTCGTCTCGTTGCAGGGGAACAGGAATGCGTTGGAGTAAGTGTACGACAGTAGACCCGCCCGTACTTTGGCCTCGAGCCAGGACCCGGCAGGCAGGGCGTAGCCACAGGTGCATGGGGACGCGCTGCGGCGGGAGGAATCCAGGGAGGGGAGAAACACAGGCAGGCGAGAACACAGCGGCAAAAAATGAAAAACCCTAGGGCGGAATTGCAGCGATGGAGCGCAAGGGCAACGGAGGGGGGAGGGAGCACACATGGAGTGTTAGGCCGAGCACTCGTGCGGCATCCGCGGTGGCGCCTCCGCTTGCGTGCATGAGAGGAGGACGTTGCCTCGTCCGGGGCGACGCGACGGAGGGGAGCGCACGGGGGCATCGCCGGGGTCACGTCTGGCCTTTGGGGGCAGGGGTGCCTGAAGCCGCCACGTGTGGTACAAGGCACTGGGCACTGCCGCCTCCACTCTACTCCGTAATACGGTACTGCTGACGACGAGGATGCAGGAGCAAGGCAGGGCCAAGTGCGGGGTGGGGCCAAGCTTGCGGACAGGCGGCCGGTGCCTTCTTCCCCCACCCCCCTCACGCGGCCAAGCAGGCCCCAGAGGCCAAGCAGGTCCCCCCCTCCCCTCACGGACCCTCTGCCGGGTCCCGCTCCGTTCTGGCTGGTTGCCCCCCTTCATTCTACCGCCGTCTCCTTCTCCGCTGCGATTCATTCCTTATACCCCCTTCACTCCTCTGCACGCGCCGCCTCAGCCTCACTTCGCTCTCACATGGTGGTCTTTCCTCGCTATTGCGCTAATCGCTGCCCCTCCTCACATTCGCTTTGGCTCAACGTTCAAACCCCCACTCGCCCTCCCGCCCCCCACGCCGCTTGCCTGATGTCCAGAGCGACAAGCGCCGACCCGTTGTACGAGCCGCTCGGCGAGTACGACAACCACTCTTGCGGCAGGGAGCCCCGCAAGCCCTCAGCGCTCCGCTGGCCGCCTAGGCTGACTGAGACGGAGGACCACACCAGGCGAGCCCAGGAGGCGGGCAGGGTGCCCCGCAGCTGGTTGCCATCCAGTCGCAGGAGGGAGAAGCCCGTCAAGTCGCTGCTGTTGCTGCCCCAGGCGGACGGCAGAGTTCCTGTCGTTCCAACCCGGAATGAGGGGTGAATCCGTAAATAACGAATGGAGCGCAGCGGTGGATAGGATGCAAGGCGGATGGCAGGGTGCCTGCGGGTACGGCGTGCATAGAATGGATCGGCCCATTGAAGCCCAGCAGGAGAACCCCACAGCAGGAGAATGCATGCCGCGGTAGAATACCGGTACCGTACACCACACGATGAGAATACAGTAACCCACAGGACAGGAGAAGCGGGATGGGGGGGCGGGGGAGCGGGACGGGCCCAAGGAACCCGCAGCAGAGGAGTGATGGCGGGTGGACCCGAGGGTCAGATAGAGAATGGGAAACGCAGGATGAGGCAGAGGAGGCATTTGAAAACCCTAAAACCCGCAAGTAGTAGTCGCCAGCCCACAGTCAGTTCTGCTGCGGGCCAGCACTGTTCACCCACCGCAGAACGGAACATGTGCACGTGGGCAGTTGCACCACCAACACGGTGTTCCCTTCCCTGCCTCCCCTTTCTTCGTCAGCGCCGGTTTGGTGCCTCCCTCGGTAGATGAAAACCCGCTGCCCGCGACGTGCCCGCGACTTGCCTGCCGACCCTGTCTGTCTGTCGGTCGGCCGCGACCCAGCAACAACACGCCACCAGAAACGCCCGCAGGCAAGAGAACCGCACTGCCTGCCTGCCCGGCTAACTGACTGTCCACCAGCGGCCCACAGGGCCACAGCCACGCAGACCGCACCTGTGATGTCGTTTCCGCTGAGGTCCAGCACGGCCCCGTCCTCCAGGAACTGGGGCAGCGAGTCCGGCAGGGAGCCGCTGAGGGCCTGGCCGGGCAGGCTCAGCTCAGACAGACGGAACTGTGGGGTCTGTGGGGTTGCAGAAACAAGGGGCGGAGCGGCCGATTGGAAAGGGCGGGGATAGGGGTTAGGGAGGGGGTTCTCACAAAGGCTCAGATCGGCGCACTTCAGGTTCGACTTCCCACGCGGTCCTTTCCGACGCAGGTACAAGAGAAGAAGGTGCGGCGGTAAGGGCAGGTTCTGCGTACCACACTCACACACACCCCTGCCCTTACCTCCTCCTGCTGCAGAAGCGCCTCCAGGTCGCCCTCGATGCCATTGAGCCCCGCCTCCCGAATGTGCTGTATCCGCAGCACGCGCAGCGCTCCGAAACCGGCGAGGAAGGCCAGGTCTCGGGTGACGCCCTGGTAGCAGCCGTCCACGGCGGGCTGCTCGCCCAGGCCGCCCAGCTGCAGATGCGCCAGGCTCCCCGCGGCGCCCAGCAACAGCCCCTCCAACTGCCACAGCTCCAGGCAGCCGGTTTTGCCGAAGATACCCACTGCGAAAGGCGCGTTGAAAGGGGCGGCGCGGTGAAAGGCGCGGTGAAAGGGGCGGCGCGGTGAAAGGCGCGGGCGCGTTGAAAGGTGCGTGGCGAGAGGCGCGGCGCGCGCAGCCGGGTGTGATTGGTGGGTGTATGTGTACGTGGGGTGGGGTGGGGTAGGGTGCAAGGGGTAGAGCTAGGAGCACGTGCGGTCGGATCGGGCTTTGGTTTGCCAGTCAAGAGGGCGGGGTGGGGGATATACAGAAAAATTCACAGCGGAGATGGGGGAGGTGGGGTGCGGGGTGGGAGCGGGCTGGGATGGGGGCTGGGAGGGGGCGGGATGGGAGGGCGCAAAAGGGTAGGTGGTAGGGCAGGCGACAGCCGCAGCGGGAGTCGCGAGGGTGGTGGTGGTGGTGGTAGTGGTGGACTGGTGGTGGTGTAGCCGGAGCGGCTGCCTTTGCGGCTCCCTCAGTCACGCGACGAGCAGATACGACATACCGGCACATGTAGGTATGTGTGTATGTGTGTATGTGCGTATGGAAGCTAGGAAGGGCGAGGCGCAGCAATGCAAGGCGGCCGGTGGCCAACATGTGCGGGGCCCGCAAGCACAGAGGACAAAGGCAGGTGCGCACATGCCCCGCCTCCACCTCCTCATCCCGCCCCATGCACTTCCACACATCCCCTCCCACCCGCACCCGCACCCACACGTCCCCTCCGCCTCCCCTCACCCCACGCCACCCCCTGGGTCCGTTCGCTCATGCCATCTCCTTCTCCGCTGCGATTTTCTCTTTATACCGTCACCCCACACGGCCCGCCTTCCCACTTACGCAGCGTCACATTCCGCAGGGAGGAAAACGTCCGCTCCTGCCACGCGGCTGGGATCCCCATGTCCATCTTCGGCATGTGCCTCAGCTCCAGATGCTCCAGGGACGTCAGCGCCGACCAGGAGCTGGGCAGCGTGCCGGTGGGGCCGCCGCCGGGGACCCCCACCAACGTCAGGTTTCGGAGCTTCGTCAGCGCACTGAGACCGCTTGGAAGCGAGCCGCCCTCCAGCGCCACCCCTCCCAGGTCCAGGACCGAGAGGGCGGTCAGGTTCCGGAACTCCGAAGGCAGGTGGCTGGCCCGCAGGGAGGGCAGCGTGAGGTTCAGCTCGACCGCTGCCGGCTCCGTTGAGGGGTCCAGGCCTGTGAGGGCGCGAGGGTGTCCGTGCGAGAGCGCGCGTGTATGTGTGTGTGTGTGTGTGTGCCCATGCGTATAAAAACGACGCGGCTCGGATTGGATGTTGCGGTGATCGTGGGTAGAGCAAATACGGGCCGCATGACGGCTTGGAGCCCCGACAGCCGCCCTCACCCCCGAGGCGCAACCAAGCCCGGGTGTCAAAGCGTGCAAGCCAGGCTCCTGAACAACAGTGGCATGTGCCCCCAAACTGAGCCAGGTAGGGGTCAGTGCGCAAGGTAGGCGTATGCCAGCCCCAGACAGGACCTTGGGGGGCGTGTGTGTGTATGTGCTGTTTGGTAAGTGCGGGTGAGTGCGGAATGTGTTTGCGAGGGCGGTGGTGCATGGACGGGTTCCCCCCAACACACACACCCGTCGCCGCTCACCCAGGTGTATCCCCGTGATGCGGTTGCCTGAACAGGAAATGTACATGTAGTTGCAGGTGGTGACGCCGCCGGTTGTGCTGCCGCACGGCGCCGTATCGGACAGGCGGCAAGGCTCGCACTCGGAGGCGGAGCAGGGCGGCTGGGTGCCGGTCCAGCTGTCCAGAAGCGTCCCGGCGGTGGAGGGCTGTGGGAGGTGGCGGCGGAGGAGGAGGACGAGGGGCCGCACACGCGCACGGGGGTTGCGGGGGGATCGGTTTGGCAGGGCAGAGGTCGGCGCCCGGGCAGGCAGGGGGAGCCGTAAAAAATAAGATGAAACCGCAGCGGTGGACCGGAGGGCAGGGGGCTGGCCAGCAGTGCTTGCCCCTAAGTTGACGGAATGGGGGGAGGGAGGGGGGGTTATCCAAGTATAGCCCGGTGCCCGTAAACGGTAATTTAGGGGGGTCAGGGAATGATATGCTCCCTTTAGGGGGGAGAAAGGCGGTCGTGAAGATGACACCGCAGCGGAACGCTTTAGACGGATGCGACGCAGGCGAGAGCGAAGGGTGGGGTGGGGGGGGTGGGGGGAAGTATGACAAGTCCCAAGCGTGGCGAGCTGACGGGATGCCAGACGGCGGAGAGGCGCGCAACCAGGCAACGAGACACACAAGGCCCCAGGCGCATCTTCAGCGAGGAGGAGGAGGAGAGTTCGCTGTCCTCTTCGCTGCCGGTTGCCAAAGGGGAACGACAAGCCGCGGAGGAAAACGAGGAACCGCAGCGGAGTGGGGCGAGGCGACCCCTGGCGAGCGGACCTAGCAAGCCGGGGACATGGAGAGAGAGTTTCCGAGAACCTTGTGGAGCTCCCAGAAGACGTACCGGTTACCTGTAACCAGACTTAAAACCTGCTGGGTCAGTTGCACGTCACATAGAAACACCTCGAATGGAAGGGAGGTGTTTCTGTGTGACGTGCAACTGACCCAGCAAGACCGCAACCCGGGCCCAGCCAACATGTCCCCTCGTTTCAGGTGTTTCACATGTCTAGGAAATGCGCCATCTCGCACCTCATCTGGAATCTCTGTGGCGCTCAAGATGGCCTCCGTCAAGGCCACCAGCGCACTGAAATCCAAATCGATTGCCGCATTAGGTGTGGAAGGTGGTCGGGGTGACGGCGGTGCCGGCGGCGGCGATGGCCGTGGCGGCGGCGGCGATTGCGACGGTGGTGGCGGCGGACGGGGTACCGGCGACGGCGGTGCCGGCGGCGGCAGCGGTCGTGGTGGAGGTGGCAATGGCGAGGGTGATGGCGGCGGCAGGGTTGATGGCGATGGTGGTGCTGGCGGCGGCGACGGTCGTGGTGGAGGTGGCAATGGCGAGGGTGCTGGCGGCGGCAGGGGTGATGGCGATGGTGGTGATGGCGGCGGCGACGGTCGTGGCGACGGCGGCGATGGCGAGGGTGGTCGCTGCGGCGGCGGTGACAAAACTGGCGACGGCGGCGATGGCGGCGACGGCGGCGATGGCGGTGGTAACGGGGGATCGGGCATGCAGCCTGAAAGCGCGCAAGACGTCTGGAATGCGCCACTGGTGTTGAATGTCAGCAGGCCCGCTGTTTCCTTTGCTGTCAGCCATGACCCCGCAGGCCGCGGATCATCACAGGTGCAGTTGGCCGAACTGCCGAGGGGTTTTAGGGTTTTAGGGTTTTAGGGGTCCAGGGAGGGGAATCAGGGAGGGAGGCCAGCAGAGCGCACACCGACTTTCACCCTTGCATTCCAGCGCTACCCGCCGACGTGTCCTGATCTCAGCCAGCCCTCCCGCCCCCCCGCCGCTTGCCTGATGTCCAGGGCAACCAGCGCCGACCCGTTGTACGAGCCGCTCGGCGAGTACGACAACCACTCTTGCGGCAGGGGCCCCCGAAGGCCCCCACTTTTTCTCTGCTGGCCGCCTAGGCTGACTGAGACGGAGGACCACACCAGGCGAGCCCAGGAGGCGGGCAGGGTGCCCCGCAGCTGGTTGCCATCCAGTCGCAGGAGGGAGAAGCCCGTCAAGTCGCTGGTGTTGCTGCCCCAGGCGGACGGCAGAGTGCCTGTCGTTCCGACCCGGAATGAGGGGTAAATTCGTAATTAACGAATGGAGCGCAGCGCTGGATAGGATGCAACGTTGGCAAACGGGCCACAGAACCCAGAGACCGTGTGTATGTGACTGGGGTTGGAAAAGAGGGTTGCAGCCAGGTCCAACCAAACGGTCTGTCATTGTGCGCAACCCCCAGCACGCGGTGATGGTGGTGGTGGTGGCGCACGGGGTGCGTTTCGGAGCCAGGCATGTCACATGGCTGCTCTGAAGCGCCGTGCCACATAATACACGTCGACATGACGACACGAGCGAGGCAGCGGGCCGCAAGGGGAGCAGTGCACCAGCCAGGGTTGGAAAGTACCACCGCCACGAAAGCCGCCTCCGCAGCTCCGCAGCGAGCGTCTCCACACCAACTAGCGGTAGCGGTGGCACAATGACATAAGGAGTGGACAGCGGAGGCAGTACGGCAGCGCTCCAGGGCATGCCAGCGCCAGGGCAGGGCATGGTGGAAGTGCAAGCCGTTGCCCACTCTTTTCCCTTTCTGCCTGGCTAACTGACTGTCCACCAGCGGCCCACAGGGCCAGAACCACGCAGACCGCACCTGTGATGTCGTTTCCGCTGAGGTCCAGCACGGCCCCGTCCTCCAGGAACTGGGGCAGCGAGTCGGGCAGCGAGCCGCTGAGGGCCTGGCCGGGCAGGCTCAGCTCAGACAGACGGAACTGGGCCTGTGGGGTTGCAGGGAGGCAGGGTTGCAAGGTTGTAGGACCGACAGGAGGGCGGCGCGGGCGGCAGAGCTGAACGAACGATGCTGGAGCAGGCATGGCTGCGGGTTAGGAAGACGAACGGCCCTCCCGCCCCCCAAATGGCCCTCCCTGGCTAAAAAAGCCCCGCTGACCCCCCTTCCCCCCTCTCCCCCCGCCTCGCCCCGGCCCCTTCCCTTCCCTTCCCCGCCCCAGCCACCCCCCAGCCCCCGAATCCCTCACATTCTGCAGCAGCGTCGCCAGGCTGCCTCCGAGGCCGTTGTTCCACGAGTAACTCGCGTTGCGGATGCGCACGACCCGCAGCTTGGAGCAGGCGTAGAGGCGGTTCAGCTGGCTCGTGTCGCCTTGGACGCAGCCGGCGGACCCGGGGTAGCCCCCAGCGCCTACCAGCTGCAGGTGCACCAGGTTTTCGGCGGTGTCCAACACATTGGCAACTTCCCACAGCCGCAGGCAGTCAAAGGTGTATGGGCTTGTGTTGAGGCCGCCGCCAATGTCCACTGAGAGGCAGGGGAGGGGGAAGGGAAGGGAAGGGAAGGGGGAAGGGGAGGTGAGGAGGCAAGGCCAGGGCAAGGGCCAGGAAGGGGTGATGAAGGTCGATTCCACAGCAGTGGGAGGGAGGAGAGGTTAGCAGAGCGGACCGGGGACGGGGAGGTGGCCAGGGATCAGGCTAGGGGAGGGGGCCAAGAGGAGAGGGGCCCAGGGGAAGGGTTCAGTCGATTGTCAGGGGACGGCGGTAACAGCAGCCTGCAGGGGCGCCCCCGCCGCTCGCCCCCATGCGGACCCTTCGCCCTCCCTCGTCACATACCCAAACCGCAAAACACCACAGCCCAATTCGCCGCCCTTGCTCTGGAGTTACCCGAGCCATCCCTTGCTTCCTCCCGCCCTCCCTTCCTTTCTGCCGCCCTCCCGCCCTCCACATACACACACGCACCCAACGTCACGTTTTGAAGCGCGGACAACACACGCGGCCAGCCCGACGTCCAACTGCTCGGGATTATAGGTGACACCAAAGGCAAGTGCCTCAACTCCAGATGCTCCAGGGACGTCAGCGCCGACCAGGAGCTGGGCAGCGTGCCGGTGGGGCCGCCGCCGGGGACCCCCACCAACGTCAGGTTTCGGAGCCTCGTCAGCGCACTGAGACCGCTTGGAAGCGAGCCGCCCTCCAGCGCCACCCCTCCCAGGTCCAGGACCGAGAGGGCGGTCAGGTTCCGGAGCTCCGAAGGCAGGTGGCTGGCCCGCAGGGAGGGCAGCGTGAGGTTCAGCTCGACCGCTGCCGGCTCCGTTGAGGGGTCCAGGCCTGTATGTGGGCCGCGCGGGTGATGTGTTACATGGGAAGCGTTGCTGTGTGCGCCTGTGCGCGCGCATGGGCGTGCGTGGCCACGCGAGCTAGCGGCGGAGAAAGCCAGCATGGCAGGGTGGGCGGGGAGCGGGCTCCACCGGGGTCGTGCATCTACCAGCGAGGCCTCATCCCCGGGCCCCAACCCCAGGCAATCAGCGCGTCCAGGCCCCGTGACCCCTCACACACATACACACCCGCCGCCGCTCACCCAGGTGTATCCCCGTGATGCGGTTGCCTGTACAGGAAATGTACATGTAGTTGCAGGTGGTGACGCCGCCGGTTGTGCTGCCGCACGGCGCCGTATCGGACAGGCGGCAAGGCTCGCACTCGGAGGCGGAGCAGGGCGGCTGGGTGCCGGTCCAGCTGTCCAGAAGCGTCCCGGCGGTGGAGGGCTGTGGGAGGCGGCGGCGGAGGGGAGGCGCACACGCGCATGGGGATAATAAAGGTGTGACCGCAGCTAGGGGACAGACACTCGCGCGAGGCCGCAGTGGGACTGTGGCGCGGATTGGGACGGGGGCCAGCTAGCGGGGGGCCGCGGTATGGCGTAGGGGTGCTGATGGGGACGGCAGAAGCCGAAGCACGCAGCGGCATGCCGCGCTCCACGCCTCCGTCTACTGCTGGCACCATTGCCTGTCCTCATGACATAGCAGCAGCGCGCGTGGGCGACCCAAATCTGAGAGACTCTGGCAGC
Organism: Pleodorina starrii; assembly: GCA_030267565.1. NCBI lineage: Eukaryota > Viridiplantae > Chlorophyta > Chlorophyceae > Chlamydomonadales > Volvocaceae > Pleodorina > Pleodorina starrii. The sequence continues at coordinate 326,500 of BRXU01000025.1, read as the reverse complement.
AACCCCCCAGCAGCCCCCCCGCACATCATGGATATGCCATTCACAGGCTCCGGCCTGTCCTTAGACCTCTCCCTCGTCCCAGAGTCTCTCAGATAGATTGGGGTCGCCCAAGCGCACTGGTCAACGAGCCGGCCGCAATGGAGCAGTCCCTGCCCTGCGGTGGGCCCCAAGCGAGACGCTCGCCGGTCTCGCTCACCTGCGCTGTCCAGTTTGTGGCGCTGAAAATTGCATCCAGCAGGGCAGACATCGCCTGGAGCTCCGAGTCGATCAAGTCAGGCGGGTTGGGCGACGGCAAGGGTGGTGAGGGCCCGCCAGGTGAAGGTGGCATGTTGGGGTCGACAGGTAGCGGTGGTAGCGGCTGGGAAGCGAAGTCGGAGGGGGGTGGCCACTGCATAGGCTGTGGGCTTAGGCTGCCGTAGGCCGGGGTTGAGGGCTCTGGGGCTGATGATTGCTGCCCATACACCGGTGGGAGGGCCGGTTCGGGCGGGGGCGGGTGCTTCCCACTCGCGGGGCAGGCAAGCACCAAAACGCCCAGCAGGACCACGATGACAACGCCAGTCGGGCTGCACCAGGTGCAGCCCATATGAGCTGCGCGGAGCCCTCCTCTGCAGCTGCTGGCCCTCCGATTCTCTTCCGATTTAGACGACTTCGGCATTCCGAAGTCCACGTACGCCGAATTAGGGCCGACTGACATGCTCGGACCTGTCGGGCGAGCTGCCCTTGCTAGACGTGCAGCCAGTACTCATCATGCATCTATAAAAGGTCCGTTAACTCAACGATGACGACACCGTAAAATCCACAGCTTCTGACTTGGAATGTTAGCTCTCCCGTGTGAAATTACCAGCCGATGCCAAAAATCCACAATGAACAGATGTAAAGATGATTGAACGGAATATATTGCTTCAGAAGAGCAAGTCTGGCTCTAAGAAGAGGCTCTCAAGTCGGCGACGTGCTGACGCGCCCACAGATAGAGAAAACATTTTTGTAAGTAGATAGAAGAGCTATATACAATAGCGAGGACCTTCACAACCTCTGGAACAGAATTCGCTGGTCAAAAGAAGCCCACTCAGCCGTACAAACGCATGAGGGTGCCGGTTGCTTGTGGGGCGTCTGGAACGTTCATTCACGTACGGCTGTTCAGAGAACAAAATTATTGCCCAATGATATGCGCGGGGGCGACCGTATTTTGGTTCCAAAGCACTTCCGTAGCTCGTGAATTTTTCACTCGGCGCTAGCTTTACGCAAATAGATTTCTTCACGAGTGGACTTAACAAGCTTGTGAATGGTAGGTCATGAAAGACTGCAATAAGCCTGGCCAGTTGAGCAGTTGTTACCAGAGCAGGTACAAAAAGCGGACCAACTTCACCAGCAGGGTTGACCCATCACGGTTTGCCTGCCGGAAAACATTGTCTAGTATCAAACCGCATGAATCATACGCGGTAGTATGCACCGGACGTGTGGGAGATGCTACGTCGAAAAGTGGCCGTGCAAACTGCAAGCAGTTTCGGTACTGTACGGTTCGGTGGGCTGCTTTGTTTCAGCAGCCAGCAGCAGCGGCACACACCACCGGACAGAAAGTTTCTTCTCCGAAAAGCCATTCATTCAAGACCATCTGTCGAAGTGGTCTCAGCAAGTCTGTACAGTGTGCCGCAGTCCTTGCTCCGTACATGTGCCGCTAAAGTGCCGCTCACATGCAGATTATTTTTCTGCATGAGAGCAAGGCGCCCTCCTTGTGTACTGCTGAAGAAATTCGCCAGTAAGCATTGTGCCGACCAAGGCGCCCTTGTGCTCGCCGCTCAACAACGAATCTTACGAGAAGTAAGGCCGCAAGCAAGCCCTAGCAAGCAAGGCGGCAACTCCGCCCTGGCCGCAACAATCCTTAATATTGTACGTTCCTGGACAAGGGGTGTCAGCTTCCTTGAAGCCGGAAAAAAGGCGGGGCCCTATTAAATTCGTACGGGTGGAGTTGAGTGCTAGGAACTTGGACCGAACCGCTGCTGGGTGTCCGCTGCATCAGCGGGAACGCCTCTGGGGCTCAGCGAGTGTGTACGCTGACAACACTGACAACTAACGTGGTATCGGGCAGTTTCACCGCGAGAGGTTCGTTCTGGTTCGTTCGTTCGAGACGCGATCGAGTATCTACGACCAGAGATACTCCTGGCTCAGATGCGCTGAGAGTATCTGTCAGGATCTGTCTCGGAGGGGATTTTCCCGGCTAAACACGGCCCCGGGAGATATCATGCCCACCTGTGAGGCCGGGTTATCCAAACCTTCAATTTTTTTGCACGGCAAATTTATCTTCAGATTTCCAGAATTTTCTCCCAAGCGAAAATATATTCATATCCTATTAAGATAGCCACCCTGAATCGAACTTAGTCATCTGTTGGGGCTTCGGGCCTGCCCGGGGGGGGTACGTTGGGCCCCGTGAACGAAGTGGCCGTCTGACACGTTCAGATCGATGTAGCTGAAAGGCGGCGCGGAATGTACGTCCGGCTGATGAACAGTTTGCCTCCTGTCCACTCATCCTCGGGACGTGGGAGTGTAATAACGTAAGGGTGCGAGTCGGACGAGATTTAGTAAAATGTTGTCATCTATCTAGTTGCGGGCGGGGGAAACCCAAAATATGGGCAACAGCTCTTCAGCAGCTCGCTCGACAGCGTATCTCGACAGCCATGACTTTGATCCGTCCCTGGTTTCGTTTCCTGGTGGAACCCGTGCGTACGGCCCGGCCTTCCCAACCCCAACCCCGCCGTGTGCCATCATCAGATGTTCACGTCATCGCGTTAGCCACAACAAAAATTACATTCGCCCCACGCAAGCCTGATTGATGAGGCATGGATGGTAAGCGCATGCCAGCCCTGCTAGCTGCCATAGGCCGTACCAACCACGAGTACAGCATCCGTCCTACCTACGTATCCACGCACGACATTTGAAATGCTATTGCGATCGATAGGGCAAAGCCGCATTGCTTGTTCCGCTACGTACACAATACATAAGGAGACTCAATGGATATGTCGATGGGTTTTCATGCACACGTACACACACGAGTATACGCCTTTACTGAGTGTATGTTAGGCACTACGGGCCACGTCAGCATGCGCTAGTATACGTCTACACTAGGCCAGAACAAAGAACGAACCGCGTGGTACATACAGATACATACATATATACATACATACGTACATACATACAGGCATCCATGCTTGGATCTCGTCGTCACATACACCCAATGGCAGCACCTTCATTCACCTATCTACCTTCAACCTTCGTTCACAGAACTGCGTGCTCGATCGCTCGCTCGGCTGCCATTGACTGCTAATTTATTAAGTCTGCATGCGCAATATATGTAATCAATCGTCCAGCCATATATAGTTGTACTTCAGAATATATATATCATAAGTATCTATCTGTGGCAAACGGTAGGTGGTCTAACACAGCTCAACGGCGGCGCGCGGCGGGCGTGCGTCTTGCAGCTTGCCCAGCTATAATACATCCACACAGGAATGGGACGCTGAAGTGCTGCCCAGCCCCGGCGGACTGCCCAACGTATGTAGTGCCCAGCCCCGGACTTCCCAAGCAACGTACTGCCCAACCCCGGCGGACTGCTGCCCATCCCTGAACCGCACCGGCGGGTTCATCAACAGACGGATAAGATGCGCGCGAGCTAGCTACCTGCACACCGTACCACGTAACATCAAAATTCTCTACCCTTGCACACGTGGTGCTTCCAAATTGTCACATGCAGTATTGCTCGCGGAATAAATATGTGCGTATGGTACTTATTTTTGGCATTGCCAGCCCAGTTGACACACCGGACGATCGTCCTGCCACGCACGTGGTCGAATGAATGTGTCATACAGCATGCGGCAAATTACAAGGACAATAACAAGCTGCCTTTATGCATTGCTCCTATAATACTCTTTAACATTGCCAACCATCCCTTATCACCGACTACCCACTACTAACCACTTTGTCTAAAGAAGGCAGCTTCCGTTACTCTCACGATAGTGACCTTTGGCTTCCGTGCGTCAAGGCAGACACATGCAAGCAAGGGCCTCTATATATCTGCATGCAGTCGCAGCACCTGCAGTTCCTATCTCCCGTCGACCAGGCGTGCTACACATCCCCATTAGTGATATTAAAAGAGGTGTACTTCAAGATTCCCGTAGCCGTGTTCCTTGCAAGCTGCATGTATGTATGTTCGTGCTTGGCCATGCGCGCGGACGTGCAAGTCCCTAAAACCCTAGAAACCCTAAAACCCTAAAATAGATATGCACACATGGATATGCATACATAAACATTCACGCCTTTATTACAAACCGCTCATCCTAATGGCAACCTCTAAAAAACCCTGTATCTATACTATGTTACATACAGCTACTATTTGCGCGGGGCAGCCGGCCCCTGAGCACTGTTCTGTCTCATCATCTGTCGCATATTCTGTTGAATTCGCTGCAGTTGCTGCTGAAACTCGATCTGCAGCTGCACCTGCTCTACATGCTGCTCAAGCTGCTTCAGCTGTTGCAACTGCTTCAACTGCTGCTGCAAGTACAGGGCCGCAATGGCATTGATAGTGCTCATGTTGACAGCGGGGACATCCGGGACACCAGGGTTAGCCATAACATCATCAGGCCCAGCTGTGGTGCTAGTCCCAGATATGTGACCGTTCCCAGCTGTGATACCAGCAGGTAGCCAAGGCACGAAGCCGCTCCCCGGCATGGCACCAGTCACAGCCGTGGCAGCGGCACCCGGCCCCGCCATGGTGTCAGGCCCAGCCGTGGCGGTATCAGGCCCAGCCATGCAACCAGGATCGGCCATACAATAATCAGGTCCAGCCATGAAACCAAGCTCAACTGCGACGCCAGGCGGTGTAGCCTTGATGCCAGGCACCCCAGCCGCGACACCAGGACCAGACGTGACACCATGCCTAGCCGTGACGATAGGCCCAGGCATGGCAGCAGCCCCTGCGGCCATATTGCTAACAGGCCATGACATCATGTCAGCGATGCCAGGCGCTGAGGTGATGCCAGTCCCGCTCATAATACCACTGTCATCAGCTGCAGCACCAGCAGACCCATTGCAGATGTAACCACCTGCTGATCGGACTTCAGGTGGAGTGAACTCGTTGCTGTAATAACAGGCATCGCTGGTTGGCTGATGTTGTGGCCATGGTAGCTGTGAGGGGCTGTGCGGCGGTGGGAGATCCGCCGGTTCGCGAGTACCATCGCCTGGTGCAGGTGCATGGGTATAGCCCGACCTGTGGGAGATCTCCTGGGCTCTGTGATGCCAACAGTGACTTGGCGTGACGAGCGTGCGGTTAATGAAATTGTCATCGTGGCCGCCGCAGGTGCTATCACTATCCCTAGGGGCCGCCGCTTCCCATGCATCTCTCTGAGAATCTTCAATGCCCACAAGCCCTTCTGATTGTCCTATCAATTCTGCGTCAAAAGCATCGCGGACGATGGCAGACCAGCGGCTGCAAGCACCCACACCTCCGCCACTACTGCCACGGTACGTCTCATTGGCGACCGCCGTAATAATTGGCATTTCTGGGGTGTTTGCGTAGGTCTCCATGAGTGACGGTGATTGCGGCTGTGGGGTTAACTGCTGCCATAGCTGTTGCTGTTGGTGCAGCTCATCCAGATACCGCAGGGGCTGTGGTTGCTGCAGGGGCTCTTGTGGGGGCTGCTGCACACGCGGCTGTTGCATCTGCAGTTGTGACTGCTGCAGATCCTGTTCGAATGGCGGCTGCGGATACTGCATGGACTGCACCGCCAGCGGTGCCCGTATCTGCTGCAAATCCTGTTCGAGTGGTGCCTGCCGATGCTGCATGGGCTGCACCAGTGGCACCTGCCACTGCTGTTGGGGCTGTGCGAAGGGAACCTGTGGCTGTGGCAGGGGCTCTGCCAGTAGTGATGGTTCCTTTGCCTGGTGCAGCGGCTCCTCTAGCAACATCCTTGGCTGCTGATTAGGCACGGCCAGAAACACATATGGCAGCTGTAGAGGCTCCAGCAGCGGTGTCTGTGGCTGATGCTGGGGTTCTGTCAGCAGTGTCTGCCACTGCTGTGGCGGTGCCAGGGGAGCATGTGGCCGCCCAATTAACTGCTGCTGTGATGGCCTCTCCAATGCATATGTCACCTCGTGCTGCTCGGGGGTTGGCGCCAGTGGCTCTTGTGGCTGCTGCAGGGACACCTCCGGCAGCGCATGAACACTTCCGGATTCTGCAGAGTCGACACCCGCCATGCCACTTACGGCTGCTGTTGCTGCTGCAGTGACTGCTGCTGTGACTGCTGCAGTGACTGCTGCAGTGACTGCTGCAGTGACTGCTGCAGTGGCTGCTGCAGTCACTGCAGCGGGTGCTGCAACGGTAGCTGACGTGGATGCCGCCAGGGTTGATGCCATGGGTGCTGCAGTAGGTGCTGCATTGGGTACTGCACTGAGTATGGTCGCAGTGGCCCCCACCTCTGTTGCACAAGCTGCACCGGATGAGGCTATTGCTGCTCCAGCAGCTGTCGCGTCCGGAGTGACAAACCAGGTTGTAGCGTTTCCTGGCAGCTGCCTGTTTACCAGCATAGGGCGCTTCAACGCTGAGGGCAGTGATAGTGACAGCGTTGAAGACACTGAAGGCAGTAATTGCTGCTCTTGGTTGTGGCTTGGATTCTGATGAGTCATGTCGGCGGATTGAGGCCCAGCGCTGTCCCGTCCACCAGCCACCTCCAGTTCCTTCAGGTCATCGGTTTCAATCTCATCAGGGCTATGGGTCTGGTGGCTGCTCGCTGTGCTACCGTCTGCGAAAGGGGTCTGTAGATGTATAGCTGCCAGCGGGAATTGCACCGGCTGAGATAATTCTGAATCGCTACTCGTGAAAGGGGTCTGTAGATGTGTAGTTGCCAGTGGAAACTGCATTTGATGGGAAAGCCCAGATTCGCTACTCGTAAGTGATCCTTCCATTGGACTCCTGGGTGCTGGGTTGGTGCATGGAGCGCCGATGCCAGTTGCAAATGTAGCTGTTACAGCAGTGGCCGTGATGGAAGCTCTGCTGCCGCTCCCATCACTGTCACTGCTGCAAGAAACATCTGCATCACAGCCACTGCCAAGTCCATGGCTGGAATCGGTCTCAATGTCACTTTGGTCTGTCTGCATTATTGTGCTGGCAAGGCCAGCACTGTTGCTGCTATCCTGCTGCAGGGAGACACTCCTTGGGTAGTTGGTGTCAGCACTGGCCATAGAAACATGTGCTGGTAGTTCTGACATGTCACTGAGGGTGGATACAAGGGTACCCTCATTGGCGAGGATGGGCTGACTCATGCCATCAGTGAGCCTGGATGGGAGCGTGTCATCACTGATATACGCTGTGGAGGAAGAGCTGGATCTGGGGTAGGTGTTGTCAGTTTCATCATTGCTGGAATATCTGCGTGGCATCGGCATGTCTCTTTGGTCTGCTGGTGACTGCATAATGCTGCCAAGGTCCTCACCATCACTGTTGCTATCTCTAGACTCCGTAAGAGTCGAGCGACCGCTGCTGTGTTCCTGCAGGGAGGAGCTCCTCCGGTAGTTGACGCCAGCACCGAGCATGTCATCAGCATGAGGGGATTGTTCTGCCATGTCGGCAAGGGTGGACGTGGAGATGCTGCTTCTGGGGTAGGTGGTATCAGTGGTTTCCATATTGATGGAACCCTGTGATTGCACGGGTGTGTCCCGATCCTGCAGGGAGGAGCTCCTCCGGTAGTTGACGGCAGCGCCGACCATGTCCTCAGCATGAGTGGATCGTTCTGCCATGTCGGTAAGGGTGGACGATGCACTGGTGTCATTGGTGAGAATGGGCTGGCTCACACCGTCAGGACGACGACTGGATGGACCTCTACCATCGCTGATCGAATGTCTGGCCGTGGAGGTGCTGGTTCTGGAGGAGGTGGTGTCAGCAGCTTCCATATTGATGGAATCCTGTGATTGCACGGGTGAGTCCCCATCCTGCAGGGAGGAGCTCCTCCGGAAGTTGAAGACAGCACCGACCATGTCATCAGCATGAGGGGACTGTTCTGCCATGTCGGTAAGGGTGGACGATGCACTGGTGGCATCGTTGAGAATGGGCTGGCTCACACCGTCAGGATGAATGGATGAACCTATACCATCGCTGATCGAATCTCTGGTCGTGGAGGTGCTGCTTCTGGGGTAGGTGGTATCAGTGGTTTCCATATTGACGGAATCCTGTGCTTGCATGGGCATGTCCCTTTCCTGCAGGGAGGAGCGCCTCCTGTAGTAGACGCCAGCACCGACCATGTCATCAGTATGAGGGGATTGTTCTGCCATGTCGCCAAGGGTGGACGTGGAGGTGCTGCTTCTGGGGTAGGTGGTGTCAGTAGTTTCCATATTGATGGAATCCTGTGATTGCACGGGCATGTCTCTTTCCTGCAGGGAGGAGCTCCTCTGGTAGTTGACGGCAGCACTAAGCATATCCTCAGCATGAGGGGATCGTTCTGCCACGTCTGAGAGGGTGGACGATGCACTGGTGTCATTGGTGAGAATGGGATTGTTCACACCGTCAGGACGACGACTGGTTGAACCTCTACCATCGCTGATCGAATCTCTGGCCGTGGAGGTACTGGTTCTGGGGGAGGTGGTGTCAGCAGCATCCATGTTGATGGAACCCTGTGATTGCACGGGTGTGTCCCCATCCTGCAGGGAGGAGCTCCTCCGGTAGTAGGTGTCATTGGTGAGAATGGGCTGGCTCACACCGTCAGGACGACGACTGGATGGACCTCTACCATCGCTGATCGAATCTCTGGCCGTGGAGGTGCTGGTTCTGGAGGAGGTGGTATCAGTGGTTTCCATATTGATGGAATCCTGTGAATGCACGGGTGTGTCCCGATCCTGCAGGGAGGAGCTCCTCCGGTAGTTGACGCCAGCACCGAGCATGTCATCAGCATGAGGGGATTGTTCTGCCATGTCGGCAAGGGTGGACGTGGAGGTGCTGCTTCTGGTGTAGGTGGTGTCAGTGGTTTCCATATTGATGGAACCCTGTGATTGCACGGGCATGTCTCTTTCCTGCAGGGAGGAGCTCCTCCGGTAGTTGACGGCAGCACCGACCATGTCCTCAGCATGAGGGGATCGTTCTGCCACGTCTGAGAGGGTGGACGATGCACTGGTGTCATTGGTGAGAATGGGATGGCTCACACCGTCAGGATGACGACTGAATGGACCTCTACCATCGCTGATCGAATCTCTGGCCGTGGAGGTGCTGGTTCTGGAGGAGGTGGTGTCAGCAGCTTCCATATTGATGGAATCCTGTGATTGCACGGGTGTGTCCCCATCCTGCAGGGAGGAGCTCCTCCGGTAGTTGACGGCAGCACCGACCATGTCCTCAGCATGAGGGGACTGTTCTGCCATGTCGGTAAGGGTGGACGACGATGCACTGGTGTCATTGGTGAGAATGGGCTGGCTCACACCGTCAGGACGACGACTGGATGGACCTCTACCATCGCTGATCGAATGTCTGGCCGTGGAGGTGCTGGTTCTGGAGGAGGTGGTGTCAGCAGCTTCCATATTGATGGAATCCTGTGATTGCACGGGTGAGTCCCCATCCTGCAGGGAGGAGCTCCTCCGGAAGTTGAAGACAGCACCGACCATGTCATCAGTATGAGGGGATTGTTCTGCCATGTCGCCAAGGGTGGACGTGGAGGTGCTGCTTCTGGGGTAGGTGGTGTCAGTAGTTTCCATATTGATGGAATCCTGTGATTGCACGGGCATGTCTCTTTCCTGCAGGGAGGAGCTCCTCTGGTAGTTGACGGCAGCACTAAGCATGTCCTCAGCATGAGGGGATCGTTCTGCCACGTCTGAGAGGGTGGACGATGCACTGGTGTCATTGGTGTAAATGGGATTGCTCACACCGTCAGGACGACGACTGGTTGAACCTCTACCATCGCTGATCGAATCTCTGGCCGTGGAGGTGCTGGTTCTGGAGGAGGTGGTGTCAGCAGCTTCCATATTGATGGAATCCTGTGATTGCACGGGTGTGTCCCCATCCTGCAGGGAGGAGCTCCTCCGGTAGTTGAAGACAGCATCAACCATGTCATCAGCATCAGGACGACGACTGGATGGACCTCTACCATCGCTGATCGAATCTCTGGCCGTGGAGGTGCTGGTTCTGGAGGAGGTGGTGTCAGCAGCTTCCATATTGATGGAATCCTGTGATTGCACGGGTGTGTCCCCATCCTGCAGGGAGGAGCTCCTCCGGTAGTTGAAGACAGCATCAACCATGTCATCAGCATCAGGACGACGACTGGATGGACCTCTACCATCGCTGATCGAATCTCTGGCCGTGGAGGTGCTGGTTCTGGAGGAGGTGGTGTCAGCAGCTTCCATATTGATGGAACCCTGTGATTGCACGGGCGTGTCCCGATCCTGCAGGGAGGAGCTCCTCCGGTAGTTGACGGCAGCACCGACCATGTCATCAGCATGAGGGGACTGTTCTGCCATGTCGGTAAGGGTGGACGATGATGCACTGGTGTCATTGGCGAGAATGGGCTGGCTCACACCGTCAGGATGAATGGATGAACCTATACCATCGCTGATCGAATCTCTGGTCGTGGAGGTGCTGCTTCTGGGGTAGGTGGTATCAGTGGTTTCCATATTGACGGAATCCTGTGCTTGCATGGGCATGTCCCTTTCCTGCAGGGAGGAGCGCCTCCTGTAGTAGACGCCAGCACCGACCATGTCATCAGTATGAGGGGATTGTTCTGCCATGTCGCCAAGGGTGGACGTGGAGGTGCTGCTTCTGGGGTAGGTGGTGTCAGTAGTTTCCATATTGATGGAATCCTGTGATTGCACGGGCATGTCTCTTTCCTGCAGGGAGGAGCTCCTCTGGTAGTTGACGGCAGCACTAAGCATATCCTCAGCATGAGGGGATCGTTCTGCCACGTCTGAGAGGGTGGACGATGCACTGGTGTCATTGGTGAGAATGGGATTGCTCACACCGTCAGGACGACGACTGGTTGAACCTCTACCATCGCTGATCGAATCTCTGGCCGTGGAGGTACTGGTTCTGGGGGAGGTGATGTCAGCAGCATCCATGTTGATGGAACCCTGTGATTGCACGGGTGTGTCCCCATCCTGCAGGGAGGAGCTCCTCCGGTAGTTGACGGCTGCACCAACCATGTTATCAGCGTGAGGGGAATGTTCTGCCATGTCCGCAAGGGTGGACGATGCACTGGTGGCATCGTTGAGAATGGGCTGGCTCACAACGTCAGGACGACGACTGGATGGACCTCTACCATTGCTGATCGAATCTCTGGCCGTGGAGGTGCTGGTTCTGGAGGAGGTGGTGTCAGCAGCTTCCATATTGATGGAACCCTGTGATTGCACGGGCGTGTCCCGATCCTGCAGGGAGGAGCTCCTCCGGTAGTTAGCTGCAGCACCGACCATGTCATCAGCATGAGGGGACTGTTCTGCCATGTCGGTAAGGGTGGACGACGATGCACTGGTGTCATTGGCGAGAATGGGCTGGCTCACACCGTCAGGATGAATGGATGAACCTATACCATCGCTGATCGAATCTCTGGTCGTGGAGGTGCTGCTTCTGGGGTAGGTGGTATCAGTGGTTTCCATATTGACGGAATCCTGTGCTTGCATGGGCATGTCCCTTTCCTGCAGGGAGGAGCGCCTCCTGTAGTAGACGCCAGCACCGACCATGTCATCAGTATGAGGGGATTGTTCTGCCATGTCGCCAAGGGTGGACGTGGAGGTGCTGCTTCTGGGGTAGGTGGTGTCAGTAGTTTCCATATTGATGGAATCCTGTGATTGCACGGGCATGTCTCTTTCCTGCAGGGAGGAGCTCCTCTGGTAGTTGACGGCAGCACTAAGCATGTCCTCAGCATGAGGGGATCGTTCTGCCACGTCTGAGAGGGTGGACGATGCACTGGTGTCATTGGTGTAAATGGGATTGCTCACACCGTCAGGACGACGACTGGTTGAACCTCTACCATCGCTGATCGAATCTCTGGCCGTGGAGGTGCTGGTTCTGGAGGAGGTGGTGTCAGCAGCTTCCATATTGATGGAATCCTGTGATTGCACGGGTGTGTCCCCATCCTGCAGGGAGGAGCTCCTCCGGTAGTTGAAGACAGCATCAACCATGTCATCAGCATCAGGACGACGACTGGATGGACCTCTACCATCGCTGATCGAATCTCTGGCCGTGGAGGTGCTGGTTCTGGAGGAGGTGGTGTCAGCAGCTTCCATATTGATGGAATCCTGTGATTGCACGGGTGTGTCCCCATCCTGCAGGGAGGAGCTCCTCCGGTAGTTGAAGACAGCATCAACCATGTCATCAGCATCAGGACGACGACTGGATGGACCTCTACCATCGCTGATCGAATCTCTGGCCGTGGAGGTGCTGGTTCTGGAGGAGGTGGTGTCAGCAGCTTCCATATTGATGGAACCCTGTGATTGCACGGGCGTGTCCCGATCCTGCAGGGAGGAGCTCCTCCGGTAGTTGACGGCAGCACCGACCATGTCATCAGCATGAGGGGACTGTTCTGCCATGTCGGTAAGGGTGGACGATGATGCACTGGTGTCATTGGCGAGAATGGGCTGGCTCACACCGTCAGGATGAATGGATGAACCTATACCATCGCTGATCGAATCTCTGGTCGTGGAGGTGCTGCTTCTGGGGTAGGTGGTATCAGTGGTTTCCATATTGACGGAATCCTGTGCTTGCATGGGCATGTCCCTTTCCTGCAGGGAGGAGCGCCTCCTGTAGTAGACGCCAGCACCGACCATGTCATCAGTATGAGGGGATTGTTCTGCCATGTCGCCAAGGGTGGACGTGGAGGTGCTGCTTCTGGGGTAGGTGGTGTCAGTAGTTTCCATATTGATGGAATCCTGTGATTGCACGGGCATGTCTCTTTCCTGCAGGGAGGAGCTCCTCTGGTAGTTGACGGCAGCACTAAGCATATCCTCAGCATGAGGGGATCGTTCTGCCACGTCTGAGAGGGTGGACGATGCACTGGTGTCATTGGTGAGAATGGGATTGTTCACACCGTCAGGACGACGACTGGTTGAACCTCTACCATCGCTGATCGAATCTCTGGCCGTGGAGGTACTGGTTCTGGGGGAGGTGATGTCAGCAGCATCCATGTTGATGGAACCCTGTGATTGCACGGGTGTGTCCCCATCCTGCAGGGAGGAGCTCCTCCGGTAGTTGACGGCTGCACCAACCATGTTATCAGCGTGAGGGGAATGTTCTGCCATGTCCGCAAGGGTGGACGATGCACTGGTGTCATCGTTGAGAATGGGCTGGCTCACAACGTCAGGACGACGACTGGATGGACCTCTACCATTGCTGATCGAATCTCTGGCCGTGGAGGTGCTGGTTCTGGAGGAGGTGGTGTCAGCAGCTTCCATATTGATGGAACCCTGTGATTGCACGGGCGTGTCCCGATCCTGCAGGGAGGAGCTCCTCCGGTAGTTAGCTGCAGCACCGACCATGTCATCAGCATGAGGGGACTGTTCTGCCATGTCGGTAAGGGTGGACGACGATGCACTGGTGTCATTGGCGAGAATGGGCTGGCTCACACCGTCAGGATGAATGGATGAACCTATACCATCGCTGATCGAATCTCTGGTCGTGGAGGTGCTGCTTCTGGGGTAGGTGGTATCAGTGGTTTCCATATTGACGGAATCCTGTGCTTGCATGGGCATGTCCCTTTCCTGCAGGGAGGAGCGCCTCCTGTAGTAGACGCCAGCACCGACCATGTCATCAGTATGAGGGGATTGTTCTGCCATGTCGCCAAGGGTGGACGTGGAGGTGCTGCTTCTGGGGTAGGTGGTGTCAGTGGTTTCCATATTGATGGAATCCTGTGATTGCACGGGCATGTCTCTTTCCTGCAGGGAGGAGCTCCTCTGGTAGGTGACGGCAGCACTAAGCATGTCCTCAGCATGAGGGGATCGTTCTGCCACGTCTGAGAGGGTGGACGATGCACTGGTGTCATTGGTGAGAATGGGATTGCTCACACCGTCAGGACGACGACTGGTTGAACCTCTACCATCGCTGATCGAATCTCTGGCCGTGGAGGTACTGGTTCTGGGGGTGGTGTCAGCAGCATCCATGTTGATGGAACCCTGTGATTGCACGGGTGTGTCCCCATCCTGCAGGGAGGAGCTCCTCCGGTAGTTGACGGCTGCACCAATCATGTTATCAGCGTGAGGGGATTGTTCTGCCATGTTCGCAAGGGTGGACGATGCACTGGTGGCATCGTTGAGAATGGGCTGGCTCACAACGTCAGGACGACGACCGGATTGACCTCTACCATTGCTGATCGAATCTCTGGCCGTGGAGGTGCTGGTTCTGGAGGAGGTGGTGTCAGCAGCTTCCATATTGATGGAATCCTGTGATTGCACGGGTGTGTCCCGATCCTGCAGGGAGGAGCTCCTCCGGTAGTTGACGGCATCACCGACCATGTCCTCAGCATGAGGGGACTGTTCTGCCATGTCGGTAAGGGTGGACGATGCACTGGTGTCATTGGTGAGAATGGGCTGGCTCACACCGTCAGGACGACGACTGGATGGACTTCTACCATCTCTGATCGAATCTCTGGCCGTGGAGGTGCTGGTTCTGGAGGAGGTGGTGTCAGCAGCTTCCATATTGATGGAACCCTGTGATTGCACGGGTGTGTCCCGATCCTGCAGGGAGGAGCTCCTCCGGTAGTTGAAGACAGCATCACACATGTCATCAGCATCAGGGGATCGTTCTGCCACATCGGTGAGGGTGGACGATGCACTGGTGTCATTGGTGTGATTGTGCAGGCTCACACCGTCAGGACGACGACTGGATGGACCTCTACCATCGCTGATCGAATCTCTGGCCGTGGAGGTGCTGGTTCTGGAGGAGGTGGTGTCAGCAGCTTCCATATTGATGGAATCCTGTGATTGCACGGGTGTGTCCCCATCCTGCAGGGAGGAGCTCCTCCGGTAGTTGACGGCAGCACCGACCATGTCCTCAGCATGAGGGGACTGTTCTGCCATGTCGGTAAGGGTGGACGACGATGCACTGGTGTCATTGGTGAGAATGGGCTGGCTCACAACGTCAGGATGAATGGATGAACCTATACCATCGCTGATCGAATCTCTGGTCGTGGAAGTGCTGCTTCTGGGGTAGGTGGTATCAGTGGTTTCCATATTGACGGAATCCTGTGCTTGCATGGGCATGTCCCTTTCCTGCAGGGAGGAGCGCCTCCTGTAGTAGACGCCAGCACCGACCATGTCATCAGTATGAGGGGATTGTTCTGCCATGTCGGCAAGGGTGGACGTGGAGGTGCTGCTTCTGGTGTAGGTGGTGTCAGTAGTTTCCATATTGATGGAATCCTGTGATTGCACGGGCATGTCTCTTTCCTGCAGGGAGGAGCTCCTCTGGTAGGTGACGGCAGCACTAAGCATGTCCTCAGCATGAGGGGATCGTTCTGCCACGTCTGAGAGGGTGGACGATGCACTGGTGTCATTGGTGAGAATGGGATTGCTCACACCGTCAGGACGACGACTGGTTGAACCTCTACCATCGCTGATCGAATCTCTGGCCGTGGAGGTGCTGGTTCTGGAGGAGGTGGTGTCAGCAGCTTCCATATTGATGGAATCCTGTGATTGCACGGGTGTGTCCCGATCCTGCAGGGAGGAGCTCCTCCGGTAGTTGACGGCAGCACCGACCATGTCCTCAGCATGAGGGGACTGTTCTGCCATGTCGGTAAGGGTGGACGATGCACTGGTGTCATTGGTGAGAATGGGCTGGCTCACACCGTCAGGACGACGACTGGATGGACCTCTACCATCTCTGATCGAATCTCTGGCCGTGGAGGTGCTGGTTCTGGAGGAGGTGGTGTCAGCAGCTTCCATATTGATGGAACCCTGTGATTGCACGGGTGTGTCCCGATCCTGCAGGGAGGAGCTCCTCCGGTAGTTGAAGACAGCACCGACCATGTCCTCAGCATGAGGGGACTGTTCTGCCGCCATGTCGGTAAGGGTGGACGACGATGCACTGGTGTCATTGGTGAGAATGGGCTGGCTCACACCGTCAGGATGAATGGATGAACCTATACCATCGCTGATCGAATCTCTGGTCGTGGAGGTGCTGCTTCTGGGGTAGGTGGTATCAGTGGTTTCCATATTGACGGAATCCTGTGCTTGCATGGGCATGTCCCTTTCCTGCAGGGAGGAGCGCCTCCGGTAGTAGACGCCAGCACCGACCATGTCATCAGTATGAGGGGATTGTTCTGCCATGTCGGCAAGGGTGGACGTGGAGGTGCTGCTTCTGGGGTAGGTGGTGTCAGTAGTTTCCATATTGATGGAATCCTGTGATTGCACGGGTGTGTCCCCATCCTGCAGGGAGGAGCTCCTCTGGTAGTTGACGTCAGCACCGTCCATGTCCTCAGCATGAGGGGATCGTTCTGCCACGTCGGTAAGGGTGGACGATGCACTGGTGTCATTGGTGAGAATGGGCTGGCTAACACCGTCAGGACGACGACTGGATGGACCTCTACCATCGCTGATCGAATCTCTGGCCGTGGAGGTGCTGCTTCTGGGGGAGGTGGTGCCAGCACTGTCGATATTGATTGAATGGTGTGATTGCACCGGTGTTTCCCTTTGCGACTTCTACATTTATTTGCCGAGTGGGAGGCAGGGAGCAGTGGAGGGGAGCGGCGGGATGTAAACCTTGTTATGATGAGCCCATATAACAGTTTCTATGTTAAAGTCCATCGAAATATGCAAGGCTGTAGCAGGAATACGAAACCAAAAGGTGAGCCGCCACCAGGGTTCCCCGGAACTCGAGCTTGCACGACCTTGTGGCCCCAATGTCCAGAAAATATGGGGTTTCGGGAGACATCGATACCAGGCCTACCGTAACGCGAAGGTCAGCCCACCACGCAAACCAATTGCGCTTGACCGGCATGAACCGAAGACTGTGTTCACTGTTCGATTCCCTGAAACGACTGGATATAATTACAGGTTAAATTATTAATTTTAAGGAATTATGGTACATGAAAAATCGATACAGAAATTTATTTTATTACTGAGAATAGTCCTGACTTTGAAGCTGTAAAAGAAGATATGGAATCAGGATGGAGCATAGCTAGATAGTAAGCTTACTAAAACATGGAGTTAATTATGTTGGAAACGGTTGGAAGAGGTCGTGCAGCGATGGCGGCATTATGAGGGAGCGCAGCTGTGCCTCAGCGGCAGGTGATACGCGGCCCATACCAAGCTTAATATACACGTGTTTTCGGGTGTTAATGGTCGGCGTTGTCAACCGCGTTTGCGGAAGGCCGTACCGTGGACGTTTGGGCGCCCTGCCCTCCTCAACCGACACTGGCTGGCCCCTCGGCGCCTGGCACATGGCTGCGGTGCTGCCTTTAACATCCGGGGGTGCGGGCTAATTTGAGGAGTGTCATGACCATGGGGCAGTGTCGCATATGCATCGCGGGCAGCAGATGCATGCCTGCGGACGCCAAGAACTTGGCGGTCCATTCCTTGGCCCAGGCCGGCCAAGTCTTTTTCCCGTTATGGCTGTATATATGCCGCTGTGGTGGTGGTGGTGGGGGCTGGGACCGGGGAAACCCGCCACACCACCCCCTCTGCTCCCATAATCAACGCCTCGAATACCGGCCGGGCGTACCATTATTATTATTATGCCACTGTCGTGGTTCTCGTACCATTCGCATTCGCCTCTATTTAGAGGTTCTGAAAGCCTCGGCCGCAGCTTCGGAGCTAATTGAGCTAAACAGGACGTCAGACCGGGCTCTGTTTTTCAGTCCACAAGGGCGGCTTAAATACGATATACGGCCCTTGCGACAGTGTCGTACTGATGCAAATTCGCCCTCCCAGCGTCGACCCCAACAAAGGGCGATGCAACGCGGTCCGCGTCAACACACAAATAAGCAAAACAAACTTAAGCAGCATGAGGAAAACCAATGGCTAATGCTTGAATATATATCCCAGAGGGCTAGGCGCTTGCTGAGGGGGAGCATGACGTGACGTGTACTGCTGGTCACCCTCTGCCGAGTGGTAGGAGAAGGCAAGCATATGTTGGCAAGGGCCGAAAGGGCACGAGACGGTTCCCTCCAGAGCGAGGGAGGTGAGTCGGTGTAGCAGGCATACATACGACAGTATGATACTGTACGGCGGCGCTTACGACTCAATAAAAGAGCAAAAATACGCTCTCCCAGCATCTCGAGAAGCTTTTGGCTTCTAGCATGCTATTAATGCAATGCATGCATGTACGCAAGCAAAGCTTACCTGTGCCCACATGCATGTCCTTCTGCTGCTTCATCACCTTGGCGTTCCAATGCTGGACCCCAGTCTGTGCGCGGCCGCGGCACACACACCAGATAGACCAATGAAGTGCTGATGAGGTGGAATGACCGTGTACGATTGTGGTGGACTGTGTGTGGCCAACCCACTCATGCTTTATTTTTAATGGAATTATTAGGTGTTCTAATGCGTGCTAGTCTGGCTGGATGGCCTGCTTTATTCTGCCCATTAATGGATATGCCGCGCGGCAGCAAGTTGGCCAAACCGCTGTAGGTACTCAGGGCTCACACCCCGCAACCGGTCATGACTGTAGTCACGGTGCACGCGCTTACTTCCAAGCACCTAACCCCAAATTTGCCGTAGATTGCCCTTGCGTTAATGTCCATGTTGTAATTTTCTGACGATTTTTGGTGGCACCATTTCGCTAAAAAACTCCATCGTTCCATATAAGGTACTGTTCCGAATAAGGGCAACCTATCTACCCGTAGTTACGTGCTTTGCATCCTCTTTGGTAGGTAGGCGGATAGGAATTTCCTGGGCGTCATTGCTTGTCAGTCCATTGACTGTCGGTTTATTGCATCCCGTCGTTTTGAGCCTGTAGGTTCGTTGTAGCATCATTGCATAGAATGTTTCGGGGAACATGGACGTGGAGACATACAGGCTGTTGAATCCAGGGGACGACGTGAGTATTGATAATTATTGATGTGTTTATGGTATGTGTGCATGGGGCTCCAGACTCCAGAAGGGTAGATGCAACGGGCCAGCTGGTCGTGCACTGCATCGGGGGCGATCAGGGAACCTAACCAAAGCAGCGCACATCACACCTCCCGGGTGAGGCCTCCCCTTAACCAGAGCCTCGCAAACACACCTAAGGCGCCCCTGGTGCTGCCAAGCTAAACACAAGCAAGACACCTATGGCCGCGCGCGGGGAGGGGGGAGAATGACAAGCCGGCGGCGGTACCCAGCACCACCTAGCCTCCCTCTTCACCCCCCCTCCTCCACCTCCCTAATCTCCCACGCATACTGCTCTCACAATAACCTTCGCATCCCCCTGCTGCCCATTAGGCAAGGCAGAGCAAACAACCCTCACTCCTCTACGGATCCCAGTTCCCAAGGAGAGGGCACACACACAAACCATACCGCCCGGCCGCGGCGGCCTCACGGCCGCGTTCTGGGGTTGGTTTGTGCTCTCTGCTGTGTTCACAGTCGTGCATGTCTTTGTGTCTGTTGTGAGCGGCGGGTTTAGGATGTTCGCGGGTGGATGCCGCTTCTGTGATGCGCGTTGTCGCGCGGATGTGGCGTTACATTGCGTTGGGCCTTGCGACCGTGGTTAGGACTTGCGTTTGGAGCCATGCCCTGACCGCACAGTAGGGCCTGCTGGATGAAGGGCAAATAAGACTACCTACCGATTAACTGCGAGTTAAATTTCGACCGGGCCTGCTTCTAATAAGTTTTTAGCAGTAGAGTCAAGCTGCTGTCATGTTGACGGATTCTCTGTTGCGGCGCCAGAGTGGCCGCTTCGGGGATGATGCTGGCCGTGGTCGGAAACACATCCGCGCCCCATGAAGGGCTTTCTTGGCGACTAACATCATTTACGGCGAACACCGCCGTCCAATGACCCTCCATCTGAACGTATATTACAATCGTATTTGCAGTTACGGAGTTGCCTTCTTCTGCCTCTCCTACAGTACTTCCGACGGTCGCTCGCCAACGCCAAGTAAGCGGATCTTGCTAAAATTTACAACTGATGGCAACTTCTAATTACTAACTATCTTACCTGAGACCAGTCCTTGGTCCTCACATACCCAGCACCGACCTTCTACTAGGTTCTAACTCTGTTGGTGCCTAATGTCCCGCGCGCCGTAATTTGGGCCCGGGCACGGAAAATGCTGTACATTCATCGCACATGCCGATTTAGACTACACTACCGCTTTAAGAAACTTTCATTTTATAGTTGTAGTCACGGCTACAATGTCAGTTTTGTGCGCGAAGCTCCTCGGGGAGCTGCCCGGCCCCAATATCGTCGAAATTGGGCGGAAATGTTTGGTCCAGTTGCCCGAGTTGCCCGTTTGGCTATGCAACTCACTCAAAACATGCACGAGCCCATACCAATAGCGTCTATGACCTCTTATGACACCTCGGGCATGCCCTTGAAGCCCGGCGAGAAGCGGTCTCGTGCTCAGCTGCTCACTTCGGCGGGGCATTGCCGATGGTCTCCGTCGCGCGGTCGGAGACGGCAAACTGGCTACAAGAGGCTTGCCAATATGTTAAGACATATATCCTTTCATGACGCTGTGGTGGGATGGCGGAGTTCTGGGGAAAAGCCGCTGGTGGACCACCTTTTCTGCGGTGGCCCAAATCAGGGAACACCCCGTTTTCAGCCCAAAATTTTGGCGCTCTCATTTGTCACCAAAGCTTAAGCACATCGCTGCCGCATTCATACAACTGATAGTACGTATTGTTACGATGTAAACGCGCCGCGAATGACAGCCGAAGTCGCAAAAATGAATGTTTGCGTTCCATATTTCCCATCTGGCCCAAATATGGCACTATCAGAGTTACTTCCCCCTGCCCCCGATGCAAATTCGTTGATTGCTTCCACAGCCACACCAAAAGAGTGAATGCAGAATACCCTTACTTGTTTTTTTATTATTATTATCTAGAAGCAAGTTCGTTCCATGTCACAACACGTACGTCCTCAACTTCAAATTGACTCCCGGGGTTCGTTTCGTCTTTATTTTCGATTTAATCTGGAGGTCGCGTGCCAGCAGTGCGACAATATTTCGTCTGCACAATGTCAGTTTGAGCATTTTGAGAATATCGGCGAACCCTTAGAAGGTTTGGCGAACATGGAATAAAGAGTCTCAACAATACAAATGTTCGACCTGCGGTTTTGTCGACGGCTGAGATGTTGCGGTTCCATACCCCTAGCTCCTCAGCAGCGGCAGCTTCTGCTCGTTGCAGCACTGATCGCAACGACGTACATGCAAGCAGCATTCGGCTACTATTATGGATACGACTGTACGTTTCGTCTTTTTAACGCCTCCGGCGTTGAGGTGAAGGAGATTATGATCGACCTATTTGAGCCATTTTATCCCACCGTCTATATTCCAGGAGCCAGTCGAATTACCACAATCGTGCCCGAATGGGTAGACTCCCAGAACAGGTCATACTACGAAGGTATTACCTGGGTATCTCCAACTGGGACGTCGTCGCTTCGTTTTGTGGCATACAGCTGGACGGACGCCGAGTTTCAATCGCTTTTTAGTGGGACAAACAACGTAAATTGCGAATATCCGGATGCAAGCATCGTAAAAAAATATCAGATGGATCACGAGGACCCTGGCAGGCCTCGTTACACGGCCTTGCTAGACCCTGCACTTATGAATCCTATCAGGATCAACTGCACGCCGGTGTATTTCCACTTCATGGCAGCCTACATGGATAATGGGGCGGGCCGAGGATACTGGCTGGTGACACCTCAAAGCGTTCTATTCCGAAAGAACTCTAGCAATCACATCTGCCCAAACTCAGGGTCCAATTGGGGATACGTTCGGTTTGGTGCAAGTTGCTGCCATAGCCCCCCACCTCCGCCGGAGCCTCCTCGACCCAGCCCTCCACCTCCAACTCCATCACCTCCTGTGCCTCCTGTAAAGCCAGCTGCATCCCCTCCTCCCCCTCGTCCCCCTCCGCCCAACCCTCCTTCGCCTCTGCCACCACCCCCCTCACAACCGCCACCACTACCTCCTTCACCTGCTCTACCCCAGACACCTTCAACCCCTCCGACGTCTCCACTCAAATTCCCACCATCACCATTACCAAAACCAATGCCATCACAGCCGCCATACCCATACCCACCTTTTCCATATCCGGCTCTCATGACATCGGCTGATAAGGACGATACAGACAATAAAAGCATACTTCCAGTGGCCATTGGTGCCGCCGCAGGCGGCAGCTTGTTGCTGCTTCTCCTGACGATGCTCGCTGTATTTCTCCTACTTCGCCAAGGAAAACACCCTTCAGTGGCACCTACAGCGGCTTCTGTTAAGGTTTCAGGCGAGCCCCCGCAGACGCTGACCGAAGTCCGTGCAGCCATGGAACTTCAAGAAGCCGTTTTCAGCAGCAGCACTGTAGACACAACCGGTGTGGTTTTAGAAGGCATGACGTTGGCAAGCGCACAGTTGGAGACCCCGCTTACCGCCACTTCTAAGCCATCAGGAGATGTGGAAGCTTCCGTAACCGGAACCTTGGTTAGCGCAACAGAAACAAACAAGGGGTGTCAGCTTCCTTGAAGCCGAAGTAAGGGCGGGGCCTCGTTAAATCCGTACGGGTGGAGTTGAGTGCTAGGGTTCTGTTTCTGTGTGTGGTTTGTGTCGGCTGTGCTGCCTACTTCGATGATGGTATACTGTATGCTGGCTGGGATCATCTGGCCCCATGTATCCCGGTGAGCGCGAGCTAGCCCGGTGTATCATGGAAGGGTATACTGGGGATAAGTAGCAGGTCAGGGCGTTGTCGTGGCCAACCCGGTATTCGCGTGAGTTGTTGGCTGACATGTTAGGTCGCTACTGGTGAAACGGCCGCGCATTGGTAATTTAGCTGCTGTGCTGAGCCGTGCAAGGGAGCTGCACCGTTGCACATGCATGACCAAGTGCCCAAGCACTGACTAAGGTTTCACATGCATGACCAAGTGCCCAGCACCGACTACGACTCGGCTTTAGGTGTCCCGTGGGTCAGTGGGTGCCGAGCCACCCAAAATTTGAGTGAATATATGCTGTAATGCTACGAACCACCACCAGCATGCGTGATCGCGGTAAGGTGATCACGATGAGGCGATATGTCCGGTGGAAATAAAGAAAAGAGGTAGCTGGCGGCAGATGCAGAGGAATTACTACGTTGTCACTCATATGACGTAATAGATGGGTCGTACTGATAGGTGCAAATATGGTACGGAGGTACAGACGACGAAGATACGAATATGGTACAATGACGCAGAAATGACGCCGTCAGGCGCCACGAAGGTGCGTTGGGCCTTATGTGCGATGACTATATAAGGCGGCATTCTGCAGCCATTCGTCATATATATAACCTTATCATCAGTCGATCGATTACTTAACCAACCAATCAAGGAAGGTACTCATCTAATACCGATCCATACTTGACTCCAAAGGTCCTCAGACCTCAGACCTTGTAACCCTTAAGATCATTCATCTTTCCCGAGTCTTGGTACTGATTCATTTCACTTGTACAAACATATCACTTGTCAGCTGTATTTTAGTCGTCGTCCGAGATTCCCTCTTTCCCTCCGAATGAACCTCCCCGGTTCGTCAAGACTCTTCGCCACCCAACGCTGTGCACCGACCCACACCTTAGCCAACCATACACTACCAAACCTTCGTTCAAAGGCCTCTAAACGTTACGCTGCTCCGTATCTCGATAAGGCTTCCGCATCTCGGTAAGATTAGGCACCGAAGTATCAGCTAAAAGGGACAGGAACACAGTATACATCGTCTCCATACGGCACTGTGTGCGGCTGATGAGCAGCTCTGTTAAACGATCCTTGGGGACGCCTAGGGCCAACCATAGCTTGCGTATCACTCGCGAATTGTTTTTGTGTGTTTTGGTGGCCCGACGTTTGGACCGTGGGTTGTCGGGGGCGTTGGGCAAGCCACTTGGGCAGAAGTCGGCCACGTCGGCCATTAAGTCCGGCTTGTCCTCCATGCTGCAGGCGTCCATGACGATGAATGAAGCAGCCACCATGGGCTCCTCTGGACAGTGTTCTGGGTTTACCAACCGGCTTTTGCCGAGATGCTGATTCTATTGCGGTGTTAATTATGAAGGCGCCAGTTCGAAGCTTACCGCCAACGTGACGAACGGACAGTAGTAACCGAATCACGCGCGCCAAACATTGACCTGCTCATGCAAAACAACGTCGCGCACTGTCAAGCCTGACTACATCTTTGTTTAAAACATTTCCGTCCGAGGACAGCCGTTGCCCATTTCGATGGACAACCCGCCGCCCCGATCGGGGCTCAAGCATGGGTCCCGAAACGCCGCCACCCGCCCTTTACGCCGTCATAACTGCGGAGAGGCGCGCGGGCTAGGTAGGGCCGGAGTGGAATAAGAAAAGACCATATATACTGGCCATGAATCCCCGAAGCCCGCCGCGCTTGATGGCCGAATACAGGTCAGCAAATCAAACAACCATATTTCACAGCATCTTCATACGTGTTTTCATCTGCTCGATATATCTGGATATATTCCTGCTCGATATATCTCGATACATCTGGATGTACGTACGGCTGCCATACATACATTGTTCCCAAAGTGCCCAAGACGGTATGCACCAGCATCCCCGCCCTCGGGACGGACCCAACATACGACAATTAAATCACCTAGCCAACATACAAAAAACTCGCATACTATTGCAGCACAGTGCGCGCCTGCTCGCATTCACGTTGAGTGTCAGAAATGCTTGCTGGTTGCTTTCCAGGAATCGATGGTAGGGTGGTTGTTGCCATGCGCGGCTATGTACACGAACAACACCGACGGAGCATGCAGATACACGCGAATGAGCTGGTCCGGATGGATGTTGGAAGTACATATATGCACACATGCGTCTTTACTCAACGTGGAGCGAGAATTATATCACATGCATCCGCCCGCCCGAACCTGATGCATCCCGTCAGGCATCAGATGGCTATCATCATAGCAATCGTGCGTCAGCACCTGCTGCATGCCGTACTCGCCATGAGCTCAACAACACCCAAGACAATCGACGTATAACGAATGAAGTGCAAACCCACCCTAACCGCTAAACAATGCATTAGGAAGCCTGGGTTCTCACCTTTGCACACATGGACACGCCTTGACTCGCCGGCACTACGGGTCAAATCAGCATGCACCATGCATAGCACGTATACACAAGGACAGAACAAATGAACAAACCGCTTGGTATATGCATACAGACATCTACGCATGCATGGAGTCGTCACATCCAGTGGCAGCAAACTTCACATAACTACAATGACCTTAGTGATGATGAAGAATCGCTTTCACAAGCATCTGCTAAGGGCATCTGCTGAGGGCTAAATCACAGTGTGTGGGTAGGTGGCCCAAGCCATATACCTATCCTAACAGCGGTTTGCCCAGCTCAGGAATATGACGCTGAAGTGACCAGGACTCCCAAGGGAACGTATATTTGATTGGGTGCGTGCATGCATGTATCACAGCCGGGTTTAATGCTATGGATGGGATGAGGGCTAGCTACATGCATGCACACCATTACGTCAATCAATACATGATACGCCAAAATGGGCACATACAACATTCGCAATCATGTGCGTATATCTGGCAACACCTGCGTGGTTCACACACCGGGTGTTTCTTCCACATGTCCGAATGTTCAATGCAGCATTAACGGCAATGTGCGATAATGTACAATCAAAGGCATGAACAAATGATGAACTGCCCTCAAGTGTTCCTCCTATAAATACTCCGTCTCACCCGTAAACATTTCAAACCAACCGGTAATTGTCACTATACTACACATTCCAACCCCTTTGTGTAAAAAAGGCGCGAACATCTCCCCGGATTGTGATTCTCTAGAAGATCTTCGTTTACGGCTTCATGGCGCAAAGGGCTCTATCTGCATGTTGTCACAGCACCTGCCTGTCTCCCGCCGGCAAGACATAATAAACATCCACTTCAGTCATTAGAGAGTATAAGCACAAACCCATACTGCAAACAATACACTTCCAGATGCTCCGAAAGCAGCCTGTACCTCAGTCGTTCCGTTGCATGGCAATGCGAATTGCAAATCAGAAATACACTCATACATAGTTATGGACACATGCATTGCACACATAGATATGCACCCTCTAAATAGCGTGGAACGACCCTGAACGACTACTTCTTGTCCAAGGGAGCCGGACCCTGAATAGCATTCAGTTTCATCTCATGCATTCGCTGTATCTGCTGCTGGAGCTCAATCTGGAGCTGCATCTGCTGTACATGATGCTCAAGCTGCTTTAGCTGTAGCTGCTGAATTTGCTGCTGCACGTGATGACCTGCAATGCCAGATGCACCGATATGTCCCATGTTGACAGCAGGGCCAGCCGGAATACCAGGATCAGTCATACCAACACCAGGTGCAGCCGTGGAGGTACTCCCAGATATGTTAACGGTCCTAGTAGGTAGCCAAGGCAGGAAACATGTCCCCACCATGGCGCCAGGTACGGTACCCGGCCCCGCCGTGGGTTCATGCCCAGCTGCGACGGTATGAGACCCAGCCATGTAGCCAGACCCAGTCATGCAATCAGGCCTAGCCATGGCGATAGGTCCAGGCATGGCAGCAGACCCTGCCATAATGCTAACAGGCCATGCCATAATGCCAGCGATACCAGGCGCTGAGGTGATGCCAATCCCGCTCATAAAACCGATGTCAGCTGCAGCGCCAGCAGGCCCATTGCAGATGTAACCACCTGATCGGACTTCAGGTGGAGTGAACTCGTTGCTGTAAAAACGGGCATCGCTGATTAATTGTGGATGTAGCCTTGTTAGCTGTGAGAGGATGTGAGGTGGAGGGAGAGCTGCCGGTTCGCGGGAAATGGTGCCCGGAGCAGGTGCATGGGGGTGGCCCGGCCCGTTGGAGGTTTCCTGCTGGGGCTTTTGATTCCACTGCTGGTGGCTTGCAGTGATGTGCGGGCTGTTGCTGACGTAATAATCGCCGCCGTAGGTGCTGTCACCATGGGCTACCGTTTTAAATGCATCTCTACGATTTCCGTCTATGCTCCCGCTCCTTTCAATATCCTCTGCTAACTCTATTTCACAAGCATGTCGGACGAGGACAGACCAACGGCTGCCAGCACCCCCACCGCTGCCAATCCTGCCACGGTACGACTCATTTGCGGCCGCTGTGTTAACTGATAATTCGGGGATGTTTGCATTAGCCTTCATGCGCGATGGGGATGGCGGATGTGGGGTGGGTTGTTGCCACAGCTGTTGGCGCATGAATTGTGGCTGCTGTACGTACTCCTGTAAGGGCTGCTGCATCGGCGAATGTGGCCGGTGCAATTGTGCATGTGCCTGTTGCAGTTGAACGTGCATATGCTGCATGGGCTGCACCGTTGTTGCCGGTGACTGCAGCCGATCCTCTTCGCATTGTTCTTGCGGATACTGCATGGGCTGCACCGGCAGCACACGTGACTGCTGCAGATCCTGCTCAAATGGCGCTTGCCGATACAGCATGGGCGGCACCGGCGGTGCATGCAGATGCTGAATGGGCTGGACCAGCTGTGGCTGCTGTTGGGGCTGTTCAATGGGAATCTGTGGATGTGGCACAGTCTCTGCCAGCAGTGGTTGCTTAGACCGGTGCAGCGGCTCCTCCAGCTGCGCCTGTTGCTGCAGATGGGGCTCCGTCAATGCCATGTTTGGCGGCTGTAAGGGCTCTGATGGTGGTGTATATGGCAGCGTCTGAGGTTCTGGTAGCGGCGGCTGCGGCTGATGTACAATGGGAGCCTGAGGCCACCCAATCAGCGGCTGCAACGGCTGCTCCAATGTTTCATGTTGCTGTTCAGGACTGAGTGCCAGTGGCTCCTTAGACTTCTGAACGGACACCATCGTCAGTATCTCTGGCTGCCGCAGGCGTACTACCGGCGGTACCTGCAGTTCCTGTACATGCTGCAGGGACTCTACCAGCTGTGCCTGTGGGGGCGCCTGCTGCCCTGGATCCAGTGGTCCTTGCCGCCTATCCCACCGAGTTGATGTCTGTGACCCCTTTGCCTGCTGTTGCGGCTCCACCCGCGGTACCAGCAGCCGCTGCTCAAGGGGTTCCTCCAGCTGCACCTGCTGCTTGGGTGGGGCCAGATGCAGCTGTGAATGCTGAAGGGGAACATCCACAAGCTTGTAAGACTGTTGCTGAGTCGTATCGAGCAGAGGTTGGGCCTCTTGAAGCAATCCCATTGCATATGCCTGATGCTGATGCTGTAATGCATGTGGCAGTGCCCGAGGCTGCTGAATTGTCTGGCCCAATGGTGCCTTCCATTGTTGCTGGGGTGGACCCAGCGGCGCCTGGGGCTGCTGCAGTGGTGGCTTCAGAGGCTTCATAGGAGGTGTCCGCTCTTGCTGGTCTGGACCAGCTGCACCTGTGGCTGATGTCAGCACTTTGCCAGTGGCATCAGTGGCTCCCTCATGAGCAGCACCAGCTGCAACTATGGGCGACACAATGACATCTATGGAGCGTGTTGCTGTGTCAGGGGCTGCTCCCACAGCACAAGCAGGGGTGCATGTGGCCCCTGCTGGGGATAGATCATTAGTGCCTGCGGATCTTAGGCTCATCTGTGCGGCCCCTCTGGCTCCAAGGAAAGCACCAGCAGTAGTTAAATCTACTGCAGAACCTCCGCTGGCTTCTGCGGAGTAAACACCAGCCACGTCGTTTGCCGCTGCCCATGCTGCTATAGTGGTTGCCTCTATGACTGCACTTGCTCCAGAAGCCGCCGGTACTGCCGGTGCTGGCGTACGTGCTGTCGCTGCTACACTTGTTGTAGCTGCAGCGGTTGCTGCAGCAGCAGCAACTGCAACATGTGCTGCTGTGGGTGTTGCAATGATTGCTGCCATGGGTGTTGAAGTAGGTTCTGCTGCTGCCGTGGGTGCTGCAGTAATTGCTGCCGTGGGTGTTGCAGGGATTGATGATGATGCCATCGGTGCTGCAATGATTGCAGTCGTGGGAGCTGCATCAGCCAGTGCCATGGGTGCTGCTATGGTTGCTGTATTGGGTGCTGATGCTGCAGCAGTTGCTGCCATGGATGCTACCGTGAATCCTGTAGCACGTACTGCAGCTGGTGCTGCAGCGTGTGCTACCATGGTGGAAGCAAACGCCGCTGCATCAACAACTGCTGCAGCTTCAGTTGGTGTGGTGATTGCTGTCATGGCCCGTGAAATGAGAGACGCAGTGGGTGCTGGAGCTGGTGCCGCCATGGGTACTTCCGTGGGTGCTGCAGCTTGCAATTTCATGGCGGAAGCAGCAGCCGCTGCAGGGTTTGCTGCAGCGGCCGATGCAGCATTTGCTGCAGCGGCTGCTGCTGTGGGTGCTACAGTGGGTACGACAGCGGCTGCTGCAGCAGTTGTTGCAGAGGGTGCTACCATGGATACAGCTTTGGGTGCTGTAGTATTTGCATCAGCTGCGCCTACCCCTGTTGCGTCAGATGCCACTCCACGGGCTGTTATGTCATCAGTGACAATTGTGGCAGCGGTGTTTCCTGGGGCTGCAATGGTTGCTGACCTGGTTGTTGCCAGGGCTGCTGCCATGGGTGCTGCAGTGGTTGCGGCTATGGTTACTACAGAGGTTGCCGGCACGGTTGTTGCCACAGTTGCTGCCACGGGTGCTGCCAAGGGTACTACCGCCGGTGCCACCACAGGTGCTGCCACGGATGCTGCAGTGGTTGTTGCAGCAGGCACTGTGGCTGTTGCTGCCACAGTTGCTGCCACGGCTGTTGCTGCAGTGGGTTCTGCATTGGGTGCTGCACTGAGTATGGTCGCAGTTGCCCCCACCTCTGTTGCATTAGCTGCACCGGATGCGGCTAATGCTGCTCCAGCAGCTGTCGCGTCCGGAGTGACAAACCTGGCTGTAGTGTTTCCTGGCAGCTGCATGTTTACCAGCATAGGTAGCATCAACACTGACGAGGGCATTGATAGTGACAGTGTTGAAAACATTGTAGGCAGTAAGTGCTGCTCTTGGTTGTGGCTTGGGTTCTGAGTCATGCCGGCAGATTGAGGCCCAGCACTGTTCCGTCCACCAGCCACCTCCAGTTCCTTCAGGTCTTCGGTAGCTTCCATCTCATCACGGCTACTGGTCTGGTAACTGCTAGCTATGATGCCATTTGCAAAAGGGTTTAGCACATGTGTCACTGCCAGCGGGAATTGCACAGGCTGAGATAATTCTGAATCGCTACTCGTGAATGATCCTTCTGTTGGGCTCCTGGGTGCTGGGTTGGCGCCCGCAGCACCACTGTCAGTTGTAATGATAGCTGTAACAGCACTGGCGGTGATGACAGGTCCTCTGTGACCCGCGTCACTATCACTGCTGCAAGAAACATCCGCATCACAACTACTGCCGCGTCCATGGCTGGAAACATTCTCGATGTCACTTTGGTCTGTCTGCATTATTGTGCTGGCAAGGCCAGCACTGTTGCTGCTATTCCGCTGCAGGGAGACACTCACTTGGTAGTTGGTATCTACACTGGGCATTGCAACATGCGCTGGTAGTCCTGACATGTCAGTGAGGGTGGATGCAATGGTGCCCTCATCGGTGAGAATGGGCTGACCCATGCCATCAGTGAGCCTGGATGGGAGCGTGTCATCACTGATGTACGCTCTGGTTGAGGAGCTGGATCTGGGGTAGGTGTTGTCAGTTTCATCATTGCTGGAATATCTGCGTGGCATCGGCATGTCTCTTTCCTGCACGGACGAACTGCTCTGGTAGCTGTTGCCAGTGCCACCCCTGCTGTCAGCATGAATGTATGCTCCTGCCCTGTCGGTGAGGGTGGACGCACTTGAGTTATCATTGGTGAGAATGGGCTGACCCATGCCATCAGTAAGCCTGGATGGGAGCGTGTCATCACTGATGTACGCTCTGGATGAGGAGCTGGATCTGGGGTAGGTGTTGTCAGTTTCATCATTGCTGGAATATCTGCGTGGCATCGGCATGTCTCTTTCCTGCACGGACGAACTGCTCTGGTAGCTGTTGCCAGTGCCACCCCTGCTGTCAGCATGAGCGTATACGCCTGCCATGTCGGTGAGGGTGGACGCACTTGAGTTATCATTGGTGAGAATGGGCTGACCCATGCCATCAGTGAGCCTGGATGGGAGCGTGTCATCACTGATGTACGCTCTGGATGAGGAGCTGGATCTGGGGTAGGTGTTGTCAGTTTGATCATTGCTGGAATATCTGCGTATCTCTCTTTCCTGCACGGACGAACTGCTCTGGTAGCTGTTGCCAGTGCCACCCCTGCTGTCAGCATAAGCGTATGCGCCTGCCATGTCGGTGAGGGTGGACGCACTTGAGTTGTCATTGGTGAGAATGGGCTGGCTCATGCCGTCTGTGCGACTGGATGGCAACATACCATGGCTGGTGAACTCTCTCGATGAGGACGTGCTGGATCTGGGGTAGGTTCTGTCAGTTTCATTGTTGCTGGCATCTTGGGGTGGCACCACCACGTCCCTGTCCTGCAAGGAGGAACTTCTCCGGTAGTTGATGCTACCATTGACCATCGCCGCATGGGCAGAGTCGCCAGTTTCATAAATGCTGGCATCTTGGGTTGTCACCGATGTGCCCTCATCCGAATCATGACGGGAACGCCATAAGCAGGACTGCATTGCGAGGTTCTGCAATCAGTGGTGGAGTGGGAGACATGGCGAGCAGTTAGAAATGGCGTGGCCACACATCATTTAAGCACTGTCATGGTAGACCCAGATGTCACGCCCTACAATGTCGAAATTTGGAAGATAATGAACGTACAGAAGCAAGAATTCTGTCTTGTGCTTACCTGTGCCCACATGTCCTTCTGCTGCTTCATCACCTTGGTGTTCCAACGCTGGACCCCAGTCTGTAGGCGGCCATATAGGACACACAGAACAGATAAGCATACCTATCGGTTGAGCGGACCGATATCACGATGTAAATGTGTGGCCATGTGCGTGGCAATACATCCCGGATGCTAGAATGGTGATGCCTTGCGTGCAAGACATCACCAACAACTGAATTTATGATGGGAGCAAACAAGCAATCGCCTGGCATCAACGATAAGATAGATTCTGGTTGTTCTGATGCGTGTTAGGCTAGATGACCCGCATCATCCTGTATGCCTTCGATTGCACATGCAGGTGTCTGTAAGACCGCTGTAGAACGGCTCACACTCCGCAATCACGCTCGAACCATCGCACCGTCACACACCTGCCACTTGTTCATCGCGTCCACAAAGTCTCCCAGAGCGTGGTAAAAGGCAAGGGTACGCTCGGCCTCGGCTTCGGCCTCGATATCCACCTCAGCTTTGGCCGTGGCCATCGCCACGGCTGCAAGAGCAGCTGCTGTCTCAGCGTCAGCATTTAACATGCAGGTAAACCTCATCTGTGAATATCTTGCGGCCCCGCCACTGGCGGCCCTTCCCTCGGAGGTGAGGCTGAAGGACTTGAAAGGTGTGCGCTTCTGCTGCATCATCAGGCTCGTCAGCTTCCGCTGCCGCCAGCCCGTAGCCGGCTGCAGTTGGCTGCTCCTCTGCATGCTAGGTATTGCAAGTACGGATTGTGCTTCAGGCCACGTGTCCTGCTTTCCTGCATCTGTTCCCCCTCGAATTAATCCTAAGGACAACACTTCGGAAGTTGATGATGCTGATGATGCTGATGATGCTGATGATGATGGGTACAACTGCCGTTGTACCCGCTGACCCTGCTGCTCCAGGAGCCGTGCTGCCATCATGGCCGGAAGAGCATCCAGGTCCAGTTCGGCAAGCTGCGCTTGCAGGTGCGGCTTCTGCTTAGATGTGTGTGGGTCTTTCTGATGATGAGCCAACCGTTGGGCCATGGTGGCATGGAGTAGCGTCTGCAGACCGTCAAAATCCAGGTAATCGTCCGAAGCCACTGGAGCAGCAGCAGAATGTTCCTTGTCGTTATCGTTAGATCCAGATTCGGAGGCCGCAGCCACAGCAGCTGGTGGTCCGTAGCCGTGCTGAAGCTCGCCCGTCTTCTTGCAAACAACATCATCCTCCCTAGGCTTCATCATGATGGCCTGGACCAGCTTCTTCTTTTGAGGCCGAACGCCTGCAACCGCTTTCGTTGGTGGCGGGAGGAGCATCTGTGAAATCCGTTGCATCTGGCGACTGGTCAGTAACGGCGGCCGGCTGGGGTGATCCAGCAGTCCACACCTGGCCTTGCGTGACCAGCGCTGAGCGATGGCAATCAGGTCATGAATCAGCGTCATGCGCATGTCCTGTAGGATTGTAGGAGGTCCGGGACAGGGATATGGGCGGGTGTGCGCACTGCGATGTGCACTGCGATGTGCATGGGGAGGTTCATATGGGGATGCTGTTGTTAGCGGGCGATAAGGTGAGTCCTGACCGGCTTACGCAGCAGTTGTATTGCAGGTTACTTGGACACTGCAGTGAAAAGTAGCGTAAATACACACGTGCGGATAATGCCGAGGCTTTATCATGCCTCGCCACGCCGGCACCACATACACCCTTTACCAGTCGCGCCGTACCCCTGCCCGTCATCAGCCCTTGCTATATCACCGGGCGCGCCGTCTGCTTTGGTGCTAAACTTCGCCTGAGTACTTCCGCCTCTCTTCCACCTCTCCCACTCCCACCTTCCACAATGTGGACCCATTGCGAAAGCGTCTGCCGGCTTTGACAGCCAGAAACCTGCGCATACACGTTTAGATAATGTAAACCGGGCAGGCAATCAGTAATGACGGGCCGGGACATCTCAGAATCTTATAAATAACATGCATCGTGCTTACAATTACGAGTGTAAAATAAAAAAGAACTTTTGTACGACCGCTTTGGTGGTCCTTTTCTGCCTTTTCCTCTTAGTTCTGATAAGACGCAGCAGGAGCGCCAGATAGGTCCATGGCATCTGGGTTATTACAAGGGTTACATGAACCAGCAGCGGTTCGTCTGTTCACTACTCACGTGTCGACAATGATGGAGTAGAAAAAGTTGATCAGCATGAAGGAGAGCAAGACCACCTGGGAAAGCAGGATGAGCATGACGGCCAGACGCTGCAGGGGACGACGTGGATAGATAGGGAGGGATAGAGAATAATAAAGGTTACGACGTTAATCATTCGGATGCCGGCAATTGCGGACCAAAATCTATATGCTGAGATTCCTGGGGAACTGCATTCGCAACACTGAAATCGGGGCAACTCGACACCCCAACCCTCCTGCTCTTATAACCCACGCCTCGGCTTATTATTATTATTATTATTATTATTATTATTATTATTATTATTATTATTATTATTATTATTATTATTATTATTATTATTATTATTATTATTATTATTATTATTATTATTATTATTATTATTATTATTATTATTATTATTATTATTATTATTATTATTATTATTATTATTATTATTATTATTATTATTTATTTATTCTTGGACATGCATTCGTTCTCTCTGTTCACAGATTCCCAGCTGCACGAAGAGACCAATACGTTTAGCATTTTTTCGTCAGGCGTATCTCCAATCGCAGATACTCCTAAAATTTTAAGATAGCCATCCTGCTGGGCGGGGCCGCATTGAACATACAACAAGGTGCTCGTGTGGTGCGTTTTGCTACCTGTTTGTATCCACGCACCTACCTGTCCAAACGTAAACTCAAAGTCAGCGGGCAGCATAATCTGGAGGGACTGCATTACTCCGCGACTCAGTAACAAAGTCAAGGTGCCGCCGATGGCGCCTACGAATAAATGCACGGAAGGTACAAAATGGGCGTTTTCCACGGGGGTTGTGGCGACTTATTAGGAACTAGTGAAAGGGAGGACGGGCAGTAGATTGGGTGTGCCCTTCCTTCGGGATTTATTCGAGTCTTTTTGACAGCTATTTGCAAGCCCATCACGCACGTTGATGCCACCGTTTATTTAACCGCCGTTGCCCGCCGGCGTTCCGACGGTGCCTTCAATCCTGCAAGGACAGGCCCTGCTGCTACCGGTATTTTATACACGACGGTGATATGCCACGAGGCATGTCCTTCTGTGCTTTCAACCGAAGCTCGTAGTGAAGCCTAACAACTGCACAAGCCTTTCCCACCTGAGAGTGTGGATGCGGGGCCCACGTAGGTCCCCACTAACACATGTGCCATTGACGCAAGCAGGATCCCCGTGAACGTCATGACGACGAACTGTGGCACAAGGGGTGCAGAGGACGGGGTATTGTTGATCGTCTTATACTGCCGAACATAATAAACGGGCGGGAACACTGGGGTCTTACATCGCAAATTCAGGGAATGCCCGTAGGAGCAGGTGCATATTATCTGCTCTCAACGTCCGAGTCTATCTGTTATGTACCTGGTATACACCGAGTCTGTTAGCAGTGTCTCATTCCTTGGCACACTACGTATCTATGCAATTTAATTGCAGGCGTCACGGTTTCACGTGTCTTGGGTGGTATCCGGGGTTCGCTGGTGACATGTGATCCCATTAATCCCTGTATGAAGTGTACACTTACCAGATGTATCATTGGCGGCACCATCTGACGGAGTGTCCGAACCACGGCCCCAATGCGTCCCTGAAAGGCCAGTGAAGACAGCAGCCTGCGGAGGGGGCAGGGCAGAGGCAAATATTATGGAGTCACGCGAGTGAACATTGACTCATATGCCTGCATGGCTGAGATGCCGTACATGTTGTTTGCTTGTGTGCCTTGCGCATACCTGCCGATAAGCAGAACTTGTGTGAGGGCTTGGAGGATGCCATATACCGTCCATGCCCCGCTCATCCTGTGTGTTGCATCCAAAACAGCCGCCAGCTCGTTTAGCTGGTCGTTGGGCGCGTCCGGCAGCAGGTAGCGGCCCGGGCGGCCGGCCTCAGTAGGTTGGGTGATGTTCAAGGCCATTATGGAGGACTGTAGTTTGAAAGGAAGACGGGGGCATCCCCAGCAGCGGAACAAAGGAAATGGAGGCACCAGAATGCACGTCGAACAAGGGGTTGGTGTCGGCTTCCTTGAAGCCGGAAAAAGGGCGGGGCCCCACTAAATCCGTACGGGTTAAGTTGAGTGCTAGGGCGGCGAGGGCGCGAAATGTGAGAGTGTCGACATTCCTGCTGATAGACAGCCAGAGCTTTTTCCCGAAATGCCTGCTAGCCGAGTCGTTATCAAGGCCTGCCGGCGCCGCGCGAAGCGCGTCATCCCGTCGGGTGCATGAGCGCATGTGCGCATCGACCGAAATACGGCATTTCCAAAGCGAGCGGCGAGGGCGTCAACTGTGAGAGTGTCGCATCGACATTCCTGCTGATAGGCAGCCAGAGCTTTATCTCTGAAATGCCTTCGGCTTCAGCAATCCGACCCATGTTTAGCATCGCGCGCCGTCTCGGCACTGTGCAACTCTTCCGGCCAGCGCATTGGCTGAAGTTACTTGACAGTAGACATGGAGTGTATCATTTACACATCACGCAGGCTGACTTGCCAATAGAAGGACAGCGGAACTGTTTGCGAGGGTAGCGACGACGTGCAGTTGCCGACGAGAGTGCACAGGCTTCGCTACTGAGGTATTCGCCGTAGAGGAGGCTTGACTGCTATAACATTAGGACAGGGAATGTAGAAGTCCATCCCCTAGGTTGCCGACTGGACTTGTTGGGCGGCCCGCAGAAGACCGCTGCATCATGCGTGCATTGGCGGCTTGGCGTCCAACAACCAACAGTTTGCCCCTCATGGTTTGCTACTTGCAACCTTTGTAATAGCAATATGCGTCAAGACGATCGGACCGGCTAGCAGAGCTGCTGTGGTGTGGTCGCGGGAAGAATGTTCGCAATGCAAACATAGCTGGTTGCTTGCCGAAACGAAGATTCATTTCACGCCGTCATGTCAGAATTCCACTTTAAGGAACGATGAATCTTCTGGAATTAATTATAGGCCGAGAGGTGTTGGTTTGACCTCGGCCTCGGTCCATGGAGACTGCCAAACTGGCTTTTACTCATACGAGGTTGGGTTCCTTTAATAAATTTACCGTGCAATAAAGAATGTAATATTTTACTTATGGAGTCTTTCCGTTGGCCGAAATTCTGCACTTGTCCAATTACTTCCCAGAACCCAGAACCCAGAACCCAGATCCCACACACGCACGGACATGGGCAATCCTACAGGGCGGGGCCCCCCTGGGCGCTTCGCGCTGGGGCCCCGCCCAAAAAATCGGGCCTTGGTAAAAAAGATGCAGAGATGCAGGATGGAATGCCTGAATAACATACATGTGTGTGGATGGTGTACATGGCTGGGGATTGGGGTGTGTGGAATGTGCGGACAAGCTTGAGCAAGCGTTAGTTTTCGTGGACTAAGGTGCGTGCAGCTTCTTGGATTGGGTTACTGGCACCATTATTTGGACGATGTCCTTATTATATGCGTTTTAACCATTCACCTGAAGCATGGCCGCCTGAGCTGAGTTTGCTTGGATATCCCAAGGGTTGATCTTGAGTGGCAGCAGCCACCTGGCTCGCGCGGTCAGAATGCCGTCGTACACCTGGTAGTGCTGGCGGGCAGAGAAGACAGCCGCGTGTACTAGCATGTACCTGAGAGAGAACGGCGAGCCGGTGGAGAAAATGAAACAAGGACGGACCGGCGGGGTAAACGAGATATCCTGCATGTGGCGCGGTTGTGGTTCATTGTATATCGATTCATCGACAGTTTCCAAACTAGGGCAACTTACGTACCCGTGATACAATTTTCCGGGGTGTGTATGCGGACATTTCACTATCGACACACGAACGTGTTGACTCATACCCTGCCCTGCGTCAATCATCCAACTCCCTGATCCTTTTACATCCATCCGTAAAGCGCTAACATCTACCCCGGCGTATTGTCCCGACGTTGGATGGCCGGTTCACTAATTCCCCACCACTCCTCTCCTTGTCATAAGGCCTACCATGTGCATGCTGACAGTGCCACCAACAGCATCACGGCCACAAGCACGTCAAACAACAGGTGACTGGAAAGGTTCCACATCTGCATGCAGAAGCAAGGCAGCAGAATCAACGGCGGTGTCAGGTGGGAGGCAGCGACAGAAATGCAAACAGGTTGACATGCATACGAAAGCAGCAAGACCAAGCAACAAACACCATCATCTCATGACGCCGCTGACTGCCACATGCAGCTATCTAGGGGTGAGAACTGATTGCTCCTGATCACCGCCCACCCTTGCTTCACATGCCTCAAGGAAGTAGCACCCCTATATATCTAGGAGCCCCGCCCACTAAAGATAAAGAATTGTGGGTTGGCTAAAGGATGCCGACAGCGTGCTACATGAAGAGGCCACGCCCCGTATGGTACTGGCTGTTCTGGACAGCGGTAAACTCACTAGCACACTTACCAGTATCAAGGAGCGTTCTGTTCTGAACACCCTCCAGACCGCGCCGCCGACCTTCACTGATACCACCACGAAGAACAACAACGTCAGGGCCCACAGACCCGCCAGCTCGCGGCCAGTCACCGCCGCCCAGACTGACAGCGACTCAGCGTCGGCTAATGAGCGAAGGTAGGTAAGGGCAGGCTGGCCAGTGAAGCGAAATACGAGCTTGACGCTGCCTTTGGGGTGGGGGATGTGAAGAAAATACACCTGAGTGTGGTATGGTGATGTACGCAGATGTATGGTGATGTGCGCAGATTCAAGTCAGCTGGCCAACACCCATACCGACATAGAACACACGCACTGAACCATGCATGTAGTCCACTTAGAAAAAGGGGAAATGACAGAGGTCCACCAGCTCTAGCGTGGGTTAAGGGAGCAGACTGATGCCTCTTCATTCGGCAGGTACAGACCATAACCGCGCGCGTTGACGACATTTTGACGTAAATTCGCTGTCTTTCACCCCAACAGGGCCGACCTCAGTCGGATCATATCTAGATACCCGCACGCATTCCTCCCTGGTATGCCAGGACACATCATTGTTGAACAATCAACCGAGCCTGAGTCCTATCAGTGCGGGTGATAGGGAAGTTCTGTGATACCGTATCCTGGTGTTCGTTCGTCGGCAAACCCATTAATAAATCGTGGTCGAACCTGCGACCTTCCGGTCACAAATTCAGTACTCTACCTATCAGGCATTTCCAAGGGGGTCTCAGACCACCTACGTACCATCTCGCGCCCAGGTGAAGGTCATGACCATATGTCCAAACACCTTCAGCTCGGTGGACAGGGCCAGAACCTCGGCGGTCAGGCGGCGGGTGTAGCTATCCAGGAAGTTCGAGTCCTAAATCAGCAAGGATTTCGATTCGGGGTCGGAAACAGTTTGTTGTACTCCGCTTAAGATGTTCGTGTTTGTTACATGGGTGGGAGTGCTTACCGCATACATCAACTAATAAAAACCCACACGAGCCGGGGATCCAAGGTGACTAAAACGCTTCAAATCACGGTAGTAAAGTGCCGCACAGTAGGAGAAGAGAACAATTACCAACAAAAAAGGGGCAATAATAACAAACATATAAACACATGCATGTGCTGTACATATGCACGTGCGTACATGCAACAGTACTGATACATGTGCGTGCGGCGCCCCTCAGCTCCCTATCCCCGCCCCCCTTATCACCTTCAGGTATGAAATCATCTGCCGCAGCCGCTGCTCAGTCAGGTGGTTGGGCAGAAGCACCGGGAATCCGTCGGGGTAGCCCTGAGGGGTTGGAAGACGGCGCGGCGGAATTGCTTATACTCCGTGGGGATCTTACTTGTCAATGGAAATGAAAGAGTTCTGGAGTTCTTGTGACCTGTTTCTGTTAGTGACAGCTGTACCTTTTGTTACTGACGTGCACCCAATGCTACGGTACAGTGCTTCCGGCGTCATCCCTGATATTTGTTTCCACAGTGTTCCCTACCACGTACGTCAAGGTCGTGATACGGGGATATGCGCTTTACCTGCAGGCGCTTGGCGTAGTAAGAGTACGGCGCCCCGGTAACCGACACCTCATTCGACCCGGGTGTCACGTTGTAATACTGGTTGACCTTATCGGACAAGCGGGCGTCGTACAGGGACGAGCTGGGCAGAAAGACTGGGTCGGTGCCGTACGGGTGCAATGAGTTGGTCTCGCTTCGAAACAGGGACAGTAGAAAGGATACGATGGATGAGGATGTGGACGAGTGGGCCCCCGGCACGTCATGGCTACGAGGCGAGAAGCAAAGGTGGGGCAGGAATTGAGTGGGTTGAGGAAGTTTGGTGGTGGCGGCGTATAGGCTCCTAGTCGAGCCTCATCGCACACGCCCCCATAAACAACGCCAGGGTTTTGCCCGGCGTTTTATTATTATTATTATTATTATTATTATTATTATTATTATTATTATTATTATTATTATTATTATTATTATTATTATTATTATTATTATTATTATTATTATTATTATTATTATTATTATTATTATTATTATTATTATTATTATTATTATTATTATTATTATTATTATTATTATTATTATTATTATTATTATTATTATTATTATTATTATTATTATTATTTATTATTATTATTATTGCAGTTGCAGTACGCCCTTGCCTCTTTCAGCTTAACTTGTTCGGCTTTCTCATAATAATTGAGCGAGCTTCATCGTAGCTGCATCATGCACGCACCGCATGCAGTCAAAGATAAGCTTGGTGAAGACGCCCCGGGTATCCGTGCATCGGCCCTGCTCGTCCAAGGGCCGTCGTACACCATGTAGCATGACTCCACCCACAAGGTGCAGCGACCGGAACATCCGCCGATCAATAAACGCCGAGGCGTTGTCGTAGGACAAGAACTGAAATGGATGCAAGAAGAAATCTATCAATGGCCAATATACAAGTTAAAGAAATGCCTTGAAAGCTTTACCACACCGTGAAATCCCTTACACGCGCCCGTGAGCGCGTGGCCAGGACCATTCATTTACGTATATACCTGCTAAACATAATTGTTCATAAAACAGCAATGTGACAACATGCAATTTGCAAAAGCGGTTTATAACGCGACTATATATCTAGCTGGTTAGGCATCCATCATGCACACCTTCTTCTCCGGCGTCTTTGTATTAGCCACTGGCTTGTACCCCAAGCCAGCAGATTCAGGTTCCTTTTCATATGGCACCACCGCGAAAAGCGACTTCGACGCCATGCTTCGGCGATGCCTACCTGGAAGAGCAGAGGTGGCGGAAGCGATGCACGTGCACGAACCGTACAAGTTCGGAGGTGCACGAAATCCGATTATTTATGCAGGGTCAAAGCCGAACACAACGGGCCCCCAACTTTAGCCGCCGAAAAAATGCAGGCCACATGCGAGATTTCCGGCGCCATACACGATCGTAACGTTTAACATACATGGGATATAAAGTGCACGGTTGCCTGCGGTCTTTCGGTCTCTGTTTATATAAGTGCCAATGCAGATGGAGCATGTTTACTGGATTGCTGCACGAGCCGCAGGGAAGCTGAAGGGAAACGCCTGGTTTGAAGGGTTTTTAGGGTTGTAACCCTAGAGTTAGATGCAGGCAGCCAGATTATACTCGTACTTCCAACCTAAGCTGTTATTTGCGGTGACCCATTCGATCCTCCAGGTGTTCGCTTCCCTCGTCTAGATAGACCCCCGACCCCGCCCACTAATAAGAAAACACTTTAGCCACAGAAGCAAGAAATCTGCTGTATTTTGCATGTGCTTTCGAGCCACGGACAGTGCTAGTGCTTCTGCCTTTCTCGCCTCTAGTGCTTCTGGGCTTACCTGCCGCTACTGCTTTTGGAGCCGAAATGTTGAAGCGCCAAATTGTCTCGGCGAGCGGCAGCGAGTACACCCTCCCCGGGCAGCGTTCCCAGACGTATTCGTACTGCCCGCTTGCTTCCTCCATAATCATTGTGCCGTATACAGCGCGAGATATCGCAGCTTCCGTACTGGCTACGAGGTATGCCAGCTGCACAGCGGTATCGTAAAGTGCTGCCTCCTGATTGGCCGTCGCCGACAGTGTTCCGTCCAACGCCGTTAAGACTAACGTGGACCTTGGAATGCAGAAGTATTTCAGGGGGGAAAAAGGTACGGCGGTGGAAGAAAAATGAGAAGAGCGAGGAGCTGGTATCGTAGCAGTAGCAGCAGGAGCCATGCCACTACCGCAGCAAGCTAGCATCATCTCCTGGGACAGACACACTGTAAGACATCAGTGAGTCACAAAAACGGGCGTGGGAGTCGACTCCCTGCGAGTATTGGTACTTGCGGACGACCAAGTTAAGTCGACCAATTCATTCCCAGTGCACCCGCATCTTATATTCCTACATCAAGAAACTGACTCGGGCTTCAAGGCTTACCCGAACCACCCTACCTTGCCAAGGCGGCGTCCACGGCCGCCTTCCGTGCCTGCAACAGTCCAGTCATCCCGGCTGCCATCTTCTTGTTCCATTCCTCACTGGCCTCCGTTTGCGCGGCCGCGCTCAGGACATACGCGGAGCTCGTGAAGGAGGCACTGACTCGCTTTGCCGCGGACACCTGTATTTTGAGGCGCATACGGCGGCATGAGTGAGGCAGGCCGGCACTGCAGGTAGCTGATTGTGGTTAAGGACTCATGCGGTGACATGCATGGTAGGTCCGGCTGGTCGGTTGGGGGCAAACATTGCCCGTACGACCTTTCACTACTCAACTACACGCCTTACCTGAATATCTAGCGCTTTCACCAAAGACTGCAAATTGAGTAACATTGCGGCTGTTGAGTTCATGGCAGGAAATGGAGCCTCCGTCAAGTCGTCCGTGGAAGTCATGGTGAAATTGACTGGTGGTGAAGGTGGTGATGGTGATGGTGGTGATGGTGGTAATGGTGATGGTGGCTTCACTGCCGTCAACGTGGAGTTGACGGCAGTCGTTGGGGCCTTCGTCAAGTCAGTGCCTTCTTTCAACTCGTCCGTTGAGGTGGTGGTGAAATTGTTCTGGGGCGTTGGCGACGGTGGCTCCGCTGCCGCCTGCAACAATTTTCGCTGCATCGCGTGCAGCCCAAATTGTTGCAGATTGTGTCGCGCGATGCCGACCAGGTCCACCGTGGCATCGTGTGCTAAGTTGCCACTTTCAGATCCGATACTGCCAGTATTGGCCTTAACGCCATCGTCTCTCACGCCACTAACCCCAGGGAGGCCAGGAAGGTTTTTGGACACACCATGATGAGGCAAGGGCGGCGCGCCCTGTGCAAGGACATCTTGCCTAAAGAGCAGCTGCAGAGCTAATCGCTCCACCAAGGCGTGCCATGGGTCGCCCAGTTGTGTTGCTGGCGGCAATGTAGCCCGTTGTGGCGTCTGCTGAAGCTGGCTGCGGCGGCGGCCTCGTCCGGCAGAGCCTTTTGTGGCGGTGCCATTCCCGGCTCTGCGTGTCCACCACGATTTTAGGTCATATTCCAGCCCGGCGCTCAGCTTTGAAATCAGGGCATTAGGATCCGACGTTATAACGAGTGCAGATACGTTGAAGTCGCGGATTGCACCCTCATGCACCGTGCTCGGCACGTGCGTAAACACCTCCACACCCAAGGATATGGCGTACCCAACTATGATATTCAAGGAAGCGGCCGGTATCTTATAATTTATGCTTGAGGCATTCATGGCTGACACATTCGCCGTTCTGACCACGACGTCACTGCTGTCGATCTGCAGGTGGGCAAGGTTGTGCGACACATTCGAGGCTGCCATGTTATACATGAGAGCGGCATCGCTTCGGAGAACGTCTCCAACGTTGTCCCAGCTTGTGTTCGCAAGCCGCCGAATAGTGGCTCTGATGGCGGCCGCGTCCTGCTCGGCAAGTCTGGCCGAAGTGTTCGTGTATGGCGGAAAGGGTGCAATATCTCCGCGAATCAATGATCTGTAGAACACGTGAACAGTAAGAGTCTTCGTAATGCTGGCGGCTTCCGAAGTCACGAAGAACCTGAATTGTGGAGGGAAAGGTAGCGAAGGCGGCGGTGAGGACTTGGTTGCGAGCCACATCAAGAGAGGTGCACTGCCCCGCCCCGTGCATCTGCTTTCCGCAACCGTATGTCGGGTACCCGCATACCGCTTCTTCCCCAAGACATGCAACATTCATTAACACGCCATCGTGCATATCATACCTGTACAAATATGTTCCTGGTGGGCATTTTCCCGGGAGGTGCAACATGTCCAGCGGGCAGCTGCTGCAGTAGGTTCCCTCAGGGAAAGAGGACGAGGAATTACTATTGTTGCTGCTGTCGCTGCTGCTGCTGTTGCTGTTGATGATAATGCTGCTGTTGCTGCTGCTGATGCTGCTATTGTTGATGCTGATGGTGATGTTGCTGCTGATATTGCTGCTGCTGTTGCCATTGCTGCTGATGTTACGGCTGCTGTTGCTACTGCTGCTATTTATATCACTGGAAGCCGAGGCCTGCCGAAAGGAGGGCAGACTCAACACCGGACCACACTTGCTTATGGGGATCACACCAATTGAAGAGCTAAGATCCGTGAGGTCTGTTTGACCGTCGCCGTACACCACCTTTTGCAACGCATAGGCATTGCAGATTTTAAAGCTCCCGGCATTGGCAGGCAGTGTCACACACGGGCCGAGGTAGTACGGTGGAATTTTGCCGTACTCAACAAACGCCGTTTCAGCCAGGAGTGTAAGTGCAGGCGGAGCCTTATACGGCGCTTTTTTCATCTCGTTTGAAGTACCGCACGGAAGCGGCGTGCAGTAGTAGCTGCGGTTGAAGGCGGCCCAAGGGCAATTGTTTGATGGCAACAACAACAGCATCAGCAGCACGCAGCCAAAAGCAACAGCAGCAGCAGGGGGCATCCATCGAGCAGCTTCTACCAGCTGCACACGGAAGCCAATGGCA
The DNA here is from genome assembly GCA_030267565.1 of Pleodorina starrii. Classification (NCBI taxonomy): domain Eukaryota; kingdom Viridiplantae; phylum Chlorophyta; class Chlorophyceae; order Chlamydomonadales; family Volvocaceae; genus Pleodorina; species Pleodorina starrii. The sequence continues at coordinate 281,694 of BRXU01000025.1, read as the reverse complement.
ATGGCAACGCGCCCTATCTCTTGGCCACTCACTCGTGTGCATGGTCCTTACTATTCGTTACGCATGGGGATATGAGTTATCACATTAGAGAACTCTTGCACTTTCACAAGTTTGGGTGGATGGGTTATGATGGGGGGCAGAGATGTACTCTCAGGACAAGTCTGTGGACGCAAAGGAAGCTCAGAAGCCGTGTAAGAGCGATCCAGCAGGCAATCATGACGCAGTCTGTAAAATAATGGCAAGCGCCGGCGGAGGTTCGAGAAAATAAGTATGTTCGTGTGAGCTCGTGTGAGCCAGTTCCCTTCACCGACGTACGGCCCAGGTCGCCTAAGCTGGACATATATACACCTTCAATCCCAACCCCTTCCTACCTGCCAGCCGGATCCTTACACATGTTGTACTTTGCGGTGTCACCTTTAGCTGTTGGTGGGCATGGCTCGCCTATCTGTATCAAGGCATGCATTGGAGGGTGGGTACGATAGTGAGCCGTGACGTCAATGGTCAATGGCCATTTCTTGACTTCGCACCACAAAACAAATGTGTCAAGTGCAGTCTGCACCGGTGATCCTCTTGCTTGGGTCCAATCCTTAATTTAAAAACAAGACGCAGCCATGTCAATCCCTTGTAAATTATACCACTTAAATCGTTTTCAATTTTTATCCTACGCAGGTAGACTGAACACCCTTCCCGGCCATAACGGCTGGCTAGCTAGCCCTCTCACCTCCACGTATCGCACTACCGAAGCATTGGCCCGGTCGGAGTCCCACACCCATAGATCTGTTGTGCGAACGAAATAAGGTCAGGTTTATGGGGATTACAGTGATTGATTAGGAATGTTCTTTTGGTAACATAATTGGGCACATGAGTAGTTGAGTACAAACTACTAGACTAAGCCCCGAGGTAGCTCGTTCTCGTGCGGGACCGTGTCTGGCCCGGTTAGGCATTCCGTCCATTGTTACTAAGGGTATGCGGTAGTGCTTTCCCGGTACTCTTGGCCCCTGCCCTAGGGGTAGACGGCCTTCGGAGGCGCCCCCGGCTGGCGCGAGTGAGGGAGCGAGGCGCGCGCGGTGGAACAGACGGACGTAGCCGCGCGCCCGCCCCTGCGCTGTGTCTCGGCCCCTCCGGTCAGGGCCACCGGTACTCGTCCTGCCTCAGGGCGAGGCGCCCACAGTGTAACACCCGTCAAGTGACGGCGTCAACAAGACATTACTTTGGCGGTCTTCGTTGACCGATGTCAAGTTAGCCTGAACGGTTCTCAAGCAAAATGTGATTTCAAACGGTACAGGTGTTTCTCGTTTCTAAATCATAAGACGACTTATCCACAAACAGCCACAAATGTTGCGCAATGCTTCGGGCCGGCAACTTTGGGCTTCTGTAGCCGATCATTTATGCACCTGCAACTAGCCGAGTATATATCGCGGCCGTTGAGAAGGTGCACTACTCAATGCCGATGATGATGTCTGCAGTTGGGCGTGTGCCCAGCACCTTTCCCAAACCGGCCCTTTGGCGTTGGCGGACATGCACATAATGCCTCTGTAGTAGGCGTTCTGCGTAATGCTCTGGTAGAATACAAGACTTTGCGCTTTCGTCGTATAATAATAATAATAATAATAATAATAATAATAATAATAATAATAATAATAATAATAATAATAATAATAATAATAATAATAATAATAATAATAATAATAATAATAATAATAATAATAATAATAATAATAATAATAATAATAATAATAATAATAATAATAATAATAATAATAATAATAATAATAATAATAATAATAATTAATAATACGCCCGACGCAGCCGAGGCGTGGGTTATGGGAGCAGGAGGGGTGGGGTATCGGGTTGCCCCGATCCCATGCCTCTCCCGCTACCGCGGTGAGACTGGGAGCCGGCCGTTGCGGCGGGTTAGGGCGGGTCGGCGCTGTGTGTGCTCTGTTGGCGGGGGTCGCGCTCCAGTTGCCTCCTGTCAGCGACAATTGCCATGCGTTGAACGCTCGGACAGCGTGGTCGTGAAGGTCGTTGCAGCATTTTTTGGCCGCTTCGTTGCTCGTTCCCAGTGAGGTCAGCAGTTGTCGCAGGTCTTTTCGGATGGTGCCGGCGAAGCCCAGGCTAATTGCTTCCTGTTTCGTGTGACATACTTTCCATCCGTTCGCCGTCAGCATCTGAGCTAGTTCTGCGTGTTGATGGGCCTTGTCGTTTTGTTTCTGTGTGTGATGATTTGTGTCGGCTGTGCAGCCTACTTCGATAATGTGTACAGTGTGCTCGCTAGGATCATCTGGTCCCATGTATCCCGGTGAGCATGTTTCGCTGAGGGGTATGCTGGGGATAAGCAGCAGGTCAGGGCGCTTTTTGGACCGTAAGTCGTCGGGGACGTTGGGAAGCAGCCTTCGTCGATAATGTATGTCGGCCATCCGCGACCTTTTCATGCCGTTGCTCCGCTGTGCATCCAACCCCATAATGTGCTTTAAATGCCGCTCTATCTCAGACAAGCCCGTCGTCTCGCCACGCCTTCATCCTGCGTTTGCTGCATCCTTTGCAGTTTTTGTAACCCAGGGCTCTGACATCGGCTGCGGTTTTGATAGCGGTTTGGATAGCAGTTAAAGCCTTGCGTTGATCTTCCCCTCGCGATCCCTGCTTACCAACTGTAAAAATGCTCCCCACAGGTGCCAGCGGATTAATTCCGCACCCCGCAAGGCCCCGGCGGTTCAGGCGGTAGCTGTTAAGAACCTGAAGATAGAATGGGAAAGGAATATAATGAACGTGACATGAGGGTTCGTATACCGTTTGGTGAGCAGCCCTCGTCCAGGGTTGCAGCAGCCAGCTACACACAAACGCAATGGATACACAACCCAGCCAGCGGGAACGTCGTAAACACACAAACTGACAGCGGCGTAAATGAAGCCCCATGTGGCCTACAGAAAAAGCAGGCATGGACACCTGCGTGGCTTACATTCTCTGCGCAACCCCCTTTCCTAAGGCACACGAATGGCGGGCAGGCGATGATGGAGTCGGTTAGGTTGAGGGCTTGACCCTTCGGACCGCCGTCGGGATCAAAAGCCAGGGCTCCAGGCTCACAAAGGCTGTCGGGTCTTGACTCGGAGCCGTTGCAGTAAGTATAGCTGAGGGCGACAGGTCAGGCATGAACGGCATGATGCGTTAAGCCGTTGTAATTGTTGTACGAAGTTAAGCGCTATGGACGATAATAATAATAATAATAATATTAATAATAATAATAATAATAATAATAATAATAATAATAATAATAATAATAATAATAATAATAATAATAATAATAATAATAATAATAATAATAATAATAATAATAATAATAATAATAATAATAATAATAATAATAATAATAATAATAATATTAATAATAATAATAATAATACTAATTAATAATACGCCCGACGCAGCCGAGGCGTGGGTTATGGGAGCAGGAGAGGTGGGGTGTCGGGTTGCCCCAATCCCAGGCCTCTCCTGCTAGCGCTCTGGGTTAGAATCATTCATCAGTGCCCAGATTCCTCGCTTCCCATATTCCCGCCATCTTCGAGGTAGACGGATCGAAACCACCAACGTGCGATTCGCCTGCAATACGGTTCTTCTTGCTTACCCACCTAAGCAGCTACTCTCGCTACTCCCGCTCCCCTCCCTCTTGCTCTGCTGCCCTCCTCACCTGCTTCCCCACTTGACCACCACTCGCGCCGGCAGGTCGCCTGAGCTTATAAGCGAAATGACCGGTGGCGAGTTGGAGCCGCTGCTGGAGGTGTTCGACTCGGACGAGGAGGACGATGGATAAGACGAAAAGAAGGAGCCCGTGGCGTTCCACGTGAACAGTTCTGAGGTACACACGCTGCCGCTCTGAGAGCATGTAACCTGGCGGGGTCAGATGCGAGGGTTGAGGGTTCAGGGTTCAGAACCTGCCTGGCTGGGAAATACCACCGCGAGACTGAAAAGATGGCTCAACAAGTGTGAGTCGAGTAATTTGACGTCAAATCCTTTACGCGAAATTCTATCTCCATTAGAAAACACCGTCTGGGTAGGTTCATCCTTAACTGGCACTCATCGACCCACCCGGTCATCGCATAGCCTCTCTCCTAGCGGACAGACCGGTCTGACGGTTATTTGCCGCCAGGTGGTGGCTGAGGCTCCGGCAGAGTTTTGGACTGAGTACGTCAGATTGAAGGAGCCGGGAACCTGGGTGCTGAAGGTCGGCGGGGGGAAAATCGTGCAGGGAGGGCAGTGGCGTCTAAGATATGATCTCCATGTGTATGTCGAAAACAATGTTCGTTAGTACCACAGACGCGGCTGGCAGCGTTGAGTCGTCGCTCCCCGCACGCCGTACCTGGCCCCGCATGCCAGCAGCACCGGCACCACCATCTTCCCCCGGACCGGAATTAGCGGCTGCCCGCATACAGTCACCCGGCGGTCTAGGTTGCCCTCTCGGGGGTCAAAGGCTCGGGCTCCCGGGTCGCAAACCGATTGAAGCGACGCGGATGGCGGGCACCTGGTAGGGGGGAGATGGGAGAGCAGATGCGGGCCACAGGGAAAACGTGGGCGGGTTCTGTTTAACGATAGAGCTGGATGATGGTCCCAAAACTACGAACTGGATTTATACCAGAATATAAATGCAGTGGATAATTTAGATTCGTCATCGCTGATGAGCTTTACTTAAGCCGGGATGCGTGTGCACAGTAAGCTTAAGTTTACCTGTCGAAAACGTCGTTACGATTAAGCTCCACAAACCGAGGCCCCCGCAATTCTATGCGTGGGGCGTATGGGCTGGTGCCGGGTTCGAATCCTGAATCAAGCTCGGTGCTGCTGCTGGCATTGCTGCTGGCGTTGCTGATGCCGCCGACTCCATCACTGTTTGGCTTCCGGCCCGTATCTTCAAGGCAGACCCCGTTCATCGTGCACTTCCCGACCTTGCGACCGGTATCAGCGTCCACGGTTGTGCAGTATACCTCAGGTGGAACACACACAACACGAATCTGGGTAGGGACGATCGATGCAGCCGGGCGAATCCAGACCGAGACTCGTTGTTAAGACTTGTATTGGCAGCAATAATGCAGTTAGGCACGGTCACGGCTCTCGACACATGGTCGTTTCAGGCAAAACAATATTTTGCACCAATTAGCCACCTGCTGGGCACCTGAAGTTCTTATCTTGGACTGATACACCTATTCACATGCAGACTCTGCTAGGAGCTCCCCTTCTCCTACCCTCTCACGCACCAGCCTCCAAACAGGATCCGCCGAATTTCCCTCCTCGTCGTCTACGGTGTATTGTATTGCGAAACTTGATGGCGCACTTGGCGGTGTCGCAACGCTGGTGTCCACACTTGCCGATCCGTACGACTGGATCCTGGACGAGATGTCGACCTTGAGTCCTTGTCCATTAACATCCGTCGCGATTGCGCCTGAACAATTTTAATTTTGAAATTAAAACAATTTGCGACAGATCTAGTGTGAACTTGGTTTTCACCATCATGGGCGTTTTGATTTCCTTGTGGCGCTGCACCAGCGATGCTTCAAGGAATATGATGAACGTTTCCAGTTAGTTGTGAAGGGTTTTATGAGGGCCGTAAGTGTTCTTTGAGGGAAGCATCCTCACACAAATCACCGCCACCGTACCAGGTACGAGCTAACCAAAGTTGTGACTACCGTGATTACGGCTCCTTGTTGTTTGCAAGCCGTGTTATTTGCGATGGGATTGATAACTCTCGCTCAGGAGTGTTTTATTTTTATTTCATGAGCAGTGGAATTCGTCCGCCCCTTCGTTCTATCTGCCCGCATCGAACCCTCAAGGTAGTTCTCTATCGCGTCTACCTCGCTGGGAATTGCCGTATGTAAGGGGGACTCCACTACAACGCAATCGCAGGTTTACCGAGTTCAGTGTTACCGTATGTCGAAATATATAGCCTTGTTATATGTTGTATAAGGGATAACACTTTGAGCCCAGCTGCGTCCGGTACTGACACTAGTCTGGAAGATCCTCACGGTTCCTGCGTAAGGAGCTCCCAGATTACTGTCAGTACCGGAGGCGGCGGGGCTCCCTCCTACCTACGGAGTATCATTTGCTTGCTTTACAGCCCTTTACCAAGCGCTTACCGGGGTCAGTCCACTGGCTACCGTACGGTACGTCATTGATTGTTACCAGTTGGCCACCATCGTCAATTGCCAAGATTCCCAGGCCCGATAAGGAGATTGAAGGAAGTGAAGTGTCGTTCTTCGGGGCAATGACGGGCCTGGGGCAAAGGCATTCGCAGGAACAATCGGGGAATTAAAAGTGGAGGGAACTAAGGGTGATTGGAGCACCTCCGTGGTCAGTATGAGCGATCGGTTGGGTTGCAGTTTCTTTAGGTGGCACGCATAGTTCTCCATTAAGCACATCATCGAGAAGGACTTGAGGGATCATAATCGGCGGCGCTTTGAGGGTAAAGCTTATTCCTCCCAAGGGCACACGCGCGGCCCTAGCATGCAGGATTTCAATGCCGAAGCGCTACTCACGCAAACGAACCATACACGAGTTTCATATATACTGGGCGATATGGGTATGTAGGACAGACGATTGGCGCAGTGTGGCCAAGCTGTCGACTGCATGTCAATATGTCCATAGCGTGACAAATAAAATAAGCCAATACATAGTCCAGCCTATAGCTGACTCCGATTCACCAAACATAGTCCAGCCTATAGCTGACTCCGATTCACCAAACATAGCCCAGCATATAGCTGACTCCGATTTACAAAAACGGCGTGTGATGAGCGATAGATAGTAAGCATGCGTTTTTCGGTGCGCTTTTAGGCGTGCTGTTGACCCTTGGGGCCGCGGTTCGTATGGGTACTTGTTCGGGTATGGGGGTTTATTACCGTTGCGGTTGGGGTGCAGTTTCGAATGAAGGTTTTCACCCACGCCGCAGCAACCATGCGTATATCCACGTTTCAGCATGTGCTGGATGGTGTGACCTATGTGCGATGGTCATAGATCGCGTTTCGGTGTAGGAAGCAGTGCCTTTACTCAAAGGCCCGCCAACGAGAAACACAAACAGCAGGGAGGCTGTGGACATAGAACACACACACGAATTGTACAGTTTTTTGTGTGACCATGCTCTTGGATGGCCGATGAAGGCAGCCAGGGACGCAGGAGCGCAAGCAGACGGGTGGGTAATGCAGGGGGTGAAACACCATGCAACGTTCCGATAAACGCTCCGCCCCACAACGAAGGGCGCCCGATTAGTACAACGAATGCAGACGACTCCTCACCATCACCTATGTTCATTGCAGTTCACCTGCACCTACACATCTGGTACGCATCTACTCACCTGCGGACGTCTCCAATGTCACCCAGGCCGCCGTTATTCTTGCTGCTGCCCAGGCCGTACAAGTCAGTTGCCACGCACTGCCCTGCCACAGAGCACTTGGAAAGTCCATAACACCAGTACTCCCCCGCGGGCTGGCAGGGATCGGTCACCACCACCAGCAGTTGCTTGGGAGACGCCGCACTGTAGGAAAGGACACCAATCGGTTAACGTGCTGGAGTTATCTTAGCGCGCGTATCAGAAGGAGGCAAGTCGTGGCAGACCGTCTGTCATGCACGGCCCCATGGTCTGAGTTCAGACCATGGGATCTTGTAAATAAGCAGCACTCGCGCCTCTTGCTTACATTCTTCTGCTGTTGACGGCACCGTACTGCACGAGGAACGCTTCACCAGCCCTGTTGGGTTGCGCTGAGTTGAGAAATGTGGTGCGCTTGCAGTCGAGACCGCTGGCATTCACATGAAGGTCACCAGCTTCTGCGATCGACCGGACCGAAATGTTAGTACAGTGGCCACCCTACAAGTGTCGTCTTATTCCCATGCATTACATTTTTGGATTCATGGTACAAAACCCTGCCTATCAAGCTGGTCTATATCCATGGTTTTGTAAACCCTATCAAGCTTGCTCACCGGGTCCCGTCACCAATGCAGCCAGTCCCATCGGAGGCAAGCTGCACAGGTAATAGGTGGTACGGACGACCACATTGAAGGAATCGATGGCGTCGAAAGCAATGACAGGTGGTTCCGGAAAAGGTGAGGACGCGGAAGCGGGCCACTGATAAACCGTATCGCCCTGAATGCAGGTGCGCGATCAATAGGTTATGGAGGTCGGGCACGCACATGCCTTGCTTGCTGCGTGTGTGCAGCGCCAAAAGTATATGCTGGGCACAACGAATGCACGGGCGGAAGCACGCACGCATACATTACCTGCAGCCTGAGATTGGGTGGGTATTTGTTGGTCACGTTGAGGGATGACATGTCGATGAGGTCCTCGCCAACGGCATCAGTGGTTAAGTTGACATCAAGGATTTTGACATTTGAGCCGCCCTTGTCGTTCTCCGGCTCCGCTGCGGACAGCGTGCGGTTGTACGGGTTTAAATCCCATTCATTTCGGGACGACAACGCAGCAAAATTAAACATTTCACCGTCCTCTCGGAATCGCTGCCTGCTCGGGTAGGGTCTGCTGCCTTGGGGCCAGTCCATCGGCGGAGGGCTGCACAGCTACATATGGCAACCATTGTCAACTAGCCGCCGGTTTCTTAAACACTCACTCGATGGTCCTGTGTCCACACCATTCTTGGAGTCGTCTTCATTACTGGGAGTGTCAACATTCACAGATATGTCTGTGACCTGGACAAGTAAGGTCGGCACACATCGCAGCGTGGTCAGGGGTTTGGTGTAGAACATGGTGACAGCCGTTAGTCTTACGGCTACGGAAGGGAAGGGCCAGGCAACATAGCGCCATAAGCCCAGTAACGCCACAGCTCCCACGCTACGAGTTCTTTCCACTTTGGGGGATGTCCCTCCGTGCACGGGTCGTCGGCAAAAACGTGTCTTCATTCTGCCTTCGATGTGTATTCTTTATGCCTTTCATTCCCTGCCTGGAACTCACGCGTTGTCACAATACATTTCTCTAATGACGTGACATTAACCAGAGATATAAATACAGACATTATACTCTAACTATGCAGTTGATCGGTTGCGTTGCGCCTCAACATCGTTACAATTGCTTCGGATTTCATCGTTTAGCCCTTCCTGTTACTTCACATGCAATCCTATATGCGACTGTGCGCTGTCGCTCTTGTTGAATGTCTAAACGCGCTGCTGCACAGGCGTCTGCGTTGATGTTTCGCTCGCTTGGGCCATGGCCATAAAATAGGCAGGCCCAAAAGGTTTGGGTTTTATGTGGATCTCGGCTATCCACTTGATACAGTGCATCTTTATCAAACGACAAACCATGCTACTGTGCCTGCTTGCCAATGGAAATAAAGACCCCCACCTGAAGTTCCGTTGTGACAAAAAAGGGAAACTTGTCCGAACCAAGCACCTTGGATGGCTTATTTTTTAAATAAAATACAAACGTCTCCAGGGCGGTTTGATTTGGCAAACTGCCTTCCTGAGACTTCCAGTCCGCGGGAAACAACACCTGTGGGCGGCAGCATCAGAAACAGGGTAGGCGGCCGGTGTCATTTTGGGGACATCCTTCGAGCGATGTTTGATGAAGATGGTGTGCGACGTGTGCCGCAACAACGGCCAAAACATGCATACGCACAACCTGGCGCGAGACAGGCGAAGGCATGCCAATCCCTAATGGCAGTGGCTCAACTTCGACCTCGCCCAACGTTCGTGCCCAAGGGCCGCCATGGGTCTGGCAGCAAGCCGCCCGGCGTGCGGTTTACAATTCCTGTGACCGGATGCATGTTTTTGCTGCGTGTGTCGGGGTTGCCCCGCCATAGTAGAGGAGTAAGGGCCCGCCATACCAACATGTAAGTGCTTGGGGATAAGCTCATTATATGCGTATGGGTCTTTCACTTGTATGTGTATGGGCACGCACCATGTCTTTTTACAATTCATTTTACAGGGTTCTTAGCAACCAGCAAGTCTTCCAACCCTATTTCCGAGTATCTGATACCGCGCAGGCACATATGCCCACATCCGTGTAAGGGCAGCGGGCTCCTGTAAACCGGCGCTGCGTGTGGCATCCGCGGTTACGCTTTTATTTGCTGTTGTTCAATGCCTATGTCGTACAACCTGGCTGAAACCTAGCCAAAGATTTTCATTATATTCATGGTAATTGCTGCTGCGAATCACATAAAAGGCCGGTGGGTAGGACGGGCTCTGCGTCACCCTGAGTTGCTGAGCAGGGCTTTCGCACTCCGAGGAGTAATGCATTGGTAGGTTGTGGGCGTTGCGGCATCCACGACGACAATCCCTTTGCTTCGTAATAGCTAGCCCCGGCTGTTGTCAGCTTTGTAAGCGTATTATATTCAATGTTTAGAACATTTGGAGCAAGGCCGCCAGTGCTATCATTGCTGCAACCATAAATATAGCACCTCTTCTAATGCACCAAAGTCGGCCGATAGCCCACAGGTAATGAATCACCGCATGAGCAACCCCTGCAAATGTACGCCATGATAACCGAAAGTTCAGTGTCTCTTCATACCTTGCAGGCCATTTTGACATCGATAAAAAAGGAACCTTGGGAACTAGTCAATTTCGCCTGTGGTCAACAGTCATTCCAGAACCAGTCAACCAACAGATTTGTTGTGTGGCTTGACGGGTAACGGAGAAGCAACACTGGAGGGTTGTTGGGGAGGAAGTCTCGCGATGAATGCCCCACGATGGATGCCCTATGGCTGTGATGAAGTACTAAAGAGTTGCTATGGAAATGTGTGCGTAATGATATTATCATGCTACTCCTGCTCGATCATATCCGGCTTCAGACCAGCTAACGTCCCCAAACGATATGCTTGCCTGTACATTCTCAGGTGAAGGCAACCGCGCGTTGGTGGCCACGATGACCCGAAAGTCGGCCAGCAGGTTTCCGCCACTTTGCTTTTCGTAGCCTTGCTTATGGATTCTGGGGTAAAAAACATTGAACATAACGTTGGGCAGGTTGCCAGTAGTATTTGTAAGCTCATCGTTGACGTCAGGTGGTGGGGGACCTGCACAGGCAGGGGGTAGAAGCAAGAAAAAAAAGGGTTTGCCCCGTCCATTGGGCGAGCGAGAGGAATCGGCGCTATCAACATGCCCCGTATGGAAAAGGATGTTACGGATGTTGCACAGCAGAGAGCCAAACCCTTTTGCACTCCGTCGGGCTCCCCAATGCTCCTTTATTTTGGTCGACCAAGTCTTTCATCTCACAAAGATCAAGCACATTGCTTGCCAGCCTATCTGGCGAAACAAAACTGGCGGCGGAGGTACTTCTCAATAGGGAGGTATCCTGATGCAGTCAAGGCTATATTCCTCCGGCTGTCATGAGAAGTGCGCACCAAGCCCCCTCTACCGTGCGCTGGCCTGGGATTGACCCGGGGACCGTATCCTTCCTGGCAATGGACACCATCTCCGAAGAAGGTTAATGGCCCACATACATGAAGAGGAAGAAAACGTTTCTTCACACACCACCGTCGCTGCTGCCACGCTAGGCATAATGCGACTGGGGCCACATTTACGCGACATATAGGTGTATTTGCGCCGTCAAGTCGATACGCACATGCTGGGAAGTAACAATAAAGACTGACACAATTAGCATATATGCAATGGCATCCGAACAATGATGACAACGCGCCGTACATCATCGCCAACCCTGGCTGAGTTCAGTATGCCCGACCTGCTGGTGGTGGGGGTGACTTCCGAGGACGCCGGGGTGGGCTAGGCCATGGTGGCGATGGTGGTGGTGGCAAGGGCGGTGGCCTTGGGGTAGCGCGTCTCGACGGCGGAGGCGGCCTTGATAACGGTGGCAGTATCGGCGGTTGACAGAATGGACAGGAGTCGTTACCTTTCAATCCTGGTGGGGGCGATGGAGATGAGGATGTTTGGTAGACATTTGACATGCTGATGGCAAAGACAAGCATAATGCCCATTAGCTCCATTGTGGACCCTGGTCTTCCCCGCTGATCTGCTGTGCGTTCCCGTTGATGGTTATGCCAGATTGCAGGCACGGCCCGAATCTGCTGTGGCACTTGCAGCTGCACCCTGGCCATCTGGGAGGCTGGCTTTTCAGCACAGGTACCGCAGCCGCCTGCACCGAAACACTGTAGCTGCTCGTGCGAGAGGTTTTGCGCACCAACCCGTGTGTTGGTTCGGAAGAAGACCACTTGTGTTATGACAATAGAAAGTGCTAAACCATGTGATAAATGCAGTAGGGGTCCCCTGCTGCTGCTCCAGAGGCACTCCAGCAGCGGGGATTAGATCAACACTTGCCGCAGCATGTAAACCAGGCACATGTGATAAATGCAGTGATCTGCGACCAAGCAAATACATAGCAGTATTGCTTCGCATCCAAACTTCTACACTACATTAGGCTCATAAGCGCCCAGCGTAATCTAGGCCAATCCAATCGTGGTCGAAGTTGCATGGTTATGCACTTTGGTGTTTCGTAAAGAGGTGATCGCTGTTTCGTATTGAATTAAGCCTCCCAACTTTCGTTACAGCAGCACCTTCAGGATTCAAAAAAAACCTGCTAACAATCAAAAGATAATGTGAACCACGATAAAAAATAGGAATAATGTCACCCATCATCAAGTGATGTTACTCGCACGACTGAAAGTTTCGGTTGTGTCGGTTCGTGGCGATCAACAACTGCCGGGACTTTCATCGCATGCGACTGGCGAGAACAGAATTAAAATGTAAGTTTATGGTGATGCAATGCTCAGAATTCTGATAACGTGTTCATTGCTTTTGGGTTCAAGAAATTTGGTATTCTGTCGTATGAAAAATGTCCTGGCTGGCTGCTGCTTTTTCTGTCAATAGGTTGTAATATTATGCTGGGTTTTGGCATGCAAATTCTCGGCCTTAGGCATCGACTATATGTAATGGTCATGCACGGTCTGTACATACTATTCCGTATACATAACTTTCTTTTTATTTTCGGACACTTTACGCGGATATTTAGGCAAGAAATGACCTGAGGCTAACAAAAACTAATATTTCCAACTGGTTATTGAATAACAGTACGCCGGCGGGCCAACCTTGACGCGGATTTAGGGAGCAGGAGCGATGAGGCTCGGCACTGGAGCTTCTGTGTAGACTATCCACAAATACAGTTTTGTGGTTGCCGACTCCACAGTTGAATGCGGTTTTGACTTCCGTGAAATGTTATCCGTAGAGCCTCCGTACGTAGAGCGAGTACCTTGGGTAAACGCGGGTTCGTTCGTTCACTGTAAGGAGAGCCCCCGTAAATTCGGTGACGAGAATCATCCTCCGTAAAGCAAGTCTGATTGCTTTACGGAGTCTATACAACCCCCCACTTACCCAGAATAGCTGCCCTATGTCCGCCCTCCCAAGAGGTTTAGGATGTGCTCAGGGCGGGCGGGAGTCTTGTTTTAGCTTTAGCGAGAGGCTCTCAGGGCCCTCACGTGGCCCTTACGGCTGCTTTGTCCGCTACTTCGTTGCATTTTGTGGGCTTTCACGTTAAGACGCGCCTCGTGTCTACTGAGCTATATGTGTGTTATTTATAGTGTTTTCATAAGTAAGGTGTATTGCTGTGGTAGATATATAGAGCCTGTCGAAATAGTTAGGCGAGTTTCATTCTGCGTGTAGTAAAACTCTGCGCATCTGCACAGAGTCCTTCATGCATTGCACACAACGCGTAATGTAATAGCTGGTGCCCTGGTGGCCTGCTTTCGCATCTACGTAAGCGGAGCTCTGTGTTGCGGCCCTATGGAATTGGCTTTCCTGATCGACATCAATCATTTTCAGGATAATCCATGGTCCGTATCGCGTTGGTCCTGATCAGTTGCCACTGTAGTGTGTGATTTGGCGGGTTTCCGTTTGGTTTCCATCGTACGCACCACGACGTCTGGTTTGTGCGAAAAATCAGGGGTAAAGTCGCAAGGACCCACGGCCATGATGAGACTCTTAAATGGTGAGGCCCTGTTACCCACACATAATCATCGCGACAATCCTAATAGGCTGCAGATAAAAAAAGCCATTCTCTGCAAATATCGTTAACGTCCAGGAGGAGTCGTCTCGCACCCTGCCATTCAAGACGTGCACAAAGCCTTGTTGCGCACTCGGAGTCCAACATCCTAATATCATTCATTTGCAAACGGCCGCCAGCACCGAAGTTGTCGAAACGACGAGTAGTCAGAGGCCGAGCCCCAGAGAGCCTTATGTAGCGGGCATGCGACAAAACAACGAGCCGGGTGTTGATCAGCTAGCTTGAACGCGAAAGGTGACCAGAGAGGCCAGCTGGGTGGGTTCCAGTCGGCGGCGAAATGTTCCTGGCGGGCGGGCTGTTCCTCCATCTTTATATATCCACAACCGCCTAACCACCCATTGACATTTCCCACCAAGGCTATCGGTAACTTACCTTGGCGACGGAATAACAGCAAGCAGTTCCAAGCTCCGGCCCAACACTTAGCTTGCTCCACATTGTCCAGTAGGCCCGAGGCGTATGTCCACAACTCCCCAGATAGGCGCTGTGTTGTAGCAGCATCAGGCATACAGGCGCACATAGACAACAACAAGCCCGTCAATTATCGAACCCCAAACCTGAGTGTTCATTGCTGTTAAGATGAACTGAGTGTTCATTACAGTTTACGCTGCGCTGTGTCAGCGGCGCACTGTGCACACGAAGCGTATGCAGCGAGTGAACTGATGACCATGCGGATCCGCATGTATCTCTACGTACCAAAATAACAGCCGCGCGCGTTCAAGCATGTGCAATCTATTGAACTGTTAGCTCTGCGTGTGCCGCGCGTGTGCTACCTACTTAATGGTAGCTTGGGCTAGAAAGACAGTCGCGACTGGTTAAGAAGTCATCTTTCTGCGTGCTGGCTAATAGCTGCATGCCTATCTCGTTCTTGTGCGACAGCAAAACAGACGGGTTCATTCCTATCGTATGTACGCATGTATGCGGTGATCGGGGATTCGGCAAGGTGGTGTCGGCTTCCTTGAAGCCGGAAAAAGGGCGGGGCCCAAATAAATCCGTACGGGCGGAGTTGAGTGACTTAAGGACTTGGGTCATTCCGTACGC
This sequence comes from Pleodorina starrii, assembly GCA_030267565.1. NCBI lineage: Eukaryota > Viridiplantae > Chlorophyta > Chlorophyceae > Chlamydomonadales > Volvocaceae > Pleodorina > Pleodorina starrii. The sequence continues at coordinate 266,672 of BRXU01000025.1, read as the reverse complement.
TGGTTAGATGCCCGCTGCCTAAGCGAGGACGCCTCTGGGGCTCAGTGGGTAAGCTGACAACTAACGTGGTTTCGTTCAAGCAGTTTCATCGCGAGAGGTTCAAGATGCAATCGAACTAAGTCAGCTAGAGGGGCTTCGGCCCTGCCCGGCGTGAACAAAGCGGTCGTCTGCGTGATACGTTGAGATGTAGCCGAAAGGCGGCACGGAATGAACGTCCGGCTGAACATGTTGGCTCCTGTCCACTCGATATCCCACCCCGCATCCTTGGGACTTGGGAGTGAGAGGTAGGCGTGCGATTCGGAAGAGACTAAGTTCAGGGTCCTGTCGTCTATCTACGTGCGCGGGAGACCCAAATGGCTGGGGGCAAAGCTCTTCAGCAGCTCTTAACAGCGGATCTCGACAGCCATGACTTGGATGCGTCCCTGGTGGATTCCGTATGTACGGTCCGGCCTTCCCATCCCCAACCCCGCTGCGTTCCATCATGAGGTGCTCAAACCTTCTCCAACCGTTCGATCGATCCACTGTCACGAAATACACATGGTACTTGAAAAACTTTATATCAATTTATAAAAGCATTATAGGGAAGGCATCAGTTGAGTGAGGCCATGGTCCGCCGATGCCATCATCAGCCATCCAGCCAGCCAGCCAGCCAGCCACGGACAGGGGCAACCCTAGGGGGCGGGGCCACCCAGGGCGCTTCGCGCTGGGGTTCCGCCCAAAAAGTCAAGCCATTAAAATTTCGCATCAATTACGCTTCCTCATGCCAATTGCAATCGCGGTGCAGGGATGCATCAAATCGCTATATGCTCAGCCGTACAGCAGTGCCATCTTACGTACAATCAGGGTATTAATTCGGCTGCACCCTTGCCTTTGTCCAGGAGCTTGGTAGGTGGTTCCTGTGCAGGTGCTCGGGTGAGAGCTTTTTGCGTGTCGTTTTCAAGGAGCTTGGTAGGCGCTTACTGTTTCCGGTGCTCCGCTCGCTGTCTCTCTTTGGCGGTCATCTTACTCCCCCCACCATCGGACTTTTGGAGGTGTGTGACATGAGTTCCTACGCTTCGTGCGTCGTGCGGACTCGGTGCTGGTGGGCCTTGGTGGCTTTGCATTAGGCATCCCTTCGCGGGTGCCCCTGGCCAGCAGGGGGTAGGATGAACAGTCTGTCTAGTCTGCACGGCTAGCAACCGGTGTGAAAACCGGTTCCCCTCGTATGTTGTCATCGAATTCTAAAGAGGCTGCGGAGCTGGGGGTAGTGTGGGGGAGTTGTACCGCAGTACCATGGCCACAATCACACACACCGAACCCTCCTGTAGCACGGATTTCCGATATCTACGGGGATGAGCGGTAGCCCGACTTCAAGCATAACGCATTAAACAACAAGAGTAGTAAACACATAAAAACTATATGCAAAAGTGATGTGCCACTTTTCTTATGCCTGCAGGGTCTGACACAATAAACAATAATTGCTGCCGTACGGTGTTATATGTGGGCTTGCTCCGGGCACCAGGACGTTTAACTAGGTCCAATATCCTGTCTCGTGCCTGGGCAGAGTACATTTACCATATCCTTACCAGTCAGGTGTATATCAGATGTATTTCACTATGTTCAAATCGGGTTTCAGCCTGATGAAGCCGAATGCCTACTGAAGCACCATAAGGTAATGGGTGACGTGTGTGCAAATCTTGGTATGCATACTTACATGCTTTGGTTCGTTTTGGTCGATGCAAAAACGCACTGTTGATCCGTTGATCCGTTGATATTCGAGCCAATTATCAACTCCAAGACTGTCGAGACCTTTACCCGATGCAAAAAAGGCCGACAATATTAAAAATGCATTAACATTTCCGTGCTCTTTCCTATCCTCGACTTCTTTTCAGTCGCTTCATTCATGTAGTGTGTCGTTTTGGCCGTCCGTTTCGTCTCCTGCATATCTACGAGAATTACCCTGATTGTTGTCCCGCAGAGGTATTCTACCTGTTGGCTCTCGAAGACAGTTGGAATTTTACAATGATCATTCGGGTCACGACAACACGATTGGCCGACCGGCAGCGTTTAAGGCGGTGTGCTACATGTCTTCTTCTCCCGCCGTCCTCATTTCAATGTAAGGCACAACCACCTCGGCGGCTTTTGCTGGCGACATTCATCATTGTGGCTTTTTGGTTGCAAGTAGCTTTTGGGTACTATCCTGGCTACACTTGCCCGTTCGTCCTTTTCGACGCCAACGGCGGCGAGGTTCCGATGCTATGGGCCGACTACGTCAACGAGAAGACGGGCTTGGTTGAACCAGAACAAACGCGAATAGAAAACATATTGCCAACCTCAACAAGCCCAACAAATGAAGACTTATTCGAAACTGTAAACTGGGTGGTGAGCGCTGGGGCGTCCGGCGCTACACTCAACGGACACTTTTTTACAGAGGCGGAATTCAAACGTACATTCGCCGACACCGAAGGATTCAACTGCTCAATTCCGTACAATATATTTCCGTACAATCAGATCACCGCAGACCCCGGCATGACTTTGAACTTTCCGATGCCTTACTTGATGACGACGCCTGAAAATGCGACTAGGGGGCAAGTGAGAACCTTCAATTGTGTGCCGACAACTCTTATCTTCGTTGCTTGGTACGAAGATGCCCAGTCAAGAGAAAGATATTGGGTTACAGCACCTCGCAACATAATAACGCCCAATGATCCGAGTAATCCCGTCTGCAAGAACTCTGCTTTCTTTTGGGGATACGTGCGGCTTGAAGCCAGCTGCTGCAATCGCCCGCCACCTCCACCAAGGCTGTCCCCGCCCCCCCCTCCACCTCCGCCTCCTCCTCCCCCTTTTTCCTCCACTCGGCCGGAATTCCCTCCTGCAGCGCCCCGTCCTCCGCCTTCCAAAACAACACGGAGACCGCCTCCACCCGCATTCCCTTCACCTCCATCCGTCCAACCACGGAACCGTTCTCCAGCCACGTTTGCCGGCGGCAAAGCCCCGAGTTCCGACGCGCAGAGTGGCGATAAAAAGAAAAACATAATCCCGACCGCCGTTGGTGTCGCAGTTGGCGGCTGTGCCTTCTTGCTGCTCATCATGGCGCCGATCGCTTACGTCTTGTACCGTGGAAGGCACGCATCCGCCAACTCGAGAGTGATGGGTTCAAACGGATTCGGGCAGAAGCCGGCTAAGGCGCGCCACTACACTGATCTTCACGAAGCCGTTTCCAACGACAGCACGGGAGACGCAGCCGGCATGGAAGCCCGTCCCGCCCTCCGTAGCCTCTAAACCTGCAGGCGAGAAGTTATTATTGCGTTCTGCTCGGGCCTGCTGCAGTATTGCCCGCTTTAGGTGGCTCTGACCGACCGCAATGAGTTATGTACACCCGTCGACCAACCGATCTGCGTATTGACGGACGGAAAATTATTGAGGGCCGACGGGCGTGGCGGCTGACCAACAAGCATGGCAAGTGCAATGCCGCCCCATATTTAGCACGTCCCTATCTTGCGGTCGAGGTTGGCCGCCTACCTCGGGCCATAATTATGTACCTAACGAATGGTCCCAGGTCCCTGTGTATTGAATGCCCCCCTTTTGGGCAACGCGGTTCGGATAGCTAGGAATGTAAGCTACGGGCGCGAGAACGGGTACATCAACTTCGTTGGCGGGTCTGCCGGATTTCAGGTCGGATGTCCATTGCGTAGGCATTGGGTGTACATGCGGCGTAAGGGATATACACCGTTGTAGCTGAGGCACTAACACCGCATTTGGCGGCTGTGCTCGCATCTGAATGCAAGGTGTTCTTGGGAAAGGAGAATGATTATCCCGAGCAGTTGCCGACATGTCGCGAAACGCACCGCCCGACATTCGTAGCTGTGGGTAGAGCGAGGTTGCAACGAACATTCAGATGGAGTAGCAGCAGCCGCTCCAGTGCCTGAGGTCTGTGCTAGGATGGATGACCAGGTGTTGAGGTTGGCGTGAGAAGGGTCGCACCGCTTATAACATTGTCGTCGAAAAGGTGATCACTTAGCGTTAGAACGGTACCACAGCCGCGGGGGGTGTAAATGGAGGGTTGTGCATGGTGTGTTTTTGTGGCGAAGCACTGAGCCTTCCCCCTTGGCCTCTCTGACGGCGTCCCTACGTGAGCATCGCCATGAACTGCCATTGGAGGGAGCATGTCTACCTTATTGGCTTGTTTAGTGGATATCTTATTGCGCATGCCGCATATTGGATTCCCAAACCGTTGCGAGATGATTTTTGTCGATCGCTACGAGGATGATGGAGGGTGACAGCAAACTCAACATTTATTATAGAGAGAAACATGATAGGGCAGTTGGCGAGGAGACATTGGTGGTCTCACAGAAGGTGTGAAAGAATCGGTGTTTGGGGTTTATTGTGAGTATAAAGGTAGCTTAAGCCGCCAGTGGTAGTAGTGCAAGCCATGCAACGATGGATGGAGCAGCACCGAACGTTTTAGCCATGTTAGTATTGCGGCCAGGTTGGTTCCTGATGATTGAGCATGGTTGAAGTCGGGGTCGGACGGCCACCTCTTCCTGCGTGTGGACGGGCAATTCCAAACGGCTGGGTTTGAAAAAATGTTATCTACTAACGAACTGGGCGCCAATGGTCCCACGACGGCGGAAAAAATGGGACGGAGCGAATACGTATACCATGCACAACGTATAACTGCAGGCATGCAGGTGGCAGGCTGATGTTTTTGGTTGAGCATGCGTAAGGAATGAACCTACCTTCATGTACGTTCATATTAGGTCCCAGAATAAGGTCCTTTTACGTAAACAAAATCTTCGAAATTTCCGAACCTACCAGAAGAGCGCTGACGATGTTAGGACACCCAGTAAAGATTGCGGCCACCATTTTTGCCGATGCAGCCCCTGTCGCCACCACTCACTGCACTGTTGCCGCCTCCATCCTTTCCCGCTGGCAACGGATTTCACAAGCATCTCTCATCCATGCTTGCTATCTTCCTTGACGGGAGTACCTACGGGCTCATATATTCGTCGCTTAAATGTGCCAATAAATGCTATGGCTGACGAGAACGTTTTTGGCTGGGAACCAACGAGTATTTGTTTGCTGTGCGTGTGCATTGACGAAAAAACGAGATATCAAGATATCAACCATGGCCATCACCAACACTGAGCGAACGAACCGGCGGTGATGTGATTTTCTGGGAAAGTGGGCTTTCGATTCTGTGGGTGATCGGATTGTATGTTAGATTTCACCCTAAAATAATATATATATATTGGACAATGAAAATCATTAAATAATAATAATCTAAAGTGTTTACTTTGGGGGGTAAACAGATTTTTTTATGTATTTTTAGGGAATCTACCCATGCGCTTTAAATATTAATGGTAAAATGTGTGTGCATGGCCCCTGGAGCCTTAAATAATCTAACCCTAAACCCCTACCATCCTCCTCTTTCGAGCGCAACCGATGTCTGCAAAGCACTCACGCGAACCTGGCGGAAGAGTGTGTGATGATCTGATAGGGCGTGCCACAAAAGCGCTTTGAGCCCTACCTCCTCCCCTTACTATCCTCCTTTTAGAGCATGCCCGAGTCACGTGGGAGTTGTGGGGGCGTTGCTTAATCGAACCAGGAGATAGAAGTGTGTAACTCGCCGCGTCAGTGGAGCACCTAAATTCCGTGGGGACTGCATGGCAGGAACGATTCAAGCACGTGGTGGTAGAGACGTCTATCTAACCTTAGGTAGCATGGGACGAAGTGCTTTCAGCGCTGGAGTAATGAGGGAGTTGTGAACGTGTTGCTGAAACGAAGCAGTAGAGGTTGTGAATTGACTTGGTTACTTGGCGGCTGTTATATCTTACGTACTTGTGAAAGTCAAGCGCGGCGCCTGCATGCTGAGGGTCAACACTCATTGGCTGCATCGCTACGTCCTACAGGACTTCGTCCACTGTCGCAAATAAGTTACCATTACCTTCGCCCGCCCGGCGGCTCCATTGGAGCTACTCCGCCGCCGCGGACCGCCTTACGCCCTACGCCAGGTCCCTCCCAGGGTGGCTATCTTATTATCTGAGTATCTACGGTCAGAGAAATTGACGATAGAGTGCTCTGTGCCGATTGGTGATATACATATAAATCGCCGCTTCACATAAATAGGTATTAATCCACTCTTTGTAGGCGCCCCCGTACGTAAATCCCAAACTGCCCTCATTAGTATTCAGGTGTCTCGTATCTGCATCCGCCGCCAATAGATGGCCGGGGGAATCCGCACTAATCCTGACATCAGACTGGGTGGGTGACCGGCTGCCGCATAGCCAGGATCCCCAAAAGCCCGTACACCCCTATTTAACCCAGCTAGCCAACTGGAGATAGTGTTTGATTTGAAGTGACATGCATGCAGCCGCAAATGCATCTGCGTTTTGGCAGTTCGAGGCCATCTCCTAGGTATTTCGCATCCGTATACTCCAAAGTTTGCACCCACATCCACCCAAGTCCGAATACGCGCCATCTGTACGTTATCTTTTGCGTCTCCGCGACTAAGCCTCTCACGGGTTCTGGCATTTCAAAACTTTTTTTACTAACTTCCGCTAGCTGGCGAAGTTGTTTTAATTCAAAGGTGCAAAAATGGAGTGTGGCCCCTGGATGGACCGCTCGTTTCGTCTCCTGCGACGGTGAGTCTATGTGAAGTCGGTAAAAGATATGTCCTAGTGCTTGTTTTTGAGCAAATACAACCATGTTACAAATGAAGGACAGAGTTTTACCATTTGCATTTTTCACTTGGCGGCCTTCCAAATGCCGTAAGACAAATCGTCGTTCCCTATTGCTGGCTCCAAGGGATCAACAGCAGCAGCTTCTGCTTGCTGCAGCTCTCATCGCGGCATTAAGTATTCAAGCCGTCTTCGGCTACTATACTGGATACAACTGTCCATTCCGTCTTTTCAACGCCGACGGCGCTGAGGTTCAGGAAATCATGATCAGCCTTGTCAAAACAGATACAGGCGCTATCACCCAAAACGCGAGTCGACTTACCACCATCGTCCCTCCATTTGCCAGCACCAGGAACAGATCATTCTACGAGGCAATAAGTTGGATAGCTCCGGTTGTCGGGCCATCATGGGGTTTGATTGCTCCATACAGCTGGACCGATTCCCAGCTGCGGTCGCTTGAGGATATCGGCGAATGCCATTTTCCATATTTTACGAATCATTCCGTGCCTGGCTCAACTTTATATATGCCTGTGGTGGACCCGAGTTTAATGGAGCAAATCAGGTTCAACTGCACGCCGGTTTACTTCAACTTCTTTGTAATGCTTTTTCAGAATGTATTCGTCAATGCTGACGGCAATTATCAAGGACCCTACTACTGGTTGACAACACCAAACAACATGGCGTTCGCAAAAATTCGTAAGAATCCCGTCTGCCCACATGTAGTAAATGATTATTGGGGATTCGTTAGGTATGGGGCAAGCTGCTGCAATACCAGCTTCCCTTCTCCTCCTCCACGTCCACCTTCACCACCGTCTCCACCAGCACCAAGCGTGTCACCCCCTTCTCCCAACCCGCCTTCACCTCCACCACCACCACTACCACCATCCCCTTTACCGCCTCCACCGCCATCACCTTCACCCCCACCGCCACCCTCACCTTCACCTCCTCCACCACCGAGACCTTCACCCCCTCCGCCACCCTCACCCTCACCCCCTCCACCACCATCACCTTCACCCCCTCCACCACCAAAGCCCTCACCCCCACCACCCCCACCATCGCCTCTACCACCTGCACCGCCAGCACCCTCACCCCCTCCACCACCATCACCTTCACCCCCTCCGCCACCAACTCCCTCACCCCCACCACCACCCTCACCTTCACCTCCTCCCCCACCTAGACCTTCACCCCCTCCACCACCCTCACCTTCACCCCCACCGCCACCATCACCTTCACCTCCTCCACCACCCTGACCTTCACCCCCTCCGCCACCCTCACCTTCACCCCCTCCACCACCATCACCTTCACCCCCTCCACCACCCTCACCCTCACCCCCACCACCACCCACACCGTCACCCCCTCCACCCCCCACACCCTCACCCCCTCCACCACCCTCACCCTCACCCCCCCCACCACCATCACCTTCACCCCCACCCCCACCAACACCACCCCCCCCTCCTTCACCCCCTTTACCGCTTATACGTGCCCCCCCTTCCCCGCCGACACCTTCACCCCCTCCACCACCCCCACCATCACCCCCACCCCCACCCTCACCCTCACCACCACCACCACCATCACCTCCACCCCCTCCACCACCCTCACCTTCACCCCCTCCACCACCCTCACCCTCGCCCCCACCACCACCATCACCTTCACCCCCTCCGCCACCATCACCTCCGCCCCCTCCTTCACCCCCTTTACCGCTTATACGTGCCCCCCCTTCCCCGCCGACACCTTCACCCCCTCCACCACCCTCACCTTCACCCCCTCCACCACCCTCACCCTCACCCCCACCGCCACCCTCACCCTCACCCCCTCCACCACCAACACTTCAACCACCTCCCCCACCAACACTTTCACCCCCTCCGCCACCATCACCTTCACCCCCTCCACCACCATCACCTTCACCCCCTCCACCGCCAACACCTTCACCCCCTCCACCACCAACACCGTTACCCCCTCCACCACCAACACCTCCACCCCCGTCACCACCAACACCTTTACCCCCTCCACCACCAACACCTTCACCCCCTCCACCACCAACACCTTTACCCCCTCCACCACCAACACCTCCACCCCCTTTACTGCCTTCACCACCCTCCCCTTCACCACCAAAATTATCGCCTCCTCCACCAACACCATCGCTGCCATACCCTAATCCACTTATTCCATATACTATTCAATATACAGACATGTCGCCGGTCAAGGACAATACACGCAGTCAACGCATATCCCCGGTCGCCATCGGCGCTGCCATAGGCGGTGGCTTGCTGCTGTTTATCTTGACGGTGCTCGCTGTACTATTATTCCGCCGCGGAAGGCACCCTTCGGTGATGCCCGGCATAGCGACTCCTGTAGTTCCAGCCAAGCCCCTACGGAGATGGACCGAGGTCCATGTCGCCAACGAGCCCAAAGAAGCTGTTTCCATCAGCAGCACTGTAGATACAGCCGGCGTGAATGTAGCAGCCGCCACAACGGAACCGAGGACAGCCCATGTTACCGCAGTGTCTAAGCCATCTGGAGATGTGGAAGCTGCCATGAATAGAACATCCGTGACAGAAACCCCAGCTAACGCACCTGCCAAAGCCCTGTCAGCGGCGGATGTGCATAAAGCGGCCCCCGCCAGTCCTGTTTTGGTTGGGGCGGTGGTAAAGGCTCCACGACCTCGCCTGACGTCGCTCGCACCGCTGCCACCGTTGCCAGTACGTACAGCTCCAACCATCCCCGCTACTGAAGGAGGACCGTGGGCAGCTGTCGGTCAACCACCTTTGGCTTCGGGGCGGCAGCATCGAATGCAGTCCGTCGGCGGCTATGGCAGCCCCAGCAATCGTGTGGCAAAAAGATCAACAGCCCTTAGAGCGTCGGTAGCCACAACATCCGGAGCAGCAACATCGTCTGCTGCAGCCGCAATGGCTAAGCCAAGGTCTGCAGTCGACAAACCAGTAGCAGCCAAGGCGTCGCCAAGACGGCAGACAGTTTTCATGTAGCAGGTTCCAGTGCCACCCTTGAACATGCGATTGATGCCGATGGGCCCCGCTGCAAGTCAGATCAATAGCTCTGGCATAGATAACCTCACGCCCCTCTGTCATTATCTCGTGTTTATTGCATTTGTGTACGGTCAACGAAAGGTGCACTATCATGGGGTCTTTGACCTGGGGGCCCTTCGCTGGTCGGGGGCATAGGCTCAAGTTCCGCCATCTCGCCGTTTATCAAAGCTGTGCCATGTTTGACCGTTTCGTTCAGATGACTATTTACCATTTTAATATGTTGAGAACGGGACTGATTTGAATTATGACCCCCTTCCTTGCTCTGGCAGATTAGTCTTAAAATCCCGTTACTGGCGTAATAGATGGTGTCCATTGTTGACCGTTCCGTTAGAAAGCAGGGATGAAGTAAAATGTTGCATTGTGCCGTTGGATAAGGGTTCTCCATGAGGATTATATGCTGTAGGCTTTACAATGGAATCGGCCTTGCCTGTTTAGCAAACTTGCTGAAGTGCTTCGGCATCTCACAACTGCAACCGTCGCACGCTAGCCTTTCTCTTTCGACATCTGCACGTGCACGGTAACGACGGTGGTTGACCAGAAAGGTGTGAGCATCGGCTGGCTTAGAGGTTCAAGATGACGGACTCAAGATCATATTCCGTATAATATCTGGCGTAGATGAAGGGGCCAGAAGTGATGATGCTCATTATTAGAGCTTGTACATCGTTGCAACTGGCCCTGACTCGCGGGGGAGCCTCTTACCCGTACCCGGGAGGTTGGGGATTTGGAAACATGTAAAAATGGCTAGTGGTAGAGGTACTGTGGCTGCGCTTATTGGTGGACGCGAGCTCAGAACGTTACCTGGACGCTTTTGTGGATGGCGGGCGATGATGAAGGCTAGCTTCTGACTGGAATTGAGAGGGTCACGCCGTTCAGCTCAAGCGGGTAGAATGGTTAGACAGACGTCTTATGAGCGAGGGGCAGATGCAAGAAGCTGCTGGGGCAGGTGCGTGCGTGAGGCCAGGTTGGACGGTTGGATGGGGGGAGCTTTAGGCATGGATAAGACTGACGCAGAGAGGTTTGCAGTTTGTGCAGTAAATCTGATCGTAAATAGGTTATTAGAGCTCAATGCGATCATATCGAATCTGCTTTTATCATTTTTTGGAAGGCTGACGTCAACCGGTGTTTGGGTCGTATGGCAGCGATACGTTCTAAGCTCTATCTCATCTGGCACTATTTCAAAGACCTGCTTTTGCCACCATCGGACCTATACTTAGCGTAAAGACGTTAGAACTGGGGCCGGGAGGACAAGGAAAGGGTGGAGGAAGGGCAGTTATTGCTGTGCTTAGGCATCAAACTGGTTGGCTAGTTGATCGGTTATATGTATATGTCTGATAGGGTTATTTGGCGATGCAAGAGGTGGATGAGTTATGAAGCTTGCACTGCCGCTGGCCCGAATGCATTTCGTTCGGCTGTACGAATAAAGGTACAGCAGATGTGCACCTGTAAGATGAGAGCCAGACGCGTTCATCCTTCCTGCAATAAGCGTATGTAATAATGCAGGTCGATCGCGCGATAGATTGCATATTCACGTTGGTCATCACACTGTCGCTCTGCGACAAATGCGTGATTTTCACAATGAGAGCACATAAACCAGATACTATACACCTATATCTCGCATACACACGCCATTGTGATTTATTGTAAGATGTTTAGACGTTAAGACTCATGTCATTCAAGTACTGCTCACCGTGTTCATGAATGCATGCCCGCCCCAGCTTTCATGATGGTAGTTGATCTACGAAGCCGAAGTAATAAACAATCAACCTATATTGTCCAATCTAATCCAGTCGATCTCGGCATTCCGTCACAACATATTCATTATCAGGCTGATTTCACGCCGACGCCCGCCAAAAGGATCCGACAGGAGCTGCACTAGTATTGACAGAAAGGGTGGTAATCAGCGGTGGTTACGGAAGCCCAGCAGAAGCCGATCTGCCTTGGTTCAACGGCGCAAGTATGTAGCCGTAAACCCAAAGCAAACCCTGCTGGTGGTCTTATCACTTTTGATCCTGCACGATGCCGTGTATTCATAATGAGACACGTCAGCTATGGGTAGTCTGATTTTGTAAACACGCACATTCGACACATCCGACACACGACATGGCAGCAACAGCAATATCATTAGTTGCAGGCGCCCACTACCGGCGAGCACGTGACCATCACACTCTCTTACTTCCGCTTGTACCAGCGATTACCTCGTGTGTATGCCCCTTCTCCGTCACAGGCAGATGTTTAAACGACCACAGCCCTTGCAAACAAACCCAACCGTCCTATACGAGGGGCGGATCGTAGTCCAGTATGTCTCGGTGTCATAGCTGCTGCGTGCCTTCACTAGTTGAAAGTTATGAGAAAGCTATTCGTTCGTTCTAAGCGGCACGACTCACGCCCAAATGCAAATGCACACCAAACACTTATCAAAAGAACAATTAAAGACCCCAAGCCAACAGAAATGTAACAAGACGTAATACGAACCATGGTTTAACATGCATGCGGTGGCTGAATCGTATCAATTTGTGTTCAGTTCCATTTCATTGCATTCGTTGAGTTCCATGTGCACCATTACACATTCATACGCAGCAAATATCATCAATTAGCCCGGAACTGCAATCTACTGACCCAGCTATCAAATAAAAGCAACCAACGATGCTGCTGTTGACAACAAACACTACTGGCTACACCATGCATCCATCCCTCACGTGTTTACACCAGATATTGACGCTCCGGGAAAAACGTTATAAGTGTTCAAATGTGGTGCATGCAGTGTAGGGTGGGTGATGACTATGCATGGTCTACTTTAGTTGTACGCCCTGCCCCAGTAGTTGTAGTTGATGTTAACAGCTGCTGCACTTGCTGCTGCAGTTGATTTACCTCCAGCTCCAGTTGCTTCTGCTGCTTCTGCAGCTTTTGCTGCTCCTGTTCCTGCTGCGTCTGCTGCTGTTTCTGCTTCTCTGTCTCCTCTTGCTGCTGCTGCAGCCGCTGCTGCTGCAGCTGCTGAAACTGCAGGAATATCCGAAGAAATTGTTGATTAGACATGGTAATAGACGCACTCAGAGCCTTGCCGCCGGTGGCGGCCCCGCCTTCTGAAGCGCGATGCTGAGAACCAGCGCCAATACTCGTCCCAGCACCTGCACTCAAGCTGCCGCCATTACCCTCGCTGGCGCGTCTGCCTGCGCAGCCATCGGCCGTGACGGGGCCACCAGCAGCGCCAATACGAAACTCCGGTCGGACACGCCGTGGATCCCAAAATGTTGGCTGCTCCAGAACCTTCTTGGATTGTGTTGGGGCCGCAGATCCCCTGGAAAACTTGCCTGGGATTGCTACAGAAGCGTTCATGACGCCGTCAACAGCAACGACCTGGGAGGTAGCCTCCATCGTGGAATGAGACGTGTTGTTGCCATTGACCGTGCGATTGGTTTTGGCACGGCTCTCCCCTGCTGCTGTGGCTTGTTGTTTATCCACAGAGTAAGATGTGGATGCACCGGCCGCCGCTTTACCGCGCATTTTGTCCGTTGGCATGTTCGAAATATATTTATTACTGTCAACAACGCCGCTATGCAGCCCCCCTTGAGCCCGGTTGCCGGTGCTACCAGCTGTGACAGCGCTGGCCCGCTTGTTGCTGGGTTTCGTTGGTAAAGCGCCACCCGCGACCGTCGTAACAACGCGTTTCGAGGAGACAGTGGACGGCTTCAGAGATATGGATGGCAAGGATGATTTTGGACGAGAGACCTCATCGGGCTTGGTGCCAGTGCCAATGCCGAACCCGCTGCCGATATGCCCTGTGCTGTCAGCGTTGCTGTGAGCCCAGGCTGCAGACGCCCCGGACCCACTGCCAGGGCTGAGAGTTCGGCCAGCCGGATTAGGTATGCACGGATCCGTGAGATCCACGGGCGATAAAGCGCCGGATAAGCGAACCTGCATATGTGGGCTTTGGCGCGAGGGTATAACCATGAAAGTGGGCTCAGCAGCCTGGACGCGGCTGGTGTTGCCGTGCCTGCTCTCCTGCTGAGGGCAGCTTTCCTTGAGGCTGGGCTCCATATATGCGGATGCGATCATGGCAGCAACGCTTGTGGCTGATGATGCCCCCGGTTCACCGCCACGGCTGAGGGGATGAACCGCCGTGTCGGTTGTATCTTGGTCGGTGGCCTCCAGAGACGATGCACTGCCGGATGAAAGGATGGGCAGAAGAGCTTCTAGGCGTGCCGGGACAATGACCTTTGGCTTAGCCTGGCTGGTGCTGTCATCGTGGTCGCGCCCCCCTTGCCGGACATGCGCCTTCCGCAGGCTGTGCTTTCTCAAGACGCCGGCCTTAAATGCGGAGAGCAGTTCCATATTCTGCGGATGTAAATGTTTGGGGAACAGGTGAACAGCAGAAGGGTAAATGGCCGTTTGATACTGTCCAAATTTCAAGGACGATAAATCGGTTTTGGTATGCAGCTCCTTTCCGTCGAGAAATAAAACTAAAAATAAAGATAATAATAATAATAATAATAATAATAATAATAATAATAATAATAATAATAATAATAATAATAATAATAATAATAATAATAATAATAATAATAATAATAATAATAATAAAAAATAATAATAATAATAATAATAATAATAATAATAATAATAATAATAATAATAATAATAATAATAATAATAATAATAATAATAACTGTAAACTTGCTGACTATGCCGATGAATTGGACGGCGGGATATTAAATCATTATCACTGGGTGCTATAACTGTACTCGGCTCAGGTGCTAACTCTGCTTCATCAGGAAAAATCCTCATTGACACACGTACACTCGATTCGGCTCACTTCGCCTATATGATTGTGATTATTAGAAAATTTCTGACAACGATAAGGAGTTTATTTGTGTTATTGGAGAGATCGTGTCAGACATTCGCGAAGCCCATCACCGTGCCCTTAACTGCGTAGATGTGTAGAATAAATAAAGCCCCATACAACTGTAGTCTTTCCGTACCTTTGCTCCCATGACGGCTTGCTGCCTCCGAACCTTGCCTTGCCAGCGCTTGACTTCAACCTGTGTGTGGGCGTCGGCCGAGCAATACATATGCAGTACAGGCTCAGCGGCCGGAAGGCCCTTCCGTCCGTGGTGAACCATTGGCCTAGTCACCCTCGGTAAATGGACCCGCCATTCATTGCAACCTGTACTTGGCTTGGCGAAACCTTTAGGTACAACCAAATTGTGGATGCTCATTGCCCCCTTACGAAGATTTAAGAAAGAACGAGTGAGTCATTTATGTACTTGGAGTAGGATTCGATGTTCTGGGCTCTTGCAGACACGCCTGCTAGACGTCAAGATGGCCGGACACTGACTCCGTCTTGATCCGGCGGCTACTTGCATGGAACATCCCGCCCCCATCAGTGCGTGCGGACTTTTTTCCAGACGTGGACAAACACGTATACGCACCATCCATGTCGCGCATATGTGGGACCAATGTTGCAGCGCTTTCAGTTGTCCCATGATACGATCGATGACTGCCTGCCTCTTCTCCTCCTCAACTGCTTTTGCTTGAGCTTCGGCTTTTGCGCGGTCGATGAGGACGCTGACTCTCAGGCGACGGGCTTCCTTGCCTTTTATCTCCTCCGGTGCGAGCTCGACCGATGCAAAGGGCCTTTCCGGCCGCATCCAATCGGACGTCTTGATGGATGGCCGCCAGGGGCTTGCGCTGGGTGTGGTAACACTTGCTGCCATGTCTGGTGATGCCGCTGCTAAAGCGGCTATCAGTGGGTGAATTTGTTGGCTCTGTCGTCGCCACGAAAATCGCTTTGATGACGCAGTCAGTCTTGCAGTTTGTGTCATTGATGATGGCGGTGATTGCTGTGTTGACACGGACGCAACTTGCACGCCGAGCCGCGCTAGGAGTACCTCCGCCGCTGTCGACACAAAGGGGTCGATCTCAGGCTGCTTGGGGGCCTTAGGGACCAAAGTGGAAATCCGGGGCTTGAGTTGTGACGGTCTTGACAGTGGGGCCTTTGGTTTCAATGGCTCAAGGCATTGCTCGATCATTTCGACCGAGTCCGATGGCAGCAGGGAAGCGGGCGATAAGAGGCTGCGGCGACGGCGAAGGACACCAGTGCCTGTGCTGCTATCAGCGGTGACACTGCTCCCGATGACTACGCCGAAGTCGGGCGCCGGCGCTGGCGCGCTGACTTGATCAGGGTACAGTGACAACCATTTTGATAAGAATGACATGACATCAAGGCCAAGCCGCGGCCCCAGCTCATGTGAACGCAGCTGCTTTAACTTCATAGAAACTTGGTTGTCTTTCTTGCTGTCCAGCAGATCAGGCTGGTTCGGCTTAGGCTGCCATTCAGAGCAAGCCTGTAGCAACTTCTGTACCGCTTTGAAGTCCAGGTAATAATATGCGCTTGTTGAATTACCTGATGTGCACGTCACGCCGGCATCTGCACCGATGCCGGCGGCGGCATGCACATCAGAAGCAGCGGTAGAAGCCTGTGATCGCCGGCTGCCCTCCCGCAGCTGCAGCAGAATGGCTTGAATCGCTGGCGGTTGCTTCGGCTCCTGAACTTCCATGTTCATACCCCGCGGGTTGAGCTTTCGAGAAATGCGTTTGACTTGTCGGTAGGTCAGTGGTGTTTGGTGATTGCGCCACAAAAGCCCGAATGTGGCCATGCTTGACCAGCGCTTTGCGGCAGCAAGCATGTCGGGCAGAATAACCGTACGCAGGTCCTGTGCATGGAAACCGGGGCCGGTCACAAGGCACAAATGGGTGACAACAGGATTTCATCGATCGCGGTTTAATACAAGATTTCTTCATGATTTCTTACAACATCTATGGCTATGCATACCTAACATTTTGGCCCACTGTGCACCACAAGCAGCAGCCATTCAGCGTTTCAGCTCGAGGGGGGGGGGGTCCTCTTCACTCCTCTTCACTCCCATAACCAAAGAATGTGATATGACCTCTATACTTCCCATAGTTTGTAAATATCCCGAGCCTTTAGAATCCTTCAGAGCCATTGCAGCTCTAACCGCTGACGCTTCGTTCTTCATCAACCCTTTGGCCAGCCCAACCTTACCCGCCAAACTGTGGCGTTATTGCCAGGTTCGTTCCTTGACTTGACCTTGTGGAACCTGATTGTGGTAATATTTCGAGGCAGGGGGCCGGATAAAGTTGCCTGGCTTCATGCGTGGGGTGCGTCCTTCTCCCCCACATGGAGGATTGCCCTTAAAACTCCGGCAAGCAATCCGCTGTAGGTTTCGTTGCCCCGTGACCGCATACGTAATGGTCGTATCTGCCAGGAATCGCTAGTTAACTTGCACACGTACCCCTTTACCTGCTTATAATTTATGGCGGAAAGGGGTGTATATTGCTAGACGCAGACATTGACACGACAGATGATGTACGAATTCTCGCGTGTTGGGGATAGAGGGACCTGCTTGCATGCACGCTACTTACGTGGTGACGATGACAGAGATGATGAAGTTGATTAGGACAAAGCCTAGCAGCAGAACTTGTGCAAACATAACGCTCGTGGCAGCCAGACGCTGAAGGGACAAGATGGAAGCGAAATTGTGGTGCTCAACACAGCTGATCCGGCAGCGGCTCCCTCAATGCAAACACAGGCTTTTGTCCAAGGGCACTTCTCCCAGGGTCCTTGTCCAAGGGCAGGAACACGGTGTGCATGGAGTCACGGGTAGTATATCGGCCAGCAGCAGCAGCTCAATCATAATCCTGAAAACATTCCGCTTACAGCAGCACAACTGCATGTGCTCCTCCTATTTATCCTAGGAGACAAAGCTGAGTCACGCGCGGCTCACCTGACCGAATGTAAATTCAGTGCTTGGTGGCAGCAATACTTGGAATGACTCCAGGACACCGTGGCCCAGGAAGAGAGACATTGTGCTGTCCACGGCACCTGCGTGGGTTTTAGGCGATAATGGCACAACATGGAGAGGAACGAACTGAAGTAACTGAAAGGTGGGATGCTGAGCGACCGACCCCCACCGCCTTTTCTCTGTAATCGTGCGAGCTATACACATAAACGAGCAATCAAGACCGTCATTCATGCTCCGCCGCACCTGTAAACGTTGACATGTTACTGACATATGCCCCCAAAATTAAGTGAGCCATGGCCGCCAGTAGAAACGTCATAGCCGCCAGGACCAACAGCTGCAGTTGCCATGATCAAAGGGTGGGTGGGTAAAAGCACCGGCATCAATTAAAAACAGAACGATTAACCCATGGCTACCAGAGTCAAATGAATGTGGTTGGGCATGCATGGTACCATGTCAGGAGCACTCTTACCGGATTATCTCTAAATAAACCTGAGCGGGATATCGGTATGAGAACCTTCGTCCAGATGCTACGCACGTACGGTAAATTGATGCTCCAGAATGCAATGCCTTGCTTACCAGGTGAGACATGGGTGGTACTGTGTGGTACAGCGTCTTCACAATGGCCCCAACACGTCCTTGAAAAGCCAGCGTGGAAAGTAGCCTACACAACGCAAACAACAATGATGTGTCTGGCATATCTGGGAAGAATGCGTGCGGGTACCCAGATGTGATCCGAGTGAGACGGAGCCCAGGCACGGATGGGCGGGAAAAACAACCCATCTTAGTAAAAAATGCGGTCACCGCGGTAGTGGGCCTTACCCGCCGAAGAGGCATCGGTCTGCTCCCTTAACACACGCTAGGGCGTACGGTCCAGCGTAAACGTTCCTTACAACACGCAAAGGGGCGCGAGTAACGTGCTGCAACAGGACGCGCGCCTCACACACGCATAAACGGGCGTAAGATGCACCGAGGCAAGATTTATACTTGGAGGGTGGTTCCCACTTTCTCATAATGATATGCTAATAAACGGCTTCACACCAGGCTAATGATTTCCGTACATTCGCTCCGTAAAACGAAACTGTACCCAAAGTGCACGTTTACGCATTTACCTGCCAATGAGCAGCATAAGGGTGACTGCCTGAGTAATCCCGTAGACCGTCCATGCCCGTGTCATGCCGTGTGTTGCGGCAAACACGCCGGCCAACTCGTCGAATTCGTCATACGATGCGTCTGGAAGAAGGTTGCGCCCCGGGCTGCTAGCTTCGAATGGTTCGGTCAAGTTCAAGGCCGTGAGCGACGACTGTGGAGCAACCAAGGGAGTAAAAAACAGACTGCGCATGTCAAAGCAAGTACGGGACTAGGAGAAGTGTATGATCTTGCTGACATAAAACCAATCAATCGTGGCACGCAGCGGCATAGAGAGTCAATGTAGGTGTTTAAAGCGGTGGCAGCGGGCAACGCTGCTTGAAAGAAGTTTTGCCTTGGTGGTATGAGCTTGCATCTGTTACAGCCTGCGTGTACTGTCCCCTCTAATGTCGGAGTCCCCAAGAGATACATACAGGCTTCCCGTGTTGTGAAATATGCCGCTTGGAGGTATACCTGCAGCTTGGCCGTCTGAACCGAATCCGTGATGATGTCCCATGGGTTCGCCTTGCGGGGCAACAACCACCTGGCCCGAGCTGTCATAATACTGTCGTACACCTGGTAGTGTTGTCGAGCCGAAAATACAGACGCATGGGCTACCATGTACCTGCACGAACGAAAGAGAGTTGTTCGTTTTGGTAGGTAGTTTAAAAAACGTGTAGTAAACACCGTGCTAACAGATTTATCGTCAAGCATACATCGTCCATCTTTCAACAGGGCGCAGTAGCAGTGAAGAGGTGGTCACGCGATCTAAGACGCGATTCATTGAATAAGGACGAATGCCAGGAAGTACGGTAATTTGTTCTACGCCTGCTTTGCGTCTAGCCTTCGCTCCAACTTCCATTATTTGCCTTACCAAGCGTACGTTGCCAATGCAGACAACAGCAGCCCAGCAACTACCGCATCGAAGAAAACGTCACCGAAGCGCCCCCAGATCTGAATCGGGGCCGTACCGTGGAAACTGGGCGCACATGAGTACGCATTTGGGTGGATAACGGCCCGTGTTGTGTGACAATGAAATGTGTTCATTCCTTTCATGTTAGTTATACACCGGCTACATTGCTTCCGCCTAAAGCTAAGAGACAAGATACGATATTGTTTTGTATATGTGAAGCGGCATCGGGGACTGTAGCCGGATCTGCAAACAAATGCAGCCAACACTAAAACAGACACACAATTCTCGAGTCAGCAACCCTGGTTCGCACCTGTCGCTTAGTTAGGTCTCCCTTTCTCGTCTCCCACATCGCCTTGGCTGACTGAACCACCACCACGACCAAAAAGACGGCGGTTAGAACCATAAGGCCCACCAGCTCATGGGCCGCCACAGTGGACCAGCTTCCCCTATGACTTGCGGAGGCCGATTCGGCGCCGGAGGCGGGGCTCCCGGCCGACGTGTGCAGATATGTGAGTGCCGGTAAGCCGGTGAAGCGAAACTCAAGTTTCACGCTGCCTGCAAGACATATACGAACCAGAGGAAACAAGATTAGGCAGAGCTTGCTTGATTGTTTAATTAATTACAGAGGAGCTGGATAACAGCTATATATTACGATCGCACGTCTCTGTGGGCCTTATGTTCAATAGTAAACCCATCTGCTACGCAGCATCTGCGGCTCGCCCCTTATATGACGTAGCCGTACAAGCGGCATATCGGCGTAGCAGGCCTCAGTCGAAACCTTTCCCAACCTCTAGGTATACATATCTATTTATTTATGTTATCCCTTGGCTCGCGACGCACGATGGTAAGATGACAAACAAATACGACCGGTATATGGTACATAGGACCAGTCCAACGGTAAAGGACCACTTCCTGGTACAAAGGACCTGTCTAACGGTATTCGCATACTCAACATTGCACCGTTGTTACCGTTGGATACCGACCGCTAAGGCTCTCGCCCCTATGGGGGCGAGCGTATTTATACCAGATTAATAATTGCAAAAGGAGCTGGATAACAGCTAGACCAGGCCACTAACCAATTGAACGGCGTTTTCGAAGTGTATCCTTCACCAACACAAATAGAATGCCACTTCTTGGTAACCATGTGCTTTCAGACGACATCACAAAGCAACCCAACGATTTGCAACTGTAAAATTAGGCATCCATTCAAACGTCATATCTTCTTATCATGTCGCAATTCCGCCTAGCAGTCACCTACCGTCTCGCGCCCAGGTAAAGGTCATGGCCACGTGTCCAAACACCTTTAATTCGGTGGACAGCGCCAGGATCTCGGCGGTAAGGCGCCGGGTGTAGCGATCTAGGTAGTTCGAGTCCTGGATAACGGAGGTGGCAGGCGATGGGTCAGACTTCCCAATAAATCGAAAATGTGTAATGTATATATGCATGACTGGTGACCGATGAGATCCCCGGTGCTACCTATTGGCAATGATTCCGTCTCCGTACAGTATGCAACATGCATCTTCAATAAGCTCCAGCTCCTCTGTAATAAATTAAACTCGACACATATTGTGGGCATCACTGCGACCGCCGCCACTACAAGCATTGAATTTCCTTCCCTGCGCCATCCGAAAAAAACCCACCTTCAGGTAAGTCATCATCTGACTTAGCCGTTGCCTAGTTAACGGGTTGGGCAGTAGCACTGGAAAGCCGTCGGGATAGCCCTGTGCGGAAGAGGGTGCAAAGCATGATATGAGGTCGATTAGTATGGGAAGGACAAGGGGTGTGAAGCCTTGGCCTACATTGCGCGTATGTTCTTGTGGATACCGAAATACCAAGTAAGCGTGTTATTAACACGTTTTGAGCTTTCGTTCCTGTGGACGAAAGAGACCCGTTTTGGCAGGTTTAGTTGGCTGGCGGACGAACGGTCCCTCCGGTGCCGTCACCGTTCCTCCGGCCAAACGACCCGGACGAACGCCGGAAACCGGCCGGAAACCCCTCAAAATTGCCCGTGCCGCCGTCAATGTTTAAATTCGGCCGAAGGCTGTCGAATAAGCTACGTAACCCCGCCTCGAGACGAATGGGGTACGTTTTGTCCGGTTTGTCCGGCGTTTTGTTTAACCGGCCGTTCGAACGGGCCTTCGGCCACCGTTCGTCCAAAATGGCCCCTTTGGCCGTCGGATGATTCGGGCGACGAACATTGTAACGTACCTGCAGGCGCTTGGCGAAGTATGAGTACGGCGCCCCCGTGACCGACACCTCGCCGGATCCGGGGGTCGTGTTGTAATACTGGTTCACTTTGTCCGCAAGGCTCGCGTCGTATAGAGACGAGCTAGGCAGGAAAATGGGGTCTGTGCCGTAGGGGTGCTGCGAGTTGGTCTCGGTGCCGAATAGTTCCGTGAGGAGAGAGTAGACGGACGATGTCCCAGGCAAAGTTGAATATTTCACCCCGGGCACCTTGTGGCTGTGGGGTAGGCGGTCGGCAGCGCGTTATATGTTACGTCGGGGACTGCACTGCGCGAATAATTGGCTGTAATTGTGCAGCACAACAGCCAAGAGCCCCTGGCGTAGCATCGGGCTCGCACCCAGTGCCGATTCAATATATGGCGTTTTATTAAGCGAAATGTATTCAGCCATGATGACCCATCACTTACCGTGCACAGTCAAAGTTAAGCCTTGTGAAGACACCCCGGGGGTCCACACAGCGGCCTTGCTCGTCCATGGGTCGCCGTACAACGTGCAGCATGACTCCGCCAACTAGATGGAGGGACTGGAACATCTTCCGGTCCAACATCGCCGATGTGTTGATGCCGTACAGGTACTGAATGGGAGTTAAATGTGCGTGAATCGTCACATTCATGTGAGGCACGTGGCTCCTCGCTGGCGGCACCTAACATTTCAACCGCCTTCCTAGCATTCTAAGGCATTCCCTGAAAGCCGGCAGTCCATCCCTTGTTGGTCCTTTACCGCAACCCGCGCCACCTGCTGCTGCCTACGTTCCATGCAGCCCGTGCAACCCGCCATCCGCTCTCCTGCGCGTTCCTTAGTCCTTCTCTTCCCAAACCCATCTTGTGGTCACTCGCCCGGCGCGCAACACATGTTATTATTGTGTACCCCTTACCCATCAGGCTCTCCCTCGGGCCCTCACCTCGTCTGCGAGTACCTCCTCCGAAGCCACGGGCATGTAGCCCAGACCCGACCCAACGTTTGTTGAGCGCGATACTGTTGGATTGAACGACCGTGTCAGCATGCCACGACGCCCACTGCCTGCGTGTCCAGGAGCGTTCACAATCGTCAATCCAACCTTCCACACACACTCTGGAAATTTGCGATCAAGTGTCGAAGTTCGAGGATTTGATATAAAGGGGCCAAGCGGGGTTGTGATGGTCAGGAAGGGATACATATGCGGAAGAGGCATCCAGCCGGACAAGCGACCATCCGGGTGCCTGCTGGGTAAAATGTCTTCAAACACACGCAGGCCACGCAAACCACAAGCCCAAAACGTCAGCCTTACCGGCTTCAAAATTGACAGTCTCCTGACGAAAATTAGCCATACGGAACGTCCAGACGTTCTCAGATTGTGGCTTTGAGTACGACACCCCGGGGCAGTTCGTCCAGACGTACTCATAGAGCCCTGATGCTTCTTCCAGTACCATGGTGTCGTACACAGCTCGCGCTGTCATAGACTCTGTCCTTGCCACCAGCTCCGAGAGCTCAGCGGCGGTGCCGTACAGTGCAGTCTGCTGGTCGGCCATCGCTAAAAGTGTTGCTTCCAAGGCGACTGAAACAAGTTGGGACCTAGGAGAGCGGGAAGGAAAGGAGTTTGGCAGCAGGCATTGATCAGGGATTAAATACATAATTTTGGAAACGATTTGGTAGCGAAGATCACGACAAGGGATGTCGGCTTTCTTGAAACTGGAAAAAGGGAGGGGCCCCATTATTTCCATGCACCAGTAAGATGCGTCAAGGTGGTCGGACCGGCAGGCCGGACTGTGGTGTGCGTGGTTGCGACCATTGTTCGCTATGCAGACATAGTTGCATGTTAAAATCAAGGTTGATCGTCACGCAGGCAGACAGGCAGGCAGACAGGCAGTGCACTGACAGGTGCAACCCTGGGGGGCGGGCTACCCGTCGGAAAGCGTGTCGGTGTGCAACCTCATACTTACCCGTTAAGTGCCTTATTCGTCGCCGCCTGCTTTGCCTGAAGCAGCCCAGACAGCTCAGCTCCCATCTTGGTATTCCATTCCTCCTGAGCGGCCCTTTGCGCGGTCTCGCTCATGCTCTCGTTCACGGAGTTTAGGAGCAGGAGGTTGGTTCGTCGGGCAGCGGATACCTGTGTTGATTTGGGTAAGCAGCAGGATGCATGTCAACATTATCAAACCTGATAACCGCCAGATTCTGTCGTCATCATGCGTGCGGGGCCTGCTGTGTTTTCCCATTTTTAATCTCACCCTCGCTCCCTACGTCTAAAGTTCGGAGAATTTCTTCACAACCCGTCCTACCTGGCTCTCTAAAGTGGAAACGACAGCTCGCAACGACAACAGCAAGGACTGCAAGGAGCCTGGTGCGGGAACTTGAGCCTCCGTGAGGTTTGCCCTAGAGATGACTGTGAAATTGTTAATGGTATCGGTTGTCGGCGCCTGTAGCAACGATCTGAACGACATCAGTCGCGGCACGTATGGTTCCTGCAGCTGGGGGCTCTCGGCCACGGTAACATTGTTGTCGCTGATTCCATCTTCGCTGCCATATGTGTTCGCTTTACTGTAGTCGCCGCCATAGCTGTCAGTATGGACGTCCTCGGATTTCAACGCAGGGGACCCTTTCCTCCCGAACAAGTCCATGGCAAGCTCGAATACTATTATGTGCAACGAGGCGTCCACCGGAGACGAAAACGGCAACACATTATCATGCCGTGTCTGCAGCGACCGCCGGCGGCTGTTGCTAATCGGGTTGTTTCTTCTCCATGTGGTGAAATCGGCGCTGTTGTCACTTGTCTCTCGACTTGAAGCGATGTTGTCCTGGCCATACACGCGGCTGGAGCTGCTGCTGTTGGTATTGTAAGAAATCGTGGTGACCTCCGGTAATCCCTGGCCGCCCAACATACCGCCACCCGTAGCCCACCATCCGGACAAGTCATAGTCCAGCTTTGTACTGAGCTCCGAAATCACGGCAGCGCTGTCCCACAAAATATTCTGGGTGTAAGCATCGAAGTCCTGGATCGGGCCCTCATGTACGATGCTTGGCACGTGCACAATGACGTCAAGTTCCATCTGAATAATACTCGCTTCCTCCGGCTCCTTCACCGTTTTGAGCATCAAACTCAGAAGTTCTATGTCGCTGCTGTCAATCTGCATCGAACTGAGGCTGTACGACACGTTGGAAACCGCCAAACGGTACATCAAGGCGTTATGGTCGCTCAAAATGTCCGATACCGATTTCTTGGACGCCGTTGTCAACGCATGGATGGTGGCGTTGATTGCTGCAAGATCCTCTTCAGCCGCTGTTTTATTGGTGTAGGGCGGAAATGGCGTTATGAGTCCGCGGACGGAGGATCTGGTATATACGTGGACGGTGAGGGTCTTTTCCACAGTGGTATCGCCTTGGGTAACAGAAAACCTGCAAGGAAGAGGCCAGGCCGGTTGGATAGAAATAAACGATGGCGTGTGTAGAACTACAACTAACCCATGTCGCGTATCTTAACCATGGTGCAACGTTTGTTGCTGATGTGGTGTTTGTGCTGCAGCGTGCTATCTAAATGGCTTAGGCAGAAGGAAAATGGTTTGTGATGGGGCGCAAAGTGCACCAGCATCATCCTCTGCAAAACCGGGATGTGTCTATCTAGTGCCGGTCCCGTTCCGGCAAGCTTAACATGTCTGACCTGTAACGGTACGTTCCTGGTGGACATCTTCCCGGCATATGTAGCATGTCCAGCGGGCAGCTGCTGCACGAACCGGAAGATGGACCCAAATTACTGCCGCCTGTGGCCGCTGTCGTCTGCCCTGATGTGAACCTAGCCGAAGACGCGTCACAGTCGAGGACGGTCAGGACGTTGATTGAAGGGCACAGGTCAGTGATATATACTTGGCCATTCCCATATTCCGTTTTTGCCAGCGCAAAGGCGCCACAAAACGGTGCAAACAAGGTGGCTGGCAGCGCCTCGCAGGGGCCAAGATAGTATGGCGGAATCATGCCGTACTCCACATACACCGTGTCGGACAGAAGTGCCAGGGAGGGTGGCGGTCGGTACCGTGGCATCATCATGAGGTTGGCTGGCTCGCATGCCAGCGGCGCGCAGAAATATCTGTGTTGAGGAAGCGGGTCGTGTGGATGGGAGGCTGTCATGAGCGAGCGGGGTGCATGGAAGCCTGATACAGTGCCAGCAAGAACTTCCAAATGCAATGAAGGAAACCCAAAGTATCTTTTGCATCCAGAGGGTCCGCCCTGGCATGCTATTGTTTGCGCTGCTTCAGCCACATAGGGTTGCGGACGTGAAGGGGTGGGTGCCCAGGGCCGTGATGACACCTCGCTGGGTCTTATACAGCGGCAAAGAAGAAAGGCAGCCCACGCCCATCGGTGATCAAACAGAACAATGATTAAGCCTGGACTTGATTTTGCTATCCGTATATGCTCACCTGCCTGACACGTCTTGACACAGTTTATAGGTCGCGGTATCGAAATCGGAGACAGGAGCGCAGGGCTTAATGATCTGCACAAGGCAGTTTAGTATGAGCACGGGAAATCTCGTTCAACGACAGCCCACGGTAGCTTGCTTCCCATTTTTAAAACCGCTTTCCAACTGGACCCCAAACGTTGCAACCCCAAACGTTGTTAGCTGCAACATCGTGTCGGAAATTGCCATAGAAATATTAGCAAAGCACGGAGTACCGAAGTACAGAAATGTGGCAACGTGAAAAGCTGCATGCCACGCCTCCACTAAGGACGGTAACGTGGATGACCGATTGTGCGCCTTCATGACATGCACATGATGATTATGCAACCCATTGAAGTAACCATTAGAGCACTTCTAGTTGCACCTAGTTATCTTGCTCACACACGTGTACCTGTACATGTCGAACCACAGATGCGTTGGCCCCGTCGGAGTCCCACACCCACAGGTCTGGATGTTAACGAGGATTCAAGGGCATGGGTACAATAATAGTGAGTCTGGAAATGCGAGTTTGTGAGCCTGCAACACGAGGCTTGGAATTCCTAATAAGGCCCGGGAAGGAAAGTCTGGTAAAACAGGGGCAGCGATGCCTAGATGAGGTGCTGAGTTCGCAGCACCCAAAACGTTCAAAGGAAATTCAACATTACGTGCTTCATAATTCATGTCTTACCGACTTTGAAAATGGTCCCTACGGAAGCCATCGGATTGATGCCGCAGCCCTCGAGGCCTCGACGGTTCAAGCGGTAGCTGTGAAGGACCTAGAAAAGATGAGTGAGGCGAAACGTACGTGGGTGCATGGGTGAGGCGAATATTTGTCGTGGCGGGATCATGACGTCGACCGGTGCATCACTGGGACGACATGAAGGCCCTGAAGGCGAGGCAAATGCGCATCAACGCACGCACCTCCGCTGAACAGCCGCCCTTGCCAAGGCAAGCAGTTGGCGGGCATGCAATCACAGCGTCAGTGATGTCGGTGCTACGCCCCCCAGGGCCGCCATCTGGGTCACTTGCAAGTGCTCCGGGCTCACAGGGGATGCCAGGGGCCGGTTCGGTCCCATTGCAGTAGGAGTATCTGCAAGACAGAGGCTAGTGCAGACTCATTCTTTGCAATTCTACAAGTGCTCATAACTCGGCCGAGTGCTTGACCCAACCCTATCTGCCAAAGGCGGTGTCCTTGATTGCGTCCAGGTACCGCAGGTATGCCCTCAGCTTCGGGTTTCGTTACGTCATCCAAAAATTATCTGCTACACTATTCCTTACCTTGAGCCTTGTTTAATAGCCAGCCTTTGGGGCAGATGAACGGACGTGATTAGCGATATAACCGGAGGCAAATTAGGTTTAATGGCGGGGCCCCTGATGAGGACGCCCCTAGTCTTGATGCTGACAGCGGCATCGGTATCACCGATGGCACTTGGCGGCATCTCTTCGGTGCAAAATCCCTCCATGGAACAGCTCATCTGCAGTAGTGTTGGCAATGAAAGAAATGAACGCAGCACCGGTACTAACCGCCAACAGAGAAGAAAAAAATCCGGTCAGGTCGTCCACACTTTCAGGCACACCTACCCCGTCTCCACATAGCCTCTCTCCGCTTGGGCAGACCGGTCTGACAGTTATTTGCCTCCAAGTGGAGGCTGAGGCTCCGGCGGAATTGTGGACTTCGTATGTCAGGTTGAAGGTGCCGGGAAGCTGGGTGCTGCGGATGTCAGATAGAGCGACCAGGGAATATAGGCAGGGACATTGGGGTGACAGCAGCTTCATTGAAAGGTGAGGGAACGGCAAATGCCCCCCTCTCAGTATGTGGTTTCCGCAGGATGCGTGCGAACCGGCGTAGAGGGACCGAATTTGACGATGTGGGGGCTCTGAAATGAATTCCTTAGAAAAGTCAATGATTGTACACTGTTTGTGCAACCCATTTATGCTTCCTCACCTGGCCCCGCAAGCCAGCAGCACCGGCACCGCCATCTGCCCCCGAGGCGGGGTCAGCGGCTGTCCACACACAGTCACCCGGCGGTCCAAGTTACCCTCTCGTGGATCAAAGGCCCGGGCCCCTTGATCGCACACCGTCTGCAGCGGCGCGGAGGAGGGGCACCTGGACGAGGAAATCGGAGAACGAGGGGAAGTGATGAAATGCATGGTCAATGGAGGACCCGCAGGTGCGATGTCATGCAATAAGCTATTCAGAGTTCAGCTATTCAGAGTTCAGCAACGGACAAGGGGTTGGTGTCGGCTTCCTTGAAGCCGGAAAAAGGGCGGGGCCCCACTAAATCCGTACGGGTTAAGTTGAGTGCTAGGGCAGCGAGGGCGTGAAGTGTGAGAGTGTCGACATTCCTGCCAGAGCTGTTTCCCGAAATGCCTGCTAGCCGAGTCGTTAGCAAGGCCTGCCGGCGCCGCGCGAAGCGCGTCATCCCGTCGGGTGCATGAGCGCATGTGCGCATCGACCGAAATACGGCATTTCCAAAGCGAGCGGCGAGGGCGCCAACTGTGAGAGTGTCGACATTCCTGCTGATAGGCAGCCAGAGCTTTATAGCTGAAATGCCTGCGGCTTCAGCAATCCGACCCATGTTTAGCATCGCGCGCCGTCTCGGCACTCTGCAACTCTTCCGGCCAGCGCATTGGCTGAAGTTACATGACAGTAGACATGGAGTGTATGGAGTGTATCATTTACACATCACGCAGGCTGACTTGCCAATAGAAGGACAGCGGAACTGTTTGCGAGGGTTGCGACGACGTGCAGTTGCCGACGAGAGTGCACAGGCTTCGCTACTGAGGTATTCACCGTAGAGGAGGCTTGACTGCTTTAACATTAGGACAGGGAATGTAGAAGTCCATCCCCTAGGTTGCCGACTGGACGCAGAAGACCGCTGCATCGTGCGTGCATTGGCGGCTTGGCGTCCAACAACCAGCAGTTGGCACCTCATGGTTTGCTCCTTGCAACCTTTGTAATAGCAATATGCGTCAAGACGATCGGACCGGCAAGCAGAGCTGCTGTGGTGTGGTCGCGGGAAGAGTGTTTGCAATGCAAACATAGTTTGTTTCCGAAACGAAGATTCATTTCACGCCGTCATGTCAGAATTCCACCTTAAGGAACGATGACTCTTCTGGAATTAATTATAGGCCGAGAGGTGATGGTTTGACCTCGGCCTCGGTCCATGGAGACTGCCAAACTGGTTTGTACTCATGCGATGTTGGGTTCCAATAATAAATTTACCGTGCATAAAGAATGTAATCGTTTACTTATGCAGCCTTTCCGTTGGCCGAAAGTCTGCACTTGTCCAATTACCCAGAACCCAGAACCCAGAACCCACGGACATGGGCAATCCTACAGGGCGGGGCCCCCCTGGGCGCTTCGCGCTGGGGCCCCGCCCAAAAACTAAGGTTGGCCCTCAAATCACATTGAGATTCCTAAATTGGAAATATACCCGAGAAACCAAATGTAAATTGTGAAGGTCATTTGGGGGCCTCGAGAAAGCAGTTGTCCAATACCTATAAATTATTAAGCCGTACATTTTTTATTTCAGGCGTATGTACATGTCTTCTGTACCCTTAAAAATGCCCACATCTTCAAAATACCGTTAGCCAAGTTTGAGGGCATTTTATGTAGTGTTTTCGAAGTAAGCAAATCTTTAGAAGGGCTTCAATGAAGCCAACTAATTATATCTAATTAGTTGAGATGCAATTTCCTTCTAAACATTGGGCGCAACCCTACAAAATCTACGAGATGACCTGTGGCAAGGCTGACCATGTAACACGCAAGACGTCGAACCTCATCAAATATGTCGATTACAGGCAACCGTCCAACAGCTCACCTGTCGAAAGCGCTGTACTGCTCTACCTCCATAAATCGCGGCCCTTGCAGGTATATCTGCAGAGGGTTTGACTTCTCTCCATCGCTTTGACCATCGTTGCCGCTGCCGGTGCGGTTTCTGATAGTGGCTTCAAGGCAAACACCGTTGGCAGTGCATCTCCCAACTGTTAGGCCTGTGTTTGTGTCCATAGATGTGCAGTACACCTCTGGTGAGGGACAGATAATGCGTATCTGCAGTGCGGCAGCGGTGAGTTGAAAGATCAGCAAGTACGGCCAGTATGGGTGTTATGTCATCTCGTCTACATACCCCTTCTTTCCATCACAAAATCATGTCTAAAAATTTAACAACGAAAACCCATCACCAGGCAGATTTAGTATAAAACGGCAAGCGGTAGACTGGATTGTCAGTAAAGCGTATGGAATTCCGCCATCCCTACGCACCAGTCTCAACGCCGGCGCCGCTTGGTTGCCAGCCTCGTCCGCCACCGTGTACTGAATAGCAAAGCTGTATGTTGACGACGGTGGCGTCGCCACGCTGGTATCTACAGCAGCAGCACCGTACGACTGAATCCTCGATGAGATATCGACTTCGACGCCACCCCTATCCACATCGATGGCTTTTGCACCTGTTGCATTGATGGATGTATTTTTTGTTTGTTAGTTGTTTGTGGGTTAAGGGGTTTGCAAATCCTTTCATATTGGTATTGTTAAACTGGCCAGATCATACAGGTTCCTGCCAAAACATCTATCTGCTAACCAGAGGGGAGGATGGGTATCAACTATCAGCAAATATCCATGCAGCGGCTGAATAGCTGGGCGCTTACCGGGGTCGACCCAGGTGCTGCCATAGAGAACGTCATCCAGTATGACCGCCTGGCCCTGCTTATTTATGGCGTGTCGTCCCGATGACCCGAGAAGAGATATTCGTGGAGGTGTGGGGTCCTTCTCTGGAGCAACTGTTGGTCTGTTTACCATCATGTCAGGGGGGTAGGCATGTACATGTATGTAGGAAGTAAGGAAATGATCTACCGACTAGGTAATGTAGCAAGTATTCTGTCTGGCCACCAGCCATGGCGTGTGTGAAAGGGGAAGAATGCTGCCGCCCTGATAGGTACTGCTCACTGCCGCAGTGCCGGCATTTCCCACCCCTCCGTGTCTGTGCTCACTTTCTTTAAGGTACCACCGCCGGGGTACCCCGCTCATATCATTCCTCCTGGGTATGCATGATCAATGATTTATCTTTGATTGTTGCAAGTTCAGCCGTTGCATGGGACACGGACACGCCTCAAAAACCGTGCGATTAGTGCCGTTCATCTCACAGCGGGCCCCCCGCGGTCATCTTCCCCTCTGCGATTGGCGAGGTCGAACTTGCGATGACCTCCCCACGCCCGAACCCGGAGGCAATTTTAGAAAGGTTCGGTACTCAAGAGCGCGCATCCGTACGAAGTAACACACCAAACATTGTCTAGGGCCTAGGGCCTCTAACGGAAGCGCGGTCAAGCTACAACCGGTTGCGGGGCACGCTTGATGGTGTACAGTTGCTTTTGCAATTATTATTTCTTCCGCTGTCCCTGCTAGAGGACCTACTTATGCCCTAAACGCGCGCTTGATGACACGCCACGGCCGCGGCAACCCACCTGATGACGACGTCTTGGCTTGTTTGATTAATGTCCGGTATTCCAAGCGCAGCGTAGACATCGCTTAGCGGTTTGAGTCCGGGGACACACACTCCTGCCACGGAGCAGCGGCCCAGTCCCGTACACCAGGACTCCACCGATGGCTGGCATGGGTCAGTCACCACCACCAGGAGCCTCTTGGGCACAGCGGAGCTGTTGTTGATGGAATATGGATAGGGATATTTGTCATGGTGTAAATACGCATTTTATGCGGCAAATTTTCCTCTAGACATGGCCGGCAAGTTTTGCTAGATAGCACTGCCGTTAGATGAATGAAGACATGATTTAATTGTGCGTGTACATAATCTGCACATAGCCAGTAGGACTCAAATGGCCGCTTACATGTTCCGGCTGTTTATCGCGTTATATTCCACTAGAAAGGCCTCGCCGTCTAGGTTGGGCTGGAAGGAGTTCAGGGTGGGGGTGGGCCGGCACTCCAGGCCACTGGCGGAGGCATCCAGGTCCCCAGGCCCTGGAATGGGATCGCCGCATTAACAAGGGATATGAGGGGGGGGCACTGTCAGACGCTGATCCCAAGCTTACGGGTAATAGTGTCGGTGGAGTATCATGTTGCAATATTGTCGGTGGAGTATCATGTCTTCTTTAATAGAGTCTGCTCAGGATAGATTCTACTCTGAGTCTAATTGACATGATCAGCATCCGGCCCATGGAAAGGCCAATTCAAACCCGCTTCCCAATAATGGGGCGTATGTAGTGATAGCTGGCTCAGAATGGAGAAACAAGTTTTAGGAAATACCACATGTAGGGCTGGAGATAGCTTTCCGTTTAAAGTAAGGTTG
Organism: Pleodorina starrii; assembly: GCA_030267565.1. Taxonomy (NCBI): domain Eukaryota; kingdom Viridiplantae; phylum Chlorophyta; class Chlorophyceae; order Chlamydomonadales; family Volvocaceae; genus Pleodorina; species Pleodorina starrii. The sequence goes on along the minus strand of BRXU01000025.1, from coordinate 234,166 downwards.
CGGTGCTTGGTGCTACAGTGCGATCTGTGACTTATACATGCTACCACTTACCCGGCCCCGTCACCATTGCACCCAGTCCCTTCGGCGGAAGGCGGCACAGGTGGTAGGTGGAGTTGATGACCACTTTGAACGAATCGATGGCGTCGAAGGCGATAACAGATGGCTCCGCAAAGGGCGACGACCGAGAGGCAGGCCATTTATACACAGTTTCACCCTGGCAAATGATGGCGGTGCCGTCCGCGGTGAGAAACGAGAATGGGTGCGATGCGTTACCGGTGCATGAGAGGGCAGCGGTGATGCTAAGAGGAGAAATATATGCAAAGAGTCCTGATTCTTTGGGGTAATTTGCTTATTGACGTGTGCGCAATTAGTCACCCATCCAGCCAGACATGAATGAGTGGATGGGGGAGAACAGAGCACCCCACGGTCACGTGGGGATTGTAGTGGCGGGCCTTGCCTGCTCGGGTTTTCCGATAACTATATTTGCCGCTAGCAATATTCATGTCACAAATGGCTCGGGATGCGCCTTCCCATGCGTGATGCTCAACCCAATTCCGCACCTTCAGCATCAGCATGGGCGGCTTGTCGTTTGTTGCCGCAAGTGCCTCCAAGTCGAGTGGCGACGCGTCAATTGATCCGTGAACTTCAACATCCAAGATGCTCACGCCACCAGCACCGCCGTCGCCGTCCTCTGAAAGTGCAAAATTTGTTCGACAATATGCATGGTTCAGAAGGAGTCTATATCTCACATGACTGATTTTTTAGCTGCTGAAGAAGGCAAACGACGAGTTGCGGGACAGCTGTCAGCTATTTGTGTTACATTTCAAATGGACATGTCGCCCTGCTGACACCAGTACTTGCGTGGGATCCCTGCTTGCATCGACGTCCGTCATGTATGCTAAATATATGCAGACAAGGGATTTTTTTTGGGGGATTTGTTCCGATGTGACGATAAAGTTTGTAACCCGCGGGTTTTAAACCGGCCGGTCAGACTCCCGCCGTTCAGATCCCACTCACATCCTGCGGCACAATAATCACACATTTTGATACAGCCCCAGAACCTTCCCTTCGAAATCATCTCTTCAGAAGCCAACTTTGCAATGCAGTAAGTTATGATGTACCGTGGCGGGGTATTGACTAGACCCACTTGCAAGCTGTTCGCAGCCACCCTTATTTTTGGTAAGGAGACCGTAGTCACTAATCTGGCTTTTACTTACGTGTACTTCCAGTCATGAAATCGTCGCTGAGGCTTGGTGTGTTCACGGAGGTAGCGAGGTCCAAGACCTGCGTTGCAATGTGATGCCAACAGCGGGAGTACGTGGCCGCAGATGATTGTCTATATACCGCTATCCATCAGCGAGTTAAACGCCAGGACGCCCGCGTTAAGATTTAGCCTTCTAGGCACGGCAATCGAATGTATTCTCTAGAAATGCTTGGCAGTCGACTTACGTAAGGATTCGACACCACCCAGGGTAAGACACCCCCGCCCCAATCCGAGTAGGCATGCACACACAAAAGATTCAAGCAAGCGCAAGCGCCAAATGACCGCACTTGAGCCGAACGCCGGCAGGTACTGCTAAGCGGCCCCCGATCGACAATTGGTCACGCCACCCATGCCATGTCAAGATTTGCCAGAAGATGCCATCGGATGGCGTGATGCACCTGCACGCCTGCCGTGTTGAAGGCGGGAAAGTCAACCGGTAGACCCAGCGCCATGGAGGGCATCTTCCTTAGGTAGAACACGAACAAGTCCAGGGAGGTCTGGCCTACAAAGGCTCCTGACACGGACTTCCAGTTGGCCGGGAACCAAACCTGAGGGGGACAAAGCGGATAGAACCGCAAGTGCATGAATCAAATGTCCGTGACACTTACACACTGGAGGTGGCAACAAACCATCCATGCTGATTTTCGTGGGTATTTCCCAAACTATTTGTCCCGACGGGCGAAGCAATACCGACGGACAAACAGTCCCGACGGACGAAACAGGCAATTACTTCCCGGGATATAAAGCTTCTGCAGTCCGTGGGAACCTTGCCATGCGGGTGACTTCCCGAAATGCGCAATAACAGACCGGGTTGCACGGGCGCCAGTCTGCCGCACCAGGGCTCCCTAAAGGCTTCCGATGGCAACCTGCGCCCGTGCTCCTCCCTGGTTACTGACTCGCGTCCAGTCTTTAACCAGGAAAATGCGCGTGCGAATTACGTGGCGGGGATGCACCCCTTTCCAGTGGCATAGAGTACGTGTTTCCGCTTCGACCTTTCACAATCCCGATTTGTAGACGAGCCCAACAATCGCACAATTGTTGCGTCCCAATGGGCCGTACGGTTTAAAATGATTCCAAATCGTTAGTTGTGACCATACATTGGGATGTTTCATGTGGATGTCCGCCTTACCAAAGCCGCCGGAGCACGACGACAAGGCTGATTACAATGGGAAAGCAAGTATCCTTGCTGCTTGCAGCCTAGACGCAGAACGAGCGAAGCGAGTACATTTTGTTCGTGCCCGCAGATCCGATCACTGCAGTCTTTCCTATTCGTACATAAGTAGCAACCTCCGTGGTTCAGGATAAACCTTCACTTCTCGGAGCGTTTTTTCTGCAGTGATACACGACCAACCCAGCCCGGCTCACACCGGCTACACCGCCGTCACCTTGTCGTATTTCGTAACCACGGCCTTACGGCCTCATTACGGCTTTATTTCAGATAGAACGACCAGCGCTTTACCTTGCAAACCATAGTTAAGCTGCTGCCACGATTGCTCGCCCCATGCGTGTTCTGCTCAGATAGTGTGGCGACGGATGGATTTATCAGTTGCACCTGCAGGTCAACATCCATGAGCGAGGTTCATAAATCTCAAGGCTGCTGGCTGCGTGCAAAGCCAGAGGAGCCGGATGTATTCCACGTCTGCCAAGCAGCATTATCAGCCTTGTAGATCCCCAAAACCATCCAGTAGGATTTGATGTGTAGTATTGACCGGAGGTGTTTATTAACCGGGCACCTTCCGATCGCTGAAAGGTGGATACAACATGGTTTCCAAGCAGCATGCGATCGAGCAGATTTCCGTCCCCGCGGCTTCCGACGTGCGTCGCATGGACGACACGTGCTTCCATTGCAAGGGCTGAAACGTTCGCACGAGGAGCCTGCTTGCCTGCACGTACTCCGACATGGGGAGACGTGCGGTGTCGACCACAATGGTCCGAAAATGCTCCAGGAGGGAGATGGCGCCCCCCGGGTAGACGGCCGAGGAGAGGGCGGGAAATAGCGCGGTGAAGGACACCCACGGATTCAAAGCCGGATCCAGCAAAGTGGCGATTGGGGGGGGAGGGGGTGCTTGAACTGCAGACATACATTCGATGGACGGGGAGGGGGACCCAGCAGGGTTCCGGCGTAATGGGTCAATCTTCAGTAGCAGAGTGCATGTGCGAGGGCAGGTCGGGGCCCGGGGAAACGTGATGTACGATGGGGGATAAAGCTGATTGAGGTACGGCTGAGGTTATTTATCTTAGACATTAGACATTACGGATACGACAGGAGATTAGGCATTATCTATCCATATACAGGGTTGTTCCAGGTACGTCGCCACCGCCTTGAAGTCTAGTCCAGTCTATCAATGCCTTGATGTAGCATGTGAACCAGAAACACCAATGATGACACAATTACGTGCAGCCCAGTACATTACGGTCATTCTTGCACATAACTACACGGTATCTTGCATGAAACTAAACGTCATAATTTGCCATTGAACTTACTTCTTAAGCCATTAAAAGGCTGTGACCTCCTGGGTGGCATTGGAGGTGGAAGCCCAGGCAAGGATGGTACATCGGGCGGCGTCATTGGGGCGATCGGGGCAGGAGGGATTGAAGGGGGAGACGGAGCTGGTGATGGCCGGGGTGGTGGATGTGGAAACGGAGATGGTGGTGGAGGCCTTGGTGGAGGTCTAGGTGGTTTCGGAGGGCTTGGCGGATTGGGTGGTCGTGGTGGTGTCTTTTGCCTTATTCTTGGTGATGCTGCTGGCCGTGGTGGCGACGGAGGGCGTGGTGAAGGAGGTGACGGTGGTGGTGATGGTGGTGCTGGTGGTGCTGGTGGTGGGGAGGGCACTGGTGGTGGTCGTGGTGGGGCGAATGGCTTTGGTGGTCGCGGTGGTGGATAGGGTTTTGGTGGTCGTGGTGATGGTCGAGGTGGTGGTGTTGGTGGTGATGGGGGTTGTGGTGTTGGCGATGGCGGTGAGGGTGGAGAGGGTGGTTTAGGTGGCGGTGACGGTGGCGGTGGCGGTGGTGGCGGTGGTGGCGGTGGTGGATGTGGTGCGGGGGGTGGGTCTGGTGGAGAGGGGGGAGCAGGTGGGGGGGATTCCGGGGAGGGTGGCCTCGGGGAAGGTGATGGTGGCGGCGGTTTCATTGTTTTAGGATTCGGTGGGATTGGTGGTGGTCGTGGCGATGGAGGCGGTGAAGGTGGGCGTGGTCGTGGCTGGGGTGGCAATAGTGGCGGTGGATTACAGTTAACGCCATTCCCATTCCGGCAACCGGATGTTGAAGCTGCATTAGCCAGCGTAACGACCAAGAGCATGATGGTAAATCGAGGCAGAGCTATGCCATATCCCAAGGATACCGATGCCGGCCATGACACATTTGGCCTAACAAGCCCTATTGGTGTCCACATTTCAGCTATGGATCATGGACCTGCAGATTACCCAGGCGGCATCCATAGGTTAAGAGTGCACACAGATGACGTCTACAGGGATTTAGGACAACCACGAACCCATATAGTTTCATCATTCGTATTGCGTGCATTGTGGCGCCTAAATACATCTGTTCCGAACAATGACTATCTCATTGATCCAGCAAGAGGTCACAGGCGTATGGCGTACGCCGTCCTCTGCTCAAACAATTCCCCCCCTCCTCGCACCTCCACAGCGCATTTCGGTGTGGGGCCACTGTGTCGGTGCTTCTCTCGCTGCCTTACACACACCGTTTCTCTTATATAACAGCTTTACAAGAAATAGTTTAATAGTTTCCACGCGTGAGTCATCACGCACGATCTTTCATTGCCGCTTGAAGTTGGAAAACTGATGGATGGTGTACAGCTTTTGAGACCGCTGTAGTAATGATTTACACCCACCACCTGTTGTTTCGACATTCCAGACCGACGCGTGTTTTGTGACCAATGGAATCGCAGGAGTGTCGGTTCGTGGTGGACGGCTAGTAAATACATACACGATATATAGCGGCAAACAATTGCAAGAAAAATCGACAGCGCAGCATTCCATGAGCAAGGCGAGCGCATGTCAAATACAATTAGGAAAAGGCAATGCTTTTATCGACCGAATTCGTTTATTTATGCATCTCTCTCGCACAAGGTTCGGTATTTCTGAAGTAATTACGTCCAAATACAACAGAATTGAATGAGACATGAGAATCTGTGTGGTAGCGGCCTTTGTTGGAGTTGCTGGGCGCCTGTCATTTTTTGTCGGAGCAAACGCCGAGCAAACAAACACGTGACTCAGTGGAATCCCCTTTTCCGTGGAGTTACCCTGTCAGAGTATCGGCATTTATTGCCCTGGTCGTTCAAAAGCACATGTACGGCATCACTAGTTGGCCAAATGACATTTATAATTGCGACAAACGGCCTGGTTTATGGATAAGCGGGCATGGATGCAGGCGGTTAGGGCAGCGGTTCCCAACGTACGGTTCGGTCAAATAAACGCGGGGCAATTCGTTTACTGAGCGAACGCCTGAGCGCTCATGAAGCTCTCACTAAGCGCTCCCGTAAGCGCTTAGTGGCCTCTTAGCAAGCTCTCACTGACCGCTTATACGGCCAAGTACGACCCCCGTGGAAATTGAGCCTTGCGCCTTGCTTGCGCCTTGCTGCAAAGCGGTCCTAATCCCCTAATCCCGGGGGTGGGTACCGGTCAGCAATCCTTCAATCCTGACCGGTCCTTGCAGGGTCTTAATCCTAATCCTGACGGATACACCGGTCCTATTCCTAATCCTCGCCGGTCAAAGGGAAGCCTTCGGCTAATTGGCTTGACTTCGGTCTAATCCTTTCACACGGAAAATTTTAATTTTATCCAAACAAAATATCTAAAGCTTTAGGTGCGCGACTGGAGGTTGGGAACCAGTGAGCAGGGACTTGCGAGGGGGTCCCCGCCGCGAATTCGCAAGTGCTCAGGCCACAACGCGGCATTTTTGTTAACAATGCATAACACTGCTAACGTTTGTCCTTATTAATCATGATTGCACTTAAAAGTACCAGGCGAATGCATTATATTGCCGGATTTTGGCAGTCTGACACACGCATGCCGTGCAAGTCGTGTTAAGTCCCAGATAACACAAGGGTTCATGCTAAAATGTCGTTTTTCAGTTGCATCCGTAGTGCCTGTATCAAGCACTCCATTGACGGGTCCAAAAAGTAAGACACCCATTAAGACGTCCGTTTCACTTCTGGTGGCCGTAGAGGGGCATGCAATAGATCATATTATCGAACGAGTTGGCGGCATTGGTACCCGTAGCATATTCATATGATAAAAGCTTTCGAAGAAAGCGCACATATTTTCGCAAAAAAGGCACGACCATTATTCGAAGGTCGGTAAATAGCGGCGTTTCACCTTTCAGAAGTGCTTGTTTAATGCATTCAACAGTAACTCCTGTTTACAAGACAGAGCTATAATAAGAGAAAGTCATGTTGGAACTGGTGAAGTGTCACTGGGGCGTCCTCTTCGCGGTCCTAGCGGTGTCCCTACTCGCCAACGGTCAATACATCAATCCTCCCACGGTCTCTGAGATTTCTACTGAATCAGATACTTATCCCGCAAATGGCGCTGTAATCCCTTTTACTGCCGAGGTCGGAGAAACGGTAAGGGAATGTGCCCATGCAATGCCGTTATTCGTTGTGCCACACGCACAATATAAGCACGCTTTGTAAAATACCCCTTACATATCTTGCATGGCTTTTGCCGACATACTTTAGAACATGTATGCAGGGGGTAGTAAAGAAACAAAACACCCCATGCAAATCGAAAGCTGTTTGCATAAGGACTCCAAATTTGCTTTCAGAATTGAATTTATAACTAGGCATAAAACGTTAGGGCCTGCCAAAGTAGGTTGTACGGCAGGGGGGTGGGGGGGCGGGTATGGGTCTCGGAGATTTTCTTCCGTACCTTTTTGTAACTTTTTTACAGCACATAGAATGTTATATCAATATCAAATTCACATAGCAAGTCCTTGATGTAATCCAATCGTTTCCGCATATCAGAGGTACTATAGCGTACTGGGTTTAGTCGATACTTGGTGCTCACGTCGAGCGACGCCTCGGACGATAACGACAACCCTATTTCTTCTGCAACAAAGAAAAAATCCCCGCAAGGACGCGGGTGGTGGTGCTTACGGTAGCGCGGCTGGAATGTCACGATTGAAGGTGCTATGCCTCCGTGGGTGCGGAGTCCCCCTTCCAGAGGGCATACGACGCAAACTTGGAGAGACACTACGCTAGGGTAGCGTGCAAGCAAAGGCGCGCAGACGGGAAGGTGTGGGGAGATGCCGCAAAGTTCCTCCCGCGCTCGCTTTCCTGAATGCTGTCAAAACATGTGACATGTCGAGACATTTTTTGTGCAGTTGACTAAGTGATATAACTGTTTAATCGTTTTCGTGAGTAGTTGCCTTACCGCTTGAAGACGGGGATGGAGTCGGGTACCTGCGAGCAGAAGAGTATGCTTGCTTCCGTGGGAGGAGGCGAGCCTGGTAACCGACTGCGCTATCTGCCGCGGGGCGGTGTAATGGGCAGAAGACGCAGCGGAAACCTGTCAGTACTGACTAAATGAACTCGCGAAATTGCTCTTTCCGTCGCGCTCAGCGCGACTTGCACTTCGCTCTCACCGGTACGGCCAGGCCGTACCGCCAACGAACAGCCGAGAACGCTCTCGGCAAATACACAGAAAACCTTGGTTTTCTTCGTTTCACTCAGAAAACCTTCAGTTTGTTGGGACATGGACAAACATGCATGGCCATTACGGCTTTCGGTCGGTCATGGGCATTACTGCACGGTTGACTTGCATTCACGTACGGTAAATATTCATGCCCGACATGACAGGATTTCGCTAGTTGCTTTGGCGGTTTGCGAAGATAGCGGTTATATGTGCTGTTATACGGCAACCGTGTAGCGTCGTACGGTGCGGCAGGGATGGGTGGGTGGAGGGTCCGCGAGCATTTTTAGCATGGGGTCTGAAACTATATTTCTTAAACCCCCCCGATGTATGTAAAATTTATACCAAGGCCCAAGCCGGATTTACATGACAAATCAATCAGGCACACAACCCAACCGTCCAGCTTAGTAGGTAAAAAAAGCCACTATCAGCCTTACAACGTTCACTTAATACCTTCAAAATAAATTCAAAGCTTCCAAGGTATAGTGTGGTGCAATTGTCTGAAATGTATGCTGGGGAGCATGCGAGGATCGGCTGCGGGTCCGCCTGTTGGTTCCAGCTAGAGCTAGAATTGATCCGTTCGTCATTCAGATTGCAGTGACCGCCTATCGAATTCGCCGCCGAGGCATTTGGACAAGCGAAAAAACCATTCCCTTTAGTTGACTCATGTCACGGTAGGGTTATCAGGACCGAATCAAAACCCCGTTGGTAACCCCAAGGTGCAGGCAGCTGATAGGCAGGGCCCAGGTTATCGATTATGTTCGATTGGAACATGCATTGGATGCGAACTTGTGCTCACTGCAATCGATAAAAGTCTGCCCCTGACCGTTGCACCCCTCCCCTCGCTCCAGGCGGAAGTAGAATTTGATGACCAAGATGCCGACACCTTTTTCACTTGCGATGCGGAAGGACTGCCGCCGGGTGCCACTGTGACATACACACCAACTGACTTACTAGCCCCCGTACGGGCAGTTTTCACTTGGGCACCCGACCCCGAAGACCCTGTCAACGGTACAGTCAACATTACATGCAGCGACAATACTGGCTTGCCTGCGACTGCCGTCTTTGATTTCTACCCAGTGTTTCTGTCACCAGACGAACCACCTTCACCGACCAACCCACCCGTTGCACCACCTTCGCCGCCATCAGAGCCTCTCGCCCCAATCCAACCGCCGTTCCCTCCGGCCCCTCGGCCGGCGGGAACGATGGCCAGAAAGTCGTCAAAGCAAGCTTCCGAGAAAAAGAATTCTACTCTACCTGTTGCAATCGGGGCTGGTGCTGGAGGAGGCGTCCTCCTGCTTGCCGCGGGTGCACTCGCAGCCTTCTTTTACCGCCGCAATAAGGTATGCATGTGTGTCAATGCATTATCGCTAAAAATATTCATGTGAGCCGATGCATAAATTCATGGAATCAAAAATATTTATCTACACGGTTTGTGGCATGCTCCCACTCGCCAGGCCGAACGTGAAAGCATCAATGCTTAATAGCAAGTAAGGGTACAATTTTGTCTTATGCACAAACATCGTGCCCTTCGTGATGCTCTGCCTCTCCCTTCACCAATTTGGCTTGAGCAGTTACGACGACAGAACATGGAATCAACGGCAAGTCCCTGGCAACTGAACCCTCTTTGGCCGGGTATGTATTTAGTCTTTCTTGGATGAAAGCTTTAAGCTTCCCTGCATTTTAGGTTACGAGCCATGCCCTTTAACGCTACTCCTGCTCTCTGCAATGCGGGACCCGGAACTAGTTTCAGGCGACGAGGGCGCGCTGCACTCTCCAGGACTACGAAATCTGTAATACCTGATGAATGCCACCCGTACCACCACCGTTGTTTGGTTCACAACGCTTCTTATTTATCTCCTGCTGCCATACCCCTCCCACATTTGCAGATAATAAAGGCAGAAAGGGCGATCGCCCGGAGGCGGCCAACAAGGGAAGAAAGACACCTGGCCCGCACGCCAGTGAACATGCGCGGGAGGCAGCTATGTTGGAGGCCCCGGCAAACGACCCTGCTCGAAAAGCCAGCAAGGCGTCAGGATTTGACCAGCCGCTTGATTCGAGCAGATCGTTATAGTTCATATCTACAGTTACAACAGCAGCTCGGGGGGTATCACATGGCGGCAAAAGGCGGCATAGCCCACCAATCGCGGGTTAACATAACAGCAGAGTAAGGTCACTGGCATTACCTGAATTGGGCTGGTCCGGGTACCATCCGAACACGTCGGGCCAGCAATAAAATGACAAACCCGGCTGTCATGTCCGCCGTGGAGGCAAGCTGGTCCTGCCTCAAGGAGTGAAAGGAAGGTGAAGGGCATAGGAGGGCTGCATTGGCTGCACGCATCGACCGCATCCGTCGGCCGCCGCTGCATCACGGGATGCGCATAGGGGACGCAGGCATGTTCGAGAGGACCTGTTCGGCGGAACCTGTCAGCGGAGGATTCCCTTTCCTTCACCAGCACACGTCATTGCCGCAGCAACAGCAGCACAGAAGGCCGATGCGACGGCAGAAACCTCATATGACGGGGCTTGGGTATCCGCGGTGTATGTCTGGCTTCCGGATGTACCTGCGTGTGTCTCTTTTGTAACGGGGAGCATGGCATACAGTAATCCCGACGGCCGCGGGTACAAGCGGGTGCATATAAATGCTTTTCTTATTACTGCTGCGTGTCAAACGAGTTACAGTGGGATGCCAGTGGCAGATCGTTTGGCATCGCTAGAACGAACGGCCGGCCGACTGTAAAGCTGATGTGGGGGAGTCACAGCAAGGTACTTCGGGCCCGTTGATAAGTGGGGCGCGGCAGGGCTACGCTGATTTGGAGGGCATATGCTCCCGTGTGGGATTAGATGGGGAGCTCGGGAAGCGAGCGTCAGGGGTGGGGATCAGGACTTGCCGGGTGGGTTAGATCTTACTTGAATGGGCTTGATTGTGTTCCCCAACAACATGGTGCGTACTGTTATGTTATCGCTGATGAGGTGCCTCCACGCACCATGACAGCTTATTTTGGCTACCTTATATTCCCGCGTCAAACTTCCTCTTCCGTTACGGCATTATTGGTATGCGTACACTTCTGCAACCTTGTCGCAGAAACGTTGTCTACGGAACGTTTCGTTGCTTTACTTTCGCTGCCCGGAAGGCCCTTTTACAGTCGACAAGCAAGCTTGCTTGCCATTGGCCTGTCGGCGTATAGCGACCCCCTTTGTTCCAAAGCGTTCGTTGAAGTTATCCTGTGAAGGGTGGATTATCCTTCCTTATGCCGGCGGTCCTCTGGGCTGGTCGTCTGTCGTCCTGCTGAGTGCTTACGTACGTACCGTTTCTCGGGATGTATGGAAGCTTTATTTCCGCGCGCCACTGTAATTTTCATTTTAGTCAGCATTTTGGGCTCAGCCTGGAGTTCGCTGTATCGGCTATGCAGTACGGCTGGGGCACTCGGTCTAAGCATGGTGTCTCAGAGTAGCCCTTTGGATGTATCTATCCCAATTACTAAACCATGGGATGTATCCCCATGGCCTGCAGAGGCCTAAACCCTATGTAACAACTAACCCGTTCATGGATGCCATGCCTATCATTGTGATAGCTTGCTTCCCTTATGGGATTGATGCGCGTTGCCAAACGGATGCCGGCCTATGGATCAACGGAGCCGGCCAACGGATGAGAGTCGGACGAAAGTCGCCCTTCGGATTATTGTAGTTGCCCAAACATCCCCTAACATCCCGTATAAGCCGTGTAGCTCAAAAATCCCCTGACATCCCATATAAGCCGTGTAGCGCTTCCGCTTCAGGTCTGAACGTCTTGATGTACGTAATGTACGTATGTACAAAGTCCCAATCGCAAGCATTTGGCGGCCGAGCGAACAGCAGGATACAATCTAAAACCTTATAGGGCAGGAATTACTTGGTGTCGGCTGAAGCCGGAAAAAGGGCGGGGCCCCGTTAAATCCGTCCTATCCGGCCTATGGGGCTCTGACAATGTGGTTACGGGCAGTTTCGCCGCGAGAGGTTCGAGGAGCAATCGAATCGATTCAGCTGGTGGGGCTTCGGCCCTGCCCGGCGAGTCATCACCACTCGTACGTCCTTCCGGCTGAACAGGTTGGGTCCCAGGGACTTGGAAGGGTTAGGTAGGCGTGCGAGTCGGAAGAGACTAAGTTAAGGGTCATGTCGTCTATCTACTTGCGCGGAAGACCCAAATGGGGGCAACAGCTATTCCGCAGCTCTCTACAGCGAATCTCGACAGCTATGACATGGACGACCCGTCCCTGGTGGAACGTACGTTCATGCCTTCCCAACCCCAAAACCGCCGCTTGCCAAAAGATGTTAAAAGCCGTCGCGAAGTCGCGTGTCGCGAAGATATGCCGAAATGCCACTAAACTGCCCCAACGAACAACCATTTCTACTAAGGCTTGCCGAATGCGTGGACATGTTGGGCGGCCCGCAGAAGACCGCATCGTGCATGCATGCATTTGCCGCTTGGCGTCCAATAACCAGTTTGCCCCTCATAATTTGTCCAATGCAACCGTTGTTATCCTTTGTAATAATAATAATATGGATGTGATATTACGTCATAAGTTCGCGATGCGCGACTTTGCGACGGCTTTGAATATCAGATGTAAAACTGTAAAACTGTAAAACGCCTTCCTACGTAACGCCCCCAAGTCCATAGGATATGGGGTGGGAATACCGGTATTGTGTGGACAGGGGCCAACCTGTTCGGCCGGACGTATATTCCACTCCGCCTTTGGGCTACATCTCAACGTGACAGGCAGCCACTTCGTCACGGGGCCCCCTCCCCGGCCAGGGCCGAAGCCCCACCAGATGATCGGGTTCGATTGCATCTCGTGATGAAACTGCCTGAAACAATGTTGTCGGAGCCCCAGAGGCGTTCTCGCTTAGGCACGCAGCGGGCATCCAGCGGTTCGGCCAAAGTAGCTGGCTCTCAACTCCACTCTTACGGACGCAATGGGCGGGGCCTCGCCCTTTTTCCTGTTTCAAGCAAGGAAGTAAGCCGACACCACCGTGTCCACCTTCATCTCCTTGCCCCGCCCCCAAAGGCCATGGGCGGTCTTGATTATACCGACAACATACGATGAACGGGAAATGAAAAAGCAAAAATCTTAAGTATATACATTCCGGCTCTTCCTTCATGGATTGATACATTCGGTTTACGAACGCGGAAATGCCGGGCGTCCGTTCGCCACCCAACAGCGTTCAGTTCTGTAATAAGTACGAGAGCTTCGCCTCAGCTGAACATGATAGTAATAATTCCAAAGTGACCGATTAGCTGCTCCAAGGAACGGTGAGGCGTTACTTGAGGTTTTCAATGGGCGAAGGAGAAACTTCCAGACCAAAGGTAGTAGTCATTATGGCATAACGCACGTTTGCATAAGATTTTTTGCATAGACTTTTACACATATACTGTAATCGTCGAAGCATTTTCGCTTCATCATCACGGGGCTGCTTTTGATGCCTCTTAGAAACAAATTTCATTAGGTCTTCAAATTGTTTCGTTTTGCGCTGTGAGCAATATCCCACATGCGCCCCGACTATAAAGCTTGCTTGAGTTTGTAACCTGAGCAAACTTGCTCATAATGTTTGTAGCGCCCGCCGTTAAGGGAAATCGGACTCACAACATTGGTGGGTCGTCCATGTGGAATTCGCCTTGAGACGATGGAATTTAGTCGATATACTTAACTATGCCAACCGCGGGCTACGCATGCATCAAGCATAATTGTCAAATCCAACTTCATTTCTGATGATTTGAAGGTATAAATGTTCTTTTTTGCTAATTGTGCCTTATTATTCCACTTAAGTGGCGCCTGGGCAGTACGTTTCATCTCCTGTTTTGCGACCCATATGATTTGCCTGCTGCATCAGGATTACGCACTCAAGTATCCATGACTCGTTTTGGATTCTGTAAGGCACACCAAACATGGAGAAGAGCCCATTGGCGGAGCCCGTATTTGCAGTTCATTTCTTGGCTGCGGTTTCTGCTTTTCGCAGCCCTCACTGCCGCCGCTACCCTACAACTTATATCTGGTTACTATCCTGGGTACAACTGCACGTTTAATCTTTTCAACAGCGCTGGCTTTATTACACCGGAAATCGCTGTCGATCACGTGGACGAGAGAACGGGCAATGTCATCCAGGGTGCATCGAGACTCACCACTGTCCCACCCGCAGATGAACCGCCCTCAACCCGACCTTATTTTGAGAGTGTATCCTGGGTAATACAATTTGGACCGTTGGGAGGCGTCGTTAACTCATACTTCTGGACCCTGTCGGAGTTCAATTCACTTTTTTCGGGCAGCAATAACCCGAAGTGCCTCGATCCTGGGGCTGCCATTCCAGACGTGACGTATTATCGTCCTTGGAACATTACATCATGGACGTTCTTGCCGCTGTCCTCGACCCCGCGGATTTTCAATTGCACGCAACAACAATACGTTCTTGTGGCCTGGTACTACGACAACAGCACCAGGACGAAAATCTGGGCGACATCACGTGGTACTCGGTTGCCTCAGACGGGTGGTGTCATCTGTCCCAATTCTATATTCTCTTGGGGCTACGTCAACCGATTCGCTGTGAACTGCTGCAATTACCCGCCCCCGCCACCATCGCGTCCCCCTAGACTACCCCCGCCCCCTTCTCCTATACCACCAAGGCCTCCACCCCCTCCACCGAGGCCTCCACCCCCTCCAATGCCCTCAAACCCTCCCCAATTCCCTCAATTCCCCCCTTCACCGGTAAGAGGAAGATTTCCTCCACCATCGAAAAATGCATTTCCATCACCCAGATCCCGTATATCGAAACCATCCACCCCTCCACGTCCACCACCACCACCACCACCACCCCCGCCACCGCCGCCGCCACCTGTGGACGGCATCAGTGAAAATTTCCAAATTGCATTACCAGGTATCGTCGCTCTTGCAGTGATACTACCATTGATGCTGGTTGCCTCGATTGCGCTGGCGGTCCTCCTGTATCACGGCTGACAGGTATGCGTGCCTATCATTGAAGGGAATGATCATGGCTTACAAGATTTGGTGCATGTAAGTAATAATGTCATGCAAAGCAAAACATGTGTTGGATGCATTCACGAGCACCGTGTGGGCAATATTACCCATGGCCTCGCCGCAAGTGCGCAGCATTTTCAAGTATCATTTTGCGATCATTCCCACTTCCCCCTATCCGCCCTTACCATGTAGGGTTAACACTACCAGTCAGCAGCCATATCAGACACCAGAGTCTTCGAGTTCGATGATTCTTTCAATGGTGTTGAACTCACGCACGGAGGATGCTTAAACTCACACGACCAACGACTGACATCAATCGACACGCCATCGTTAAAATCTCAGAAAGGGGCTGTTAATGCAACCACAGCTGTCTGCCCGCAATATCAGCCAAATCAACGACCTCCCCGAAACATTGGCCGCGTACAGCGAAGCAGCGACAGCCGCCTTAGCTGTTTTACGTGATCATAAACAATTGAGGGTGAGCGAGCCACCGCGTCGCAAGCATCTCATGCAGCGGCACTGGCCAAGGATGCGAGGGACTTTCCAACTCAACAGCATTTGGCAACGTGCATCGCCAACGTTCCCTTGCAATAAATCAGCGTCAGTAAGAAAGCAGCAGGCTGGTCTCGGTTCATCATCTTTTAAGAAACAGCTGTAAACAGCGCGTTGCAGGCTGACTATCGGCACGGGGCATTTGAAATGTACATAGTGCGTATCGTAGATTTAGATGAGAACCACACGTACGGATAGTCTCTTTAAGAATGTCGGTAGACTGGAGTAGGCATGTGCGTAGGTGCAGGCCATGCTGCTTCTAAGAGGAGTAACAGCCATTTTTGAGACGCTAGGCGTGCCAGTTACAGCGGGTGCATGCTCCGACATTGATGCGGACTGGGTGGACTTGTGCGGACTGTGAGTTGTCGTTTGCTGATTGGCGGACTTAGGGTGCGAGCCGATGGTCCTTTTTTCCGGCACGCAAGAGCTAAAGTCTGTCTTCAATGAGTTTAGGAGAACTGCATTCATTTAATTTTATGGACACGAAAAATAACCTGGGCTAGGTGTTCGATAGTTACAAGACTGTCTTGTGGTCCCAACCTGCTCTGTGCTACGGGCCCACCTTCGCATAGAGATTTGGTGTGCAGGCCGATATAGAGTTGAGGTTGGGTATTACTGAGCTGGTTGGGAAGGCGGGTAGGGACCACGAGTTGTACAGCCGACGTGTATAAACGTGCGGTGGTGGCTTTAGTGATATTTGGATTTTTTTTTATGTCTTCGCTCTTGGAAGGGCCTCCCGTGAGCGAACAGTTACCTCGAAAGTGCTGCAGCAACATTATCGGGGTGAAGCAAGTTAACCGTTTGTGAAGCGGCTGATCGAGCTTTACCCACCCCTGCAGGTGGATATTTATGCTTGCAACCACTTATGCAGGTGGATATTTATGCTTAAAACCACTTGTGCTTGCAATCACTGTACTTGACCACCAAGCCATCAGCGAATCAGAGGGATCCATCGAAAAATTTAGAAATCCATGCGCATGTAAGATATCAACAACAACGACAAGCACGTAAGGCCCCTGCTGCTTTAAACATTTCCTTTAGGTGATTTTCGCATATAGTCAGGAGCATATGAGGAAGGCGTCGGGAGACTGAACGGGATCCCGACTGAACGGGATCCCCTCCGGAGGCGCCTGCTGGTAAAAGATGGTGCCGACACTTACATGGGATAAATGTAAGGGTCGCGTTGCTTGACGCCCCGAAAGGCTGTCAGAGGCGTTTGAATATAGTCGACTGAAGCTTCTCGCTCGTGTTATTATTATACCCATGACTCCTGCGGGGTAAACGAGACGTGGTGGCGCCCAGGGTCCGGGGTGTATGTGCGGCCAGAGACCTCGCTCGTTCTGGTCCAAAAAAACACGAACGGAGTTTCTGCAGGCGTCGATGGTCTCAATTGTGATTATGTGTCCGGTCGTCTATTTCTGGGGACAAATGCCTCTGTTAAGGTGACACCAGACGTTGCATGGTGCTTCCTGGCCGGAATGGATTGGTACACGGACCAGCTGCTCCCTTTGTTGCCCATGTGGGGTGTGACGTAGCTTCAAATTGTATTTATGCGTTTGGTGAAGGCAAAAGGGAGGGCTTTGGTCAAATCATGAAACAAATAACACACTGTGATGCAACCAATAGCTAGCTTCAGGGATGTTTATTTACCTACGCCGACATGTCCTTATCCCACGCAAAAGTGCTTAATTGTCTAACTCTTCGCGGCTTGTGGTATGCATGTTATTTTCTGAAGTTTTTGACCCAACTAACGTTTCCGTAACCCGCGACCATATCCCCGCCCGATTTGACCTCAGTTGCATCGTCACATTCGGCGATGGTGCTCGTCACATCAAACATGTACAGTCATAATCAGAACGTGGGTGTCGGATGGGTAAATTACCTGCAGAAGTTTGGGCCAATCCTCCGCCGTGTTAGCCGCCGTACATTGCTTAACCCGTGCGGCGACCATCAGTGCAGAACCCTTGCGGCCCAATCCACGATGTCCTCTGCATCAAGTAATAGATCGACATCACAAAGCCCCTACTTATGTCCGCGCACTCTCAGTAAGTGGTCATTCAATAACAACAAAGCTTGATTGCTTCGGCGCGGGTCAGTCAATTCAGCGGCCCAGGAAACCCTCGTTCTCGACCATTCTCTCCAATACATTGATTGCACCCGATTCACTCCCGTGACGTATGCCCCGGCAGCTCATACGTATACGGTCTGATAATCATTGAAAAGCAAGTACTCAAGGGCCCGCTACACATCCGTACGCACATCACTATCACGCGTAAGCTTCAGCTTAGTAAATACAAGGCGCTGACCGGGACGCTCGAGGACTCTTCAAGCCAGACCCAGACGCGCTGAGTGCAACCGAAACCCCCGATAATAATCCCCGAAGTCAACACATACAGGTGGCTGCGGAAATAAAATGGCGGGGCATTGTGCCAACGACCTGATATCGAGTCTCTGGTCCGCCAGCCGGAGACACACTCGGGATTCAGCAACACAACAGAGTACATTAAAATCGTCGCCAATACCCTGCCTAATAGCCTCGTCATAAGCGCCAGCACTCAAACTAACTCGCTCTACAGCGCAAGGCGGGCCGACACAAGCATGGTGCTTCGACTACATGAATGGTCGGTAATGGAACGCCAAGCTTGTGAGCTGATCTCAGAAACCATTGGTAACTGGATGGCTGCCCTGTGTCGTTGGGACACTGCCCCTGTGCAACCATCTCGATTCCGGAGCGCCCATCCTCGGAGGCTGCCGGCTTTGGTCCCCCGAATGCGAGCTTTGTTCATACAGCGACATACACAACCACGCAGTGCAGGCTGTTTAAACCATTACCAGTGCGCTGGCCCGAGGGTCCAATTGAGGCTGCTACTTTGTAACAGACGCAGGCCTCGCGGACACCCAACCCGAAAACGTGGCCGGCACACGCCTGACCAAAGGGCTGATCCCGGGAATCATCGCGGACGAGGAACGACTCGAATTGCGCACCGGTTATATTTACTCCTTATCCCCGACATCCACCTCCACGAAGAGCCATGCCAGGGTAAACGGGACCCCCGGCGGGCCCCAGCCAGCAGCACACCGTACGCATTCCGTTGTTAAGATATGCTATCAACACCGCCGTCAGAAACCAACAAAAACAACACGGTCATGCTATACAGGTACACATACATACATACAACCCAAGATGTAAACCAACGCTTGGAGATAAAGAATGTGCCACTGTGCTTCTGCCTGCTGTTCATAACTGGTATCGCTCCTCATTGCTAGCCCTACCTTCAGTGTACTACCCTTACGTTGGCCCCCACCTCGCTCTATTCCACCGCCATCCCATTGGCAAATGACGTTTTGATTTCGAAGGCAGGGCACCAGCAACCGCAGCGACAAACGGCTAAATGTACGTAGTGTCGGCGCTGTACGTAGCAGCGGCGTTCAACACCAGAGGCTGGCGATGAAACTAGTGTTTGAGATCGACCAGATCAAACAACATGACATCGCTTTGGACCTCTTCTATCTGTCCAACCAACTTGAAGAACCAGGTGCCGTCGGCAGTGCAACACTCGCTGCACAGGACTTCCAGTGGCGCAGATGGCTACTGGCGCCTGCCTGTAGTTCCACTTGATGACCGCGCGGCTGTCACTCGCTCTTGCCATTACCGGAGACCAATATATATATAAGTCTCCGGCAACGGCACTATTCAGGTGGCACATCAGTGGCTGACTGCTTATGTTGCCAGGATGTTGTTCTTGCGCGGTGTGTGGTACTTGACTGTTTCACTACCCACCAGCCGCACATTGACAATTTTACACATCGACCCGAAGACCCATCAATCGCCATTGCCTTCCTTGGACCGCGATGGATCGTCTTCATCCTGTGTACGGCGGCCTTCAGCGTTCTGACTGACGTTGTCGCCATGCGGGCGCCTCCACACGGACGGGACGGGCATATCCCAAGTTTTTACCCTGCAGTACCAAATAGCAGCAGTTATTAGTGGACTAATTGAAATGCGACCTGCAGGTGGTAAGCAAGCCCCACCGGCGATGTTATTGAAGCCTTTTCGCCCTCTATTAACCTCCTAGCCAACCGTTTACTGATGGTTTCCAGCATTCACATTTTTTAAATGATTTACTCGGGAGCGGTGCCCCCCACAACGTCGACGCATGGTTTTACGTTGTGGCGTCCTTGCGGGGATTGATGATTCCCCATGCTAGCTGTGGCATGGCATGGCATATCCAGCACGGCCGTGTCGAGCCGTGAATGTTTAGCACCACAACATGCTTGAATATAACCGTAGATACTGAGCAAAAGGGCCAAGCAATTCCCAGTGATCGACCTTCAAACCCTAAGAACACACACTTGTCACCACACAAACCATTGTCACCCGGCGATCTGACCTCCCCATTTATGCCACCTTTCCTTACTCCATGCAGTGCTCCCTGCCGTTTCCACCCAACACCCACACACGTTTGCATGGATATCCAACCTCCGCCTTTTTCAATACCGGGTATCTTCAATATACTACGCTTGCATAACTCCCCTTTACTCCTACTGAGCCCCAAAATCCTACAACAAAACCCTAGAACCCTTATAAAAACCATTTACCCCTACTGATGAGCCCCTGAAGTGACCCTTACCTCAGTGTTCTTGCACTATGTTCCGACATTCCCGGCACCCAGCCGGCATCCGTGTCGGCCGTGCTGCAACGTACTTCGGATCGGAGCTTTGATCGGTCAAGGACCGCCGACTCCCTGCTGTTTGGGCTCGGCGGGGCCTCTTCAATCTCAAGCCCTCGGACGACTGAAGGCTTGCGAGCCAAGCAACCTTGGATGGATGAAACTGGCGCGGATAGCCTCCCATCATAAACGCTGTCATTATTCCAACTGGCATCATCAGGGGGCGTGAAACCCCTCCTTGAAAGCGCCCCCTGCACGCCTTGCACCATACCGGCTCTTTCTGAAAGGCGGTGAACATTTCCACTGTCGTCACTCTCGTTCCCGCTCCATGCATGGAAAACCACGTTCAGCGGCGGCTGAACGCCACTTTTGTTGGCTTGCGATTTGATGCAAGATGCATTGGGCTCTTTTGCTAGCTGACGCTGCCACTGAGGGATTGGCATCTTAACGACATGGGGCATGCCGCGGCCACCCATACCATCGGCGCTCGTCACAGATGCCAGACGTGAAAACGCTGTTGCTGGAGATACAGGATTCGCCACTGAATTTGCTGGTCTTCGGCCCGCCTGCTGGACCTTCTGGAGACTGCGCGGGACAGCTTTGCGCACACTACTGCCTGCCGCCAGGTCCAACGCCTCTATGCGATTCGCATGCACGTCGTCCAGGGCTATGTTGCGGCTTGCGTCCGCAGGGGCCTCCCCGCTTAAAATCGGGTTGCTCCTGGATGGATTCAGGCGGGACAGGAAACGCCTGAAGCTGCTGCGTGCGGATTGTCGGGGGCTGCCAGGCACAGATGCGCTGTAACCGCCACCACCACCGGCCCCTCTCGATGTGACCGCACCGTTGCCAGAATCGTATCCAGACGCCGGAGTTGCATCTGGCGCCAAAGTAACCCTGTGGCCAACCCGGCGACTCCCGTCAATTGCAGCGCTTGTCGTTGTGATGGCTGCCCCAATGCCGTGTGCAGATGTATCTAATGGTATTTGGGTGCCACCTTCAGGTTGTGAGGATGTACACGGCCGGGGCTTAACGGAGGGATCGGGCGCCATAGGAAGCATGATTCGGGAGGAGAAGCGAGACCGTAGGGAGTCATGCATCCTCATCGCAGACGACAGGGCGGAGTTGAACATCAACGACAGCGGGCCAATGGAGCTGCCGGACCCTCGCTTAGACCCGTCACGGCCAGTGCCCTCGGAGCATGTTGGCAGGCTGTTGCTGACACCGTTTGCGTTCACTGGACCGTTGCTGAAGCTGCGCTGCTGGCCTACTTCATTTTGGTTAAAGCTACCTCCACCGCTGCTGCTGCTGCTTCCGGTGCTGCCAATGCGGAATGCGGGCGGAGTGATTTCTAAGAACGCTGCACCACCGCCGGCTGCAGCTGCAGCCATGGATGCGGCTGCGGGGCTGCCGAATGCAGTAGGTGCTCTGTCGGTGGTCGCTTTAGACATCATGGTGTCTGACAAGCTTTCAGCAGGCGGCGGCGAGTCACCCAGCGTAGCTGTTTCTATGCTTCCAATGAAGGCAGACAGCATTGCAATGTTCTGCATTTGTGGCAGAGCATTTGTGGGCGGGGCGAAAACGGCAAAGCATTATGTAATGTTTTGAGTGGAGACGGAATCGTTGTTGTGAGGAGCGTTGGCGTGCCTTTGGATACCGTTTTTGTATATCTAGTCTATGCAGTGCGTGGCAAACGGTACCATATGGGTTGATCGTGTATGTATGTGTAGGTCATGCCGTACCTGCGCATTCATAGCGCTTTGCTGCTTCAAAGCCTTGAGCTGCCAGCGTTGGACACCCATCTGCGCGAGGATGGAAAGCATGGCTGAAGCGTCAGCGACGTATTTCTGAGCGGTTACCAACGCAAACGTATTCCCAGTCACCTCGTCCGCCAAACCATGCATACATGTTCGAAGGAAACCCCAGGCGCCCCGAGCGCACCCTCACCCAAGCTGACGCTTACATGGGTGCAGCCTCACTCCCATCCATACATACCATAAACACACAATCCACCAACCTGCCACTTTTGCATCGCCTGCACAGCCTCCCCCAGCGCCTGATACAGAGCCTGCAGTCGAGTGGCTTCATCCTGCGCACTGCCAGCTGCGGCTCTGAGGATGGATGTGATGCTAATAATAGGGCTTCTCCTACCCTCCGTCGTCTGATGACGTGTCGTCTTGCTGCTGTCGCGGCGTCCAGGGCTGCTCAGACGGCTGGCCCATCCCAAGGGTGTGTCCGTGACATCCTCTTCCTCAGAAGCGGATAGATTTGATGTGAGGGGGTTGAGCGTTTGAGACCACTTTGGCTGAAGGCCGGTTTTTGATCGAGTATCGTTGCCGTGATCGAGTGTTAACAGTATTGAGGATCGTCTCCGCTGTTCCTTGGGAGGTAATGATTGCTCGTCTGTGTTGTGGCATGACGGCATCGGATAGACCCTGTGGCCCTGACGTGCCATAAGTCGCGACGCCGCCAGGGTTACCAGAGCGTCAAGTTCGGCAGGGGAGTGCTTGCGGTTGGTGCTGATATGCTGCCGCAAACACGTCGAATTCTGATGTTGTTCTCCTTCCGGCTTTTCAAATGTTGAAGTTAACGGTCTTCGTATTGGCCTCGAAGGGGGCGACGTACAGGCGGCGGCAATCGAGCGACGAGGACTGGCGTCTTCAGCACCGGCAGCATCAGCATCACCGGCACTGCGTGCGATAATATCGACACTGATTGTGCTTGGCTGGAGATGTAGTTCTGGTTCCGTGCTACTCAGCTCGGTCGTCTCTGACCGACGTGCAACGACTCGCAAACTAGTCTGCATGTGCAGTTGATCAGGCTGAAGTGTAGGTCGTCGAATCGAGCAGGCGAGGAGCAATGCCCGGAGCGCTTGCGAATCCACGTAGCAGCATTCCACAGGAGCTGGGCTTGCTGGCAAAGCTGCAGTCCATTTGCGATGTTGCGGCAAGATAATTGCTTGGATGGGCTTTCGCTCCGGTGGACGAACATCCACGCCCGCCAACGCTCGTCTCCGAACAAGCCGGTTGATCTGGCGGTACGTCAGAGGCGGTTGGGTGCTTCGGTATAGTAATCCGCACATGACTTTGCGGGACCAGCGCTTGGCAGCGGCGGCAACGTCGGGAAGCAAAACCATCCAGAGATCCTGCGGTGCCACAGGGGACCAATGTTGCATACAGGTTGCGGCACAACACACATGCATCCACACATTTATCATTTTTGCGCAGTTGGCTCTACTTGTCCGTCCGGTGCCTGGAGCCCATGTCTGATAACCACAACAACAAAGACATCAAAATCGAATGATATCACCTAAAAGGCGCAAAACCCGCTTGAGCTTAGGCCAATCAACTGTCATGAAGCTGGTATTCGATCGGACACAAACCGCTAGCTTCACATGATCCCGGCTAGCAGGGATGGTCCACCTGCCACATCGTTGTCCCGTTGCGAAAGCCCCAGCCGAACTTGATTTTGTTAAACCTGGGCGTGTGAGCATTCACGGGATATATAAAGAGTAAGGATGTGAAGAAAGGAAAGAAGAAATACGACGTGAATCCTTTCCCTGCAATATATTCTAGCTCGGAACTCTCATGCATTGCAAATCCCCATGCATGCGGATGACAGGAATCGTGTGCCTATTGCTCGCTTAAGCGCATCGTTACTCACGTGGCATTAATGATGGAAAAAAAGAAGTTGATGAGCATGAAGCTGAGCAGGAGGACTTGCCCGAGCATGACGCAAGTGGCAGCCAGGCGCTGCAGGGAATGAGGTGGAGTGACGTGTATTTGTACAGCAAATACGAGCATCAACAGTAGTGGGCAAACATACTCACGCCAACATAGGAGAGTTATACTGAGCTTCATTCAGTTCCAGGTGAGAAGCTGATACTCTGATGTCTCCCTCATCAGATCGATCCCCGTTACGTATGCATTGCAAAGAGGCTTGATCCTCAAGACATTTGGTTCGGTGTCCTTTTTACTCGCTCTCAGCCCCCACCGCGGTGGTGGGAGAGGACTGGGACCGGGGAAACCCGTTACCCAACCTCCTCTGCTCCCTTAACCCATGCGTCGGCCTCCGGTCGGGCGTATTATTATTATTATTATTATTATTATTATTATTATTATTATTATTATTATTATTATTATTATTATTATTATTATTATTATTATTATTATTATTATTATTATTATTATTATTATTATTATTATTATTATTATTATTATTATTATTATTATTATTATTATTATTATTATTATTATTATTATTATTATTATTATTATTATTATTATTATTATTATTATTGTTTCGGTGTCCAGCGGGTGTCCTTCCTTGAGTAAAAAAAGCTTCCCATTGTCTAGGGCTCACCTCTCCCGACGTAAATTCCATCTCCCTCGGCAGGATGTTCTGGAAGGACTCCAGTATTCCGCGACCGAAAAACAGCGACAAGGTGCAGTCTAGGGCACCTGGGGTGGGAAGGAAGAGGTAGATGGTGGGTAGGATGCTCAACGCAAATGCTCAATATTGTTCATCGGCGGACACCTCGTGCCAACTAACTGCGACCCTTACTTCCTCAGCGGTGGTGTCAATACAAGTGTCAGGGTGTCCGCACAACAAGATGCGACAACCCCACTTGAACCCTAAGAAACCTAACCCTGAAATATACTGGGTTTTTCGTTTTCAAAGATGAACATTAGGTGTTCTCTCCGCCGAAGTCCGGGTGTACAAGCCTATCTTCTAATCACCTTCAATGACCCGCTACGTTGTCTCATGTGCAACCCCACCTTTAAACGTGGACATTGGGCCGACATAGGTCCCGAGAACCAAGTGGCCCATAATCGCCATCATAGACCCAAGCACCACGAAAACGACCACCTGAAAAGCCAAATGAAGATCGATGAACTGGAATGGTGCAACATATATGTATTGGTGATACACGCCGTTGCGCATAAAACAAAATGCCGCCATTGTGTGCGTTGAAGGGATTCTGGGGCGCAACTGCTAAAGCCATGCCTGGCAAGTAACAGAAGCACTGCACATATCTTCAGGAAACGTGTTTTACGCTGTCCTGATGATTATACTAACAACACAATAGAGTGTTGGCCGTTCTCTCACCAGGTGGGCTAGGGGTGGCATTGTGTGGTACAAGGTCCGCACAATAGCCCCAACTCGACCTTGGAAAGCCAGCGTGGACAGAAATCTGGTGATGGGGTATCAAAGTACCAAAAATGGGACCCAAAAAGGTGGATAAGCGAGTGGGGGACAGCATTTGGAGGGGGGCAGCTTCCGAAACGCTGGCGAAGCACCATATGAGCCATCTGCATGCTGCGCACGTCATAGATAGCATAATTTGCACAGTGAACCCATCAGCATTCCAGGAGTATGTTTATGCCTGCAGCAACCCGGTTCCGTACGGGTGGGGTGGGGATTTGGAGTGTGTGCGTGATGGTACTGCTTGCGGTCAAGTCCTTCGTTCGGCGGGGTATTTACTGTCCCATCCTGAATGGAATGTACACTTAGGGCCACGTCCGACCAGACAGCAGTCCGACGACATAGACCTTCTTTATGGCGCGTTGCTGTGCCCAGGTCTGAATACCAACTGAATTGAAGCACATCGTTCGTGCGTGTGTGCGTGCGAATGATTTACACTCGGCACCGTCAAAACACAATGAAACTTGCAGAACCGGCCTTGTACACAGCATGGCCGTCGTGTATAAATATTTCGATCGGTATGTGGATCCCGGCACAGAGCATGTCAGGCCACAGCTGCTTGTGTACAGGTACCGAGCATTTTGTAATGTCAGCGCCCACGCTTACCTTGCTATGACAAGCACGAGTGTTATGGCCTGGAGTGTTACGTATATCGCCCACGACCGTTGCATGTTGTGTGTCGCATCAAAAACCCCTGCTAGCTCGACCAGCTGGTCGTACGGTGCGTCCGGCAGCAGATATCGACCAGGATCACCGGGCTCAGATGGCTCGGTCAGATTTAGGGAGGTCAAGGCCGTCTATAATTATCCAGGTTTGGGGGGGATAGAGTAATGTTGAAGATTAAGCTGAGGATTAAGCTGAAGATTAAGATAGTTGCCGTTTATAAAGAAACATTGTATATGTTGTTATTACACGAATACGGAATTTAAATGGCAATCGAATAGGAGTGCATGCGTGACATGAATCACATCGTGCTTAATCAGAAACGCGGATGCAGTGTGAGGTTGCCTTAAGGGCCTTCCGAGAGAATATATCGAGCTATGATCATGCCGCTGGCCAGAGATAAAGGCAACAAATGCGGCACTAGCCATTACAAAACACAAATGCGCAAACCTGCGTGCACAATTGCCCGGCCGGCCACACAAATTTCAATGCTGTGAGGAACACCTATCCAACAAATCGTCACTCCTTTTTCCCACCTGCAGCTGAAAGTACTGCGTGGAGTTGGCGGGAATGAACCAAGGGTCATTTTTCCGAGGCATCAGCCACCTAGCCCGCGCCGTGAGGATACTGTCGTACATCTGGTAGTGTTGGCGGGCGGAGAACACGGCCGCATGAGCCACCATATACCTGCAAGGGAAGTGTACATATGGCTTGGCAGTATGCCACGCCATAATTACTACGTACTACTGCCATCCATCTAACCGGCTCTTTGCCATCGTCACCAGTTTGCGGTCACAATCCATTCCCCAATAATTCAATCCACTATTTCCCCATGTCCTCATGTAGCTCACCAAGCACAGGTAGCTGATGCCGCCAGCAGCATCCCTACCACCGCAAGGTCTATAAATAGGTTACCGAAGCGCTCCCAAACCTGCAGGGCGGGGAACAAGACAGCTCAACCGGCGTGGTGGGCACAACTCTGGGACCGCGCCGTTTCCTGGCAATAGAGGCTGCTAAATAGCATTAACCATGGCCCAACGATCCTCGTATCTCACCCTGCATGTCATTGTTCATCACATTTGAAGTACCACAAACAGGGGAGACTATGGCCCAAGCTCTGTTTCGGCGGGCACAGAATGAGATCGGCACACACCTGTCGCACAGAAAGGTCTCCCCCTTTCGCATCCCGCGCTGTCTTGGCCGCTTGCACCACAACAACTGCCACAAAGACTCCTGTCAGAACCCAGAGGCCAATTAACTCATGGGCCGCCACTGCCGACCAGGTACCCCGAAGATCCGTGGGATTCGTAATGTTTTCGGATAGGCTTGATACTCTTGCGTTGAATGGTTGCAAATAGCTCAGGGCAGGCATGCCAGTAAAGCGAAAGACCAAGCTTATGCTGCCTGTGGGCGGGAGTCCAGTTAGGAAAAGCAAACGAACTGTGGTGTACGAGGTATCATGTGTGCTCAGGCATGTCCTGTTTGGTGTCTCTGTCTGTCCTCGGCTGTTTAATATGTGTACATGTTGCTCCACAAGAATGAGGTCGATCTTTACCCACGAATACAGCATGTCAAGCTGTCGCGACACAGCAACTGCAGCATTGCTTCCCAGCTACATGAAGCTGCCCTTCGGTAGCAAACCAACGACGCTGCTTCTCTGATAAAACTTTGCAGCCATTTGCCACCCACCGTCTCGTGCCCAGGTGAAGGTCATGGCCATATGTCCAAACACCCTCAGCTCGGTGGACAGGGCCAGAACCTCGGCGGTCAGGCGGCGGGTGTAGCGATCCAGGAAGTTCGAGTCCTGTAGAAAAACATGATAGTTGGGATTGGTATCAAATTAAGAAAATTAAGAGCACAGCTTCGCACTCAAAAGCACGCTGCATGGCAACAAGGTTGCTACACTTGTACATATGCAAAGCACACATGATAAATTGAGGCGTTTTATTTTACCCATACTTCACATGCTCCCTCGTACTTTTAGGTAGGTTATCATCTGCCACAGTCGCCGCTC
The DNA here is from genome assembly GCA_030267565.1 of Pleodorina starrii. Classification (NCBI taxonomy): domain Eukaryota; kingdom Viridiplantae; phylum Chlorophyta; class Chlorophyceae; order Chlamydomonadales; family Volvocaceae; genus Pleodorina; species Pleodorina starrii. The sequence goes on along the minus strand of BRXU01000025.1, from coordinate 206,144 downwards.
CGTCAGCTGATTGGAAAGCATGACCGGGAAGCCGGTGGGGTAGCCCTGGGAGGCCGAGAGAGGGGTTCACACTTGTATTAGGGCGTGGAAAGCTACTTCACATATTTATTTGGAAGACCTGTAAGGAAGTCAAATGCTATTGGGCCTAGTCGCATGACCCGTCTGACCATAAAATTGCACTTGGCACATGTACCTGCAGCCGCTTCGGAAAGTATGAGTAAGGCGCCCCGGTGGCCGACACCTCTCCCGACCCGTGGGTCGTGTTGTAGTATTGATTGACTTTGTCAGCCAGGCGGGCGTCGTACAAGGACGACCTAGGCAAGAAGACGGGGTCGGTGCCGTACGGATGCAGAGAATTGGTTTCAGTGCCGAACAGGGACCCCAGGAACGAAGAGATGGTGTTGGAGAAGGCGAAGTCTTGTTTCACGGCATGGCTGCGTAGGCACAGGCAGCAGTAACAATAACAGAGTTAATGCCTAGCATGCGTGAAATGGGTGATGACCAATACCACACGCAAAGCCCCCAACATTGTGTTGTCGATTTCATGAGCCGCAACTGGTTGTGTCATTACATACCCCCTATTACAAGCCATCTCTACACGCATTCTGGCCTGCATGCAGTTAACCTTATACTGAATGTCATCCCCCGCCCATAACGCACCGGACGCAGTCAAAGTTGAGATTTCTGAAGTCACCTCGGTCATCCTTACAAAGACCATGTTCATCCATTGATCGCCGTACACCGTGCAGCATCACTCCGCCAATCAAGTGTAACGATCGGAAAAGCCGTCGATCCAGCATTGCCGATGCGTTCGCCCCAGGTCCAGTTAGGAACTATGTACGGGATTAAGTATGGGGGCACAATGAACGGAGAAGGCGTGAGAAATTGGACTTGGATCATATCTCACCATCCATGTATTGCTTGCATTGTTGCTATCGTTTTTGTCTGAAGATGCCTTTCGCTTTAGCTGCGTTGGCATACAAACATTATCAACTTCTTGTGTCGGCAAGAAACTGTCACGTGTCCTACCCTTCTCCTCTGTTCAGCACCGACGCAAGCTTATTATGACTATCCTTAGCCTGCTGCATGCCCCGTTGCCCCCCCTCCGTTCCCAGTCCTGCAAACGCCAGGAATTACGGCAGGATTCAGATGTATCCACATCTCCTTTCATTCTCTCATCCCAGCACGTGGTACCTACCTCGTCTTCATGTACGTGCTCCGATGCAACTGGCAAGTAACCAATGCCCGACGGAGATCCAGACTGAGAACCGGTGTTGCGTGATGCAACCGGGCTGAAAGAACGCACCAGCATGCTGCGACGTATTCCTGCGCAGCATATTGAATGAGACGAAACTACTGGAATTAATATTTGTGCAAGTATGTGTGTCTTACAAGGTTCAGTGCGTAGCCGTTAAACACCACACCCTCAAACCCGTTGTAAGGGTGCTGTGAATGTACAGTCTCACGCTCAAGTGGTCACGGACCGGCCCGGCACATTACCTTGACAAACAACAAACGGTTCATCGTATGCCATAGAAAGGTCGGTTACATACCCCGGGGTTAGCTGACCGTGAAACCCATCTGACCCAGCCGTAACCCATGCAAGCTCATGTCCCACAGCTGTCAGGGGCGCCCTGAAACTTGTAACGTGGTATCGAGGCTATAAAGGCTGGGCTCACTACTGTGTTGGTTCTGCCGTTCTGCTCGGCTGCTTTGCCTCAGCTGCCCCCGTACTCACCGCTGCTCGCACCACCAATATTGCCAAACGTTGTAACATTAAAGGACCACGCTGAAGTCGCCACTGGCTTGGAATACGCTTTCCCGTTGCAGTTCATCCAAACGTATTCATACTGCCCGGTAGCCTCTTCTATGATCATCGTGTCGTACACTGCGCGCTGGGTTATCGTCTCCATACTTGCCACCAGGTCAGACAGCTGCTTGGCGGTGTCGTACAGCGTGGTCTCTTGGTTAGATAATGCTGACATAGTGGCGTCCATTGCGGACAAAACCAGCTGGGACCTGTGGGTTGAAAATGTAATCAAACTTTACGTTATTAGCTAGTGCAGCTAACATGCTGTCTATTTTGGTGCCGTGGAACGCCTCGGAGGATCGGGGGTGCCTGGAGGATCGGGGGTGTCGCCTGTGCCGGATGCGTGCCGCTGCCGCTTCTAGATTCAACGCTGACGATGCAGGTATGAACCTGCCATCGCCCGGTCATACTCGATCGCACAAAGCGTCCATGGATGGGGTTATTGGGAATGGGCTTCGGAAAGGTTATTGTAATCTATGCATTTACCATACCATTACGAGACTGTAGACTATCAGATCTTTGATACATCCATCACTCGGATCGCTCAGGGCACTTACCCGTTTAGAGCGTTGCCCACCGCTGCTTGCTTCACCTTCAAAAGTCTAGACACCGCGGCTCCGAGCTTGGCGTTATAATCTGTCTGGGCTGCTGTTTGCGCGCTTTCGCTTAGACTGACGTTTGAAGAAGAATGGACAAAGGTGCTGGCTCGCTGAGCCGCGGATACCTGAGCGAGAGAATGGGTGAGATCGGGTTTAGGGTCCTTTCTTATAAACGAGTTAAGCAAGGAATGGTGCTCAGCGGAGTGAACTCAGACAACGGACCTACCTGGATTTCCAAGGCGGTGACCAGCGCTTGTAGTGACAGAAGTAAAGAGGAAGTCGAGTTGGGGTTTGGAATACCTGATGTCGTCGTCATGTTGGTTTGCTGAAAGTCTAAGTATTCGAGCTGTGTTTCAGTCTGTGACTGTGCTGGTGTCTGTGTTTGCTGTGTTAATTCACGTCTCGCTGAAAAATAGGGTTGTCCCAACTCTGACATGTCACCAAGGGAATGTCCTTGTACATCGAGGCCTAGCAACTGAAAAACAAGGTCAGACACTAGCGAATGCCATGAAGCATCGGCAGGAGTTTCCGATCGTGGCATTCGCTGCCTGCCACCCGAATCGCTGTAACCGCTGCTGCCACCGTTGCTGCTGTTGCTGCTGCACGTGCTCCTGCTGTCGCCAAGATGGTTCTGATTGCTTTCATCACTGTTTTTATTCCCATCAGCTTTGCCGTCGTCGCCGTTTCCGCTGCTGTCGCTGGCACGGCTGTTGCTTATTCCAATGTTGTTATCATTAATTATGCTTTTCCCACGCATCTGTCTGCGTTTGATACTCATTTCAACGTCACCACCTTTGCTCATATTATCGTCTTTGCTGCTGGGAATAACGCCGGTCCCAGCTGGTGTGGCCCACCATTGGGAGAGGTTGTAGCCTAATCTGGCGCTCAATTCCTCAGCTAAGAAACTGACGTTCGATGTCATCGCAGCTGCGAATGTTATATGGTCCCGAATAGGCCCTTCATGTGCCGCATTCGGTACAATAACGAACACCTCCACTTCGGTGCGAAGTAAAGTAGTCACATTGTCCATCATGATTTCCAGCCATGCAGCCTTTACCTTGATGTCGGTTGCGTCCACTCGGAGACCAACTAAGCGCTGTAATATTCCGGCAACTGCTGCATCGTATGCTGATGTGGCGTTGTTTTCTATCTTCGTTATGTATTCAATGGGAGCAGAAGCGATTTGCTGTGCCGTGACGTTAATGGCGACCGCATCTTCGGCAGCAAGAGTGGAGTTGGTGTATGGAGGGAAAGGTGATGCCACACCCCGGATCTTAGATTTGTAGTACACATGTACAGTTAGCGTCCGTGCGACAGTGGTGTTGCCATAAGAGACTGAGATCCTGCGGGGACGATAACACAGCAGTCGTAGCTACGTATGCAAAGCTTTCGGGAGTGCGTGGCAGCAGCGAGCACGGCAGCAGTTGGTCATATTCACAGATGCTTTTCCGACGGAGCCAGGCGGACGGCCTAGCGACTCGCAGAAACAAAAGTGGTGATTTCGGGACTAGGTGCGCTGAGGTAACTCTGAAGGCAATGCTGTGGAGACAATATGAGCCGACCCAGCAGCAGCAGCCCCTTTGGACCTCACACTTTACCTTTCCAGTTTGGTTTCTGCATACAGTGCCATCTAGCAAACATACCTGTACGAATATGTTCCCGGCGGGCATTTTCCCGGAAGGTGCAGCATCTCCAGCGGGCAGCTGCTGCAGAATCTTCCGGCCGCTGCATAGGATTCACTGCCGGCGCCGCCGCTGCTTGCGCGGATGTATGTTGTGTCACATTGGATGTCGGGAACTATGTCGATACTAGATGTCAAATCCGTAACATCAATTCGTCCATCACCGTACACTGTCTTGGCGATTGCATAAGCTCCACAGAGCTGCATGGAGCCGCCTTTGTTTACACGAATGGTGTCAGCAGATGTAGGCAGCGACACGCAAGGGCCAAGGTAGTACGGTGGAACGGTCCCGTACTCGATGTACATCGTGTCGGCGATTAGCCCCAGCACTGGCGGCGAGGAGTAAGGCAGCCTCATGGCGTTGGCTTTCTCACATGGTAGCGGTGAGCAGTAGAAACTGCGTCAAGGGTTCAGTGATTGGAAAAAGGCCTTTCATGCGTGTTTTGGCCCTTGGCGGGGCAAAAGCGGACACAAAAGTAGCACATCCATGAAACCAAGAAACACGCAAATTGCTCCTTGTGAACGTGTAGATAGGCCGTTGCTTGGGCCTGGAGTAACCGTTTGGTCGCATCGCATGATATTATCAAAGATTTTATAATTCAGGCAGGGACACAGGCAGGAATATAGGCAGGCATGCCGACGGCGGCGCAACACACAAGAGGGGCTCCACCAAACATAAATGCACAACCGCTGGGGCGTGTGAACGCCGCCTTCCGATCGCCGCCTTCCGATCGCACATAGATTCCTCTGTCAACACACCTGCCCGATAGATCCTGACACAGTTGTAGCTTCGACGTTTCGAACTCGGAGGTGGGAGGACACGGTTCAGTAATCTGCATGTATAGAGCACACACGGCATATATATTTGGGACGCAGATGCGTAGAACGGCGCACGGCGCTATAGTGACAGGGACAACGTCGAGGTCGGTGCCCCTTGCTGCATGTCCATGGGGAAAGCTGCGTTCTGCTTTGCATAATTTGCAACACTGCATGACCGCACAGCTGAATATAAATAATGACGGACAGATGTACGGCCCCTAATTCACCAAGATTGTGAGCGGGCGCTGTGGCTTCCGTGGTTAAGCCGTCGTCACTTGCTATTTAAATATGCCACACAGGACATGCCGTACAAAGGAAAGCTGCGCCGGTAAAAAGCACAAAGCCATCGATATATACGTACGTACGTACATAAACGCTTTACAATGACCCACCTCGACATACCGGACTACGGATGCATTTGCGCTATTGGAGTCCCATACCCACAGGTCTGGGAACGTTGCGACAGGCAAGGAAACCAGGAAGAAGACACAGGGAGGAGGGTTCAGAAGGAATTTGCGTTTAGAGATATAGAAACGTGAGGTATCATGTATTAATGAGGCGAGTGCATCTATACCGGTCAACGCCCTCCGTTCGTAAAACACCCGAACAAACATTATACAAACAGAAAAACGTAGCCGGCATCCATATACTGCAGAGATAATCACGGCTGGCGATCATTTAGTTCTGCATTATGCGGACCGCGCAAGGCAGCGTGGCCGCGAGGATAGGCGATTGGCACACGCATTGATCGGCATGTACCGAGAATGTTTTTCACTGTTCAGTACATGCACCGAGCCCGCCGGATTTGAGGTCGCTGCGTTCATTCCTGGTTGATCATGTCTGAATCACAGATCACAGCATGCAACCCGCAGGAAGTTATGTGAAGGCTGCGATATAAAGGGCATGCAGCTGCAGTTGCTCTTTCCATACTGCGATGCTCGAACGAATAGCTTACCAACTGCAAAGACAGTCCCCACAGGTGCCATCGTGTTAATTCCACAGCCGTCGAGACCGCGACTGGTAAGGCGATAGCTTCTCATAATCTGGAGGGTTGGAGAACAAAAAGGACAAAGTGATAGTTATCTACCATTATTTGGGTTGAAGATGATGCGGGTAGATGTTGCTGATAAAACTAGCCTCCAGTGGCGACGGAAGTGCATCGTTCGCAGGGGCGGGTTACGTACAGGGGGCGGGTTACAGGGGGCGGGTTGCAGGGGGCGCACGAACTGGGTAGGTACTTTTCTGTGAGCCTTTTTGCATGAATTCCGAGGTGCAACGTTTTGATGTCAAATGCTCTACTTGACACTGGTGGATCCACTTGAGTTTGATCTCATCCGATTGAGTGAGGGCTAAAAGCCCTAACGAGTCGAATGTCGTCTTAGTCGTATGTAGCCTGGTCTTGATCAAAAAACCGCAGGTCGGTAGTGACACTCACACGTGTTACATTATTAATCGAGCAATCCAATGAGATTCAATCCAAGTGACCCCCCAGCGACAAGGGTCATAGTTGCGACAAGTACGACTACTCTGAAGTCATGCGAGATGTCAGTATACCAGAGACGTCAATTATTTCTCCTAGGACGAAGCGTCATCAAAGCGTTACGGGCGTGAGTCCAACCGCCTCCCGCTCATGGCGCAGATCGGGGTTGAAGTTTTAAGCGGGCTCTCAGCTGTTATGCTCAGAGGAGCAGCCAGCCCCATATAAATTGATACTCGTGCAAAAACCGCCAACGGCTCCTCGTGTCGGTCGTGCCCGTCGACAATTACAACTGGGCGTGATAAAACGTCAACTACGCTTCCAATGGAACCAACTGTGACTGACCTACCTTAAGTGGGCAGCCACCCTTGCCCAGACATGCGGTGGGCGGGCAGGCGATAATGGATCCGGTAAGATTTGTGACCTGAAATCCCGGGCCGCCATCTGGATCGATGGCCAGTGCTCCCAGCTCGCACGGGGCGTCGTGGCTGGGATCGGAGCCGTTGCAGTACGAATAGCTTTATGCAGGAAATGATGACGAGGATGGGGAAGATGTATAAACTCAAAAATAAACTCCAAAAGAATGGGCAGTAAGAAGACAGCAGCAGTGGCATTCAGTACCCATGTAGATGTCCCAAACTGAAGTGAGGGCAAGAGAGATGATGACACCAGGCACTCTAGGCATGACCGGGCACTAGAGTTGGAGCAAAGGTGTGACAAGATCATTTGTGTATGCTGGGCGGTAACACCGCGCAACTGTTATATTCAGCACGAATGTTTCGGAGCCGTCTGGTTCCACTTCCGGGTTCCCCAAAAACTGCCCCACCCTCATGTACTCACCTGCTTCCCTGTTTGACCCCCACCCTGCTCGGCAGGATATCTGAAGTGATTAGAGAAATAACCGGAGGCAGATTCGGGCGGGCAGTGCTGGCAGGGGAGACGGGGGCGAGGGCGGTGGTCGTGGGGCACAATCCCTCCATAGAGCAGCTCACCTGATGAGGCAGGGAAAACGGGGGTGTCATGAAGCATCGGCGGTTTCACGTTAAAACGGTTCATTACTGAAGTAGAGAATGCTGATATCCCGTGAGGCGTGAGCAGCGTGCGTGTCGGTTCTGGTGCACCAATCAAGTGCTACAACGGCAGTGCTGATTGCCTCTGACAGGTAACTCGGCTCGTATGTACTGTGGACGAACGCCATCTAAAACCCATGGCATACGGCTTCAACCAGGTCAACTACAGTATTAACCGTTACACGCAGGTTTCCTCTAGTAAAACGCAGGAATGCACCCACCCCATCATTGCAGGGTCTCTCTTCCTCAGGGCACATTGGCCTGACGGTGATTTGCCTCCAGGTGGATGCTATGGCTCCAGCGGAGTTGCGGACCGAGTAGGTCAGATTAAAAGAGCCTGGAAGCTGTGTGCTGAGGGCCGGAATGGGGACATGGGGCTAGTAAGGTGGGATGCAGTGGCGCAAGCATGGATGGGGCAAGCAGGTCCACATTAGGGTAGGGGCTGCTCCTCTCGTGACCCAATCAACAGTTGACACTTTCTTTCCGCCTTCCTCCAAAAGCCACCCACCTGGTCCCGCATGCCAGCAGCACCGGCACCGCCACCTGCCCCCGAGGCGGGATCAGCGGCTGTCCACACACAGTCACCCGGCGGTCCAAGTTACCCTCTCGTGGGTCAAAGGCTTGGGCCCCCGGGTCGCACACCGACTGGAGCGACGCGGACGAATGACATCTGGAAAAGAAATAGGCAGGGGCGCTTGAACGAAAGGCGGGTTTAAGATAATGACAACAGGGAAATGCTACAGTCGGCATGTCGAAGTCAGGAATTTAAATTATCAGCGTAGACTAGGAGCCTCGATAGATGGGGCCGGGTCTTAGGGTATTAGGGTTTTAGGGTAGGAACTATAGCTGGTGTAAATCGTTTTTTTCAAAGCGTATCCCGACTCCTTACAGCAGCTGCCCACCTGTCGAATGAGCTACGCTGTTGAAGCTCCATGTACCGAGGCCCAAGGAGCGCGATACGCGGTCCATTGGGAGTTGCAGGCGGTTCGTAATCATCCAGGTGTTGGGATCCGCTGTTGGCGCTGCCAGATTCACTGGTGCTACTGCCACTACCTTTGCTGCTGCTGCTGCTGCTGCTGCTAACACTACTAGTGCGAGGAGCGTTGTTCTCGTTAATACCACTGCCGAGTGTGCTGGTGGTGGTGGTGGTGGTGCTGCTGCTGCTGCTCATGCCGCTCATGCCCACACCGCCATTCACTGCGGCAAAGTTGTCTCCCATGCAGGCCCCATTAACCGTGCACCTTCCCAAAGTGCTCCCAGTGTCCAGGTCCAAGGACGTGCAATACACCTCTGGCTGAACACAGACGATGCGGATCTGCCAAAAGAAAGGCGTGGGTTAGGGTCCACATACGTTAGGCGGTGTGGATGGCTGTCCACATATCAAAACGGGACGTGGAGGCATGCAGTAGATCGCAAGGAACATACACCTAGTCCCATGACTTTCCGCGCCACATTTCACATCGGAATCATCTTGTGCACTGCGTGCCACCCTAACCCTGCTTGCACTAAGTACGTAAGCTCTTAAATAAAATTTTGACCGCGATCCGACACGCTTTGGATGCCCTCCCATACCAGGCGCCACGCCGGTGTCGCTGAGTTGCCTGCCTCGTCCGTCACTGTATACTGTACGGCATAGCTGTATGACAATGTCGGCGGTGTTGCAACGCTGGTATCGACGGCGGCCGCGCCGAACGACTGTATTCTGGCTGAGATATCAACAATTACACCATACTCATTGACGTCCGTTGCAGTAGCGCCTGTTTGCATGGAGAAAAAGCCGTTTCCTGACCACAGAGGGGACTCATGTACAGAGTTGCAATATAGCTGTCATGGTACCCCGGACGAAATTTCCCTTTTGTGTATGGTTAAGGATGTCTTGTCGCCAGCCCCGACACACACACACCGACACAGCTACGGAGCAAGCAAACTCGTTCCCTTCATTCTCTCAACTGCCTTTGTGTGATACGTTGATTTCTTGAGCATTGATGCATGCGCGTATCCAGGCAGGTGGCTTCCTGTATGTGTGTGTATAAGTGCGTCCTTACCCGTATGGATCCACTGGTGGCCGTACGGCACGTCATCAATCATAACCGCCTGGCCCTGTTTGTTGAATGCTGCTCGACCGGAGCCCACGAGAGCAATCTTCGGCGGGGAGACATCCTTAGGTGGTGCAACGAGGACCCTGAGTGGTACATAAGAACGGCTAGAAAATAAATATCGAGCAACAGGGGGTGACATGAAGTTCACGCACCCATGGAGCGGTCAGGACCTCCAGTACCTGTTTACAGAGGTATAACGTTTTGGTCTTGACCTTAGACACTCCCTCCCCAGCAGCAGTTTCAGCAGGTTCCTTCCCTGGAGCGGTCTTGGCTACAGAACATCTGTACATCACCAGCAGTTTCAGCAGGTCCCTCCCTTGGCTTATATCACCGGCGATATTGCCCTTCTGCTCACAGACCGACACACCTGGTGACTCTGACTGTGCTGCTTGCACTGATGGTGCCAGCGCTGATGCGGTTGCCACCACTGGTGATGGGGTCTCGAACAGAAGCTTCGATAATCCGGACGGCCGCATTGCCGCCATCCCCACGACCACCGCTGCTGTCACGGCTCCTCTCTCCCAAGCTGAATTGATCCACCGCCACGCATTGCCCTGCCACCGAACAGCGGCCCAGTCCGGCGCACCAGGACTCCCCCGCAGGCGGGCAGGGATTGGTCACTACCACCAGCAGCCTCTTGGGCGTGACGGAGCTGCGTTATTCGTTTCAGGATTGGGGAGGTATCGATGTGTAAGGTATCACGCTCAGGTTTCTGACGGTATGCTCTTTGTGGCCGAGCAAGCACATATAGTCCTCTACACGCCAGTTCAAGGTGTCCGATCTGGTGACCGTCAAAGCCTCGATATTATGAACATGAATGATCCCTGGGAAGTGCCTGAGATTTAGGGTACTGAATTTGTGGCCGTGAGGTCGCCAGTTCATTCCTGGCCTTCGCAGAGGGCTGGGTGACCGATGGGGGCCCTGGTGTGGGATGAACAGCAGGTGATCACATAGCTATTTAGCCCCTGCACTGGTAGAACTCACCACATTTGAAATCATCTAACAATGATGTGTATGGAATATCTAGGAATATTGCGTGCGGGTAACCAGATGTGATCTGAGTGAGACGGACCCCAGACACGGAGCGGGTGGGAAAAGCAACCCATCTTAGTCAAACATGTGGTCACCGTGGTAATGGGCTGTACCCGCCGAAGAGGCATCAGTCTGCTACACACGCTAGGGCTTACGGTCCAGCGTAACTTTCCTTTTCCTTTCCTTTCCTTTCCTTTCCTTTCCTTTCCTTTCCTTTCCTTTCCTTTCCTTTCCTTTCCTTTCCTTTCCTTTCCTTTCCTTTCCTTTCCTTTCCTTTCCTTTCCTTTCCTTTCCTTTCCTTTCCTTTCCTTTCCTTTCCTTTCCTTTCCTTTCCTTTCCTTTCCTTTCCTTTCCTTTCCTTTCCTTTCCTTTCCTTTCCTTTCCTTTCCTTTCCTTTCCTTTCCTTTCCTTTCCTTTCCTTTCCTTTCCTTTCCTTTCCTTTCCTTTCCATGCAGCTTGTTCCATACAGAAGCCCACTCACGTGTTTCTGCGGGAAACCATGCCGTATTCCAAAAGAAAAGCCTCTCCCTCTCGGTTGGGTTCGGAAGAGTTGAGGGTGTTGGTGGGCCTGCAATTCAGACCGCTAGCGGCTACTTCCAAGTCTCCAGGATCTGCAGCGTCAGAAATGTTGCAGAAAAGGTGCAAAGGATAAACGTCTGGCGGATGTGCTAGATGTGCACGGCTTTCGGAAGCGGAATCGACGACTGCAAAGCCCTCAGTGACGCTAGCAAGTTGACTTCAAGGCCAACGGTTCCCATAACGCACTATTTCCGGGCTAGTGCGGGCTGTTGCTGTCTCAGCCCCGCTCACCTGGCCCGGTAACTAGCGAATCCAGTCCGCCAGGCGGGAGGCGGCAGAGACGGTAGGAGGCGGTGACTTGTGCATCCTCAGAATCCATCGGGTCCGTGATAGTCACCACAGGTTCCACAAACGGTGAGGAGGTAGAGGCGGGCCACTGATAAATGGTATCACCCTAGACCAATTGTGTTTGGGGGGCAAGGGGGGAGCGTGGGCTCGGTTGGGGACATTGGTAATGATGAGACGAAATACACTGTGTTTGTACCAATGAGGTCCGGATACAAACCTGTGGCCATCAGCGAACCCGGTTGGCTCCGTTATTCGGGTATATATTTGACGTAGATTCACCTACTTCGGACTTCAACTTCTGTACGAAAGCTCTGAAATGTGGCCCAGCACCTTGGCTTTCATGCATGGTTTGATGATACATACACCAGGCATGTGGTATGTACCCACTCGCTCACCTGGACTGTAATTTTGGGAGGGCCGATGTTAGCAACCGACCCAGTCGTTGTATTAAACAAGAGTGATACAGTCGAAGAGGACAGGCTTGTCGTTACTGAGGCGCTCATAGAGGTGAGCGAGACGGCGGTAGCGGGATTTCTGGATGAAAAACCGAGCTCTGCGGATGCTGTGCTTAATTCGTCACCCAAGTCCACATCTAGGATGGCAACACTGTTGCTGCCGCCGCCGCCGCCTCCATTTGCTGCGGAAAGGGTACAGACGCAAAAGAAGGTTTTACAAGTAGACAAGTATATGGTTTATCCTGTGCGTACGGCAACGCATTTGTTCCAGATAGATTTCGATCAGGATTAAAATGCAACAGTCCACATAATGTGATTATCATCATCTACGACGTTTGTAAAAACACACACACACACAAAATGACCCCCTCAATAAAGGTGCGACATGCATGACATACCGCCACCGTCCGTGCACTCTGTTTCCTTGCGGTGTACATCCTTAGGCAGGTTGATTGAATGCAAAAGACGTATATCCTGCTGCAGGTGATTCAGCTTGTCGACCGCAAACATTCAGTCCTGCCCCTGCACCGCCTCCCATGCGATATGACACTTACACGGTTTCCCTGCTTCAGGTGTGTCATCATATAAGCTGGGTGTGTCCACGGACACACTGAGGCCGACGACCTGAGCATGCATTAAGGACACGGGCAGTTGGGAGCTCAAGATAGGGCGCGATTGGAACGGTATACACACATCATGATTTTGTCGGAACCGCATTACAGCAAGACACTCGCTCACAAACCTGTAAACCTGTCGTGTTGAGGTCGGGATAGTTTATCGGCAGACCAAGCGCCAGGGAGGGCATCTTCCTCAGGTAGAATACGAAGGAGTCCAGGGACGTCTGGCCGACAAAGGCTCCTGACACGGACTTCCAGTTGGTCGGGAACCAAACCTTGGGAAAGGCGGGGGAAAGTGGTAGTGCATGCAATCAAGGGTGGCAGTTGCAGCCGTGCGCCCACGAATAGGGCGGGTGGGGACCCATATATCAAGGCTTGGGACGACGATGCTGTCTCGCAGGTCACGATCTATTTGTCCTGCAGTATTCCGTTGTTCTCACCTTGCAAAGTATGATTGACCCCTTTCTGTTGCCAGCATCGTTTTCCAGTGATGCTTTGCGTGTAGATGTGATGTCAGTGACAAGGCTCGACTACGATCGTAATGAAACAGCCGGTGGATAGGTTGAGATGACATGGATAAGGTCCGAGGGCGGGAAGGGGTGCAGAGGGCCGAGATTCATGTGCAATCTCAGCGTAAATACCCATGGACCATACCAGCGGTAACTATAATGTGGCGACTCCCTATGTAAACATTGTGTGTGGGGGATTGTGTATAGAACGTCCTGCTTATGTGCATAAATTCTTCTGCCACTGCGACTTGCCTCAACGTTCTCCAGTGAGGGGAGTCGGGCGGTTGTAGCCACAATAGCCCTCAAGTCATTGAGTAGGTTGGTGGCACCACCGGAGTACTTCGCAGCTGGGAGATTAGGAAATATCGCAGTGAACGACACGCAAGGGTTGAGCACAACACTGAAACGTGCAGGTGGAGGTGGTGGACCTGCATCAGTGAAGTGGAAACGGTTCAGGTCAGGGGCCAGGATGGAGATAGGGTGATTTGAGGGTGAGCAACATGACGGGTAACGGGATCCGGAGGGGCAGCTCGCCAAGTAGGGACCAAATGAATAACCAACCTTAGGGTCATAGCCCAGCCATGTGTGTCCTAGTTTGACTGCCATCACATGCCTCAAGAAATTAATCCATGCTGTTGGGGACATTTGTCACCAGACTGATGGGGCAAGGGGAATGAGGTCCTGGACGCAATCTGCTATGGATTCGATCACAGAGGCGTTGATTCATAAACAATATCCATAACTTTCACCTGGCCTTGCACGAACTTGTAGGAAATTCGGTGGATACATCACCGCCTGTGTAGACGGTGAAGGTGTCGTCTTTTGCTTTGGAGTTTGCGTAGGGGGCGGCGGGGATGATGGTAGCGGGGGCTTAGGTTGTATTGGGATTGGACTAGGCAGTGGTTCTGGAGACATCGGTTGAAACATCTGCTTCGGAGATGTTGGTTTGTTGCCAGGTAGGTTTATAAAATAAAGCGCTGGATAGCTGGGTGACAGGTAGGCATGCGGAGGTATATGCACATGCGCATCAGGAGGATAGTGTGGAGGAATGTGTATTTGCCCAGGGGAACTTGTAGGGGGTAACACGTGTGCTGGCGCGTTTGTGTCTGAAGTGGATGCTGAGTTCGTTGTGTCTGAAGCGGGGTTCTCAAATGAGGGTGCAGGTGGTGGTGACGGCTCAGAAGACGTTGGAGGAGGGTAACGAATTGTTGGACTATTAGTGTAAGAAGCTGGTACATTAGGAGGGGGTGCTTGCGGTGGTGGTGGCCCAAGAGATATGGGAGGTGGAGAGAGTAGTGTTGGGCTATTTGTGTCAGAAGCGGGGTTCTCTTGAGGGGCTGCTTGCGGTGGTGGTGACCCAGCAGGATTTGATGGAGGGGGAGAGAGTAGTGTTGGGCTATTTGTTCCAGAAGTGGGTTTCTCAATTGAGGGCGCTTGCGGTGGTGGTGGCCCAGGAGATGTTGGGAGGGGAGAGAGTAGTGTTGGGCTATTTGTTCCAGAAGTGGGTTTCTCAAGTGAGGGCGCTTGCGGTGGTGGTGGCCCAGGAGATGTTGGAGGGGGAGAGAGTCGTGTTGGGCTATTCGTTCCAGAAGTGGGTTTCTCAAGTGAGGGTGCTTGCGGTGGTGGCGGCTCATGATTTGTTGGAGGGAGAGAGAGTAGTGTTGGGCTATTTGTGTCAGAAGCGGGTGTATCTTGAGGGGCTGCTTGCGGTGGTGGTGGCCCAGGATTTGTTGGAGGGGGAGAGAGTAGTGTTGGGCTATTTATTCCAGAAGTGGGTTTCTCAAGTGAGGGCGCTTGCGGTGGTGGTGGCCCAGGATTTGTTGGAGGGGGAGAGAGTAGTGTTGGGCTATTTGTGTCAGAAGCGGGTTTCTCAAGTAAGGGTGCTTGAGGTGGTGGTGGCCCAGGAGATGTTGGAGGGGGAGAGAGTAGTGTTGGGCTATTTGTGTCAGAAGCGGGTATCTCGTGTGAGGGTGCTTGCGGTGGTGGCGGCCCAGGATTTGTTGGAGGGGGAGAGAGTAGTGTTGGGCTATTTGTTCCAGAAGCGGGTTTCTCAAGTGATGGTGCTTGCGGTGGTGGCGGCCCAGGATTTGTTGGAGGGGGAGAGAGTAGTGTTGGGCTATTTGTTCCAGAAGCGGGTTTCTCAAGTGAGGGTGCTTGCGGTGGTGGTGGCCCATGATTTGTTGGAGGGGGAGAGAGTAGTGTTGGGCTATTTGTGTCAGAAGCGGGTGTATCTTGAGGGGCTGCTTGCGGTGGTGGTGGCCCAGGAGATGTTGGAGGGGGAGAGAGTAGTGTTGGGAAATTTGTATCAGGGGCGGGTTTATCAAGTGAGGGTGCGGGTGTTGGTTCCGGCTTAGGAGAAGTAGGAGGAGGGTAAAGAGTTGTTGGGCTGTTAATGTCTGAACCCTGTGTTATCGAAGAGCCGGGTTGTGCAGGTGGTGGCGGTGGTGGTGCAGGTGGTGGTGGTGCAGATGGTGGTGGTGGTGCAGATGGTGGTGGTGGTGCAGATGGTGGTGGTGGTGCAGGTGGTGGTGGTGGTGCAGGTGGTGGTGGTGCAGGTGGTGGTGGTGCAGGTGGTGGTGGTGCAGGTGGTGGTGGTGCAGATGGTGGTGGTGGTGCAGGTGGTGGTGGTGTAGATGGTGGTGGTGGTGAAGGTGGTGGTGGTGCAGGTGGTGGTGGTGCAGGTGGTGGTGGTGCAGGTGGTGGTGGTGCAGATGGTGGTGGTGGTGTAGGTGGTGGTGGTGCAGGTGGTGGTGCAGATGGTGGTGGTGGTGTAGATGGTGGTGGTGGTGCAGGTGGTGGCGGTGCAGATGGTGGTGGTGGTGCAGGTGGTGGTGGTGCAGATGGTGGTGGTGCAGGTGGTGGTGGTGGTGCAGGTGGTGGTGGTGGTGGTGCAGATGGTGGTGGTGGTGCAGATGGTGGTGGTGGTGTAGGTGGTGGTGGTGCAGGTGGTGGTGGTGCAGGTGGTGGTGGTGGTGGTGTAGATGGTGGTGGTGGTGAAGGTGGTGGTGGTGCAGGTGGTGGTGGTGAAGGTGGTGGTGGTGCAGGTGGTGGTGGTGCAGATGGTGGTGGTGGTGCAGGTGGTGGCGGTGGTGGTGCAGATGGCGGTGGTGGTGTAGATGGTGGTGGTGGTGCAGGTGGTGGTGGTGCAGATGGTGGTGGTGGTGCAGGTGGTGGTGGTGCAGGTGGTGGTGGTGCAGGTGGTGGTGGTGCAGGTGGTGGTGGTGCAGATGGTGGTGGTGGTGCAGGTGGTGGTGGTGTAGATGGTGGTGGTGGTGCAGGTGGTGGTGGTGCAGGTGGTGGTGGTGCAGATGGTGGTGGTGGTGCAGATGGTGGTGGTGGTGCAGATGGTGGTGGTGGTGCAGGTGGTGGTGGTGGTGCAGGTGGTGGTGGTGCAGGTGGTGGTGGTGCAGGTGGTGGTGGTGCAGGTGGTGGTGGTGCAGATGGTGGTGGTGGTGCAGGTGGTGGTGGTGTAGATGGTGGTGGTGGTGAAGGTGGTGGTGGTGCAGGTGGTGGTGGTGCAGGTGGTGGTGGTGCAGGTGGTGGTGGTGCAGATGGTGGTGGTGGTGTAGGTGGTGGTGGTGCAGGTGGTGGTGCAGATGGTGGTGGTGGTGTAGATGGTGGTGGTGGTGCAGGTGGTGGCGGTGCAGATGGTGGTGGTGGTGCAGGTGGTGGTGGTGCAGATGGTGGTGGTGCAGGTGGTGGTGGTGGTGCAGGTGGTGGTGGTGGTGGTGCAGATGGTGGTGGTGGTGCAGATGGTGGTGGTGGTGTAGGTGGTGGTGGTGCAGGTGGTGGTGGTGCAGGTGGTGGTGGTGGTGGTGTAGATGGTGGTGGTGGTGAAGGTGGTGGTGGTGCAGGTGGTGGTGGTGAAGGTGGTGGTGGTGCAGGTGGTGGTGGTGCAGATGGTGGTGGTGGTGCAGGTGGTGGCGGTGGTGGTGCAGATGGCGGTGGTGGTGTAGATGGTGGTGGTGGTGCAGGTGGTGGTGGTGCAGATGGTGGTGGTGGTGCAGGTGGTGGTGGTGCAGGTGGTGGTGGTGCAGGTGGTGGTGGTGCAGGTGGTGGTGGTGCAGATGGTGGTGGTGGTGCAGGTGGTGGTGGTGTAGATGGTGGTGGTGGTGCAGGTGGTGGTGGTGCAGGTGGTGGTGGTGGTGTAGGTGGTGGTGGTGCAGGTGGTGGCGGTGGTGGTGCAGATGGTGGTGGTGGTGTAGATGGTGGTGGTGGTGCAGGTGGTGGTGGTGCAGATGGTGGTGGTGGTGCAGGTGGTGGTGGTGCAGATGGTGGTGGTGGTGCAGATGGTGGTGGTGGTGCAGGTGGTGGTGGTGGTGTAGATGGTGGTGGTGGTGCAGGTGGTGGTGGTGCAGGTGGTGGTGGTGCAGGTGGTGGCGGTGGTGGTGTAGATGGTGGTGGTGTAGATGGTGGTGGTGGTGCAGGTGGTGGTGGTGTAGATGGTGGTGGTGGTGCAGGTGGTGGTGGTGCAGGTGGTGGTGGTGCAGGTGGTGGTGGTGTAGATGGTGGTGGTGGTGCAGATGGTGGTGGTGTAGATGGTGGTGGTGGTGCAGGTGGTGGTGGTGCAGGTGGTGGTGGTGCAGATGGTGGTGGTGGTGCAGGTGGTGGTGGTGGTGCAGGTGGTGGTGGTGCAGATGGTGGTGGTGGTGCAGGTGGTGGTGGTGCAGATGGTGGTGGTGGTGCAGGTGGTGGTGGTGCAGGTGGTGGCGGTGGTGGTGCAGATGGTGGTGGTGGTGTAGATGGTGGTGGTGGTGCAGATGGTGGTGGTGCAGATGGTGGTGGTGGTGCAGGTGGTGGTGGTGCAGGTGGTGGTGGTGCAGATGGTGGTGGTGCAGGTGGTGGTGGTGCAGGTGGTGGTGGTGGTGCAGGTGGTGGTGGTGTAGATGGTGGTGGTGGTGCAGGTGGTGGTGGTGCAGGTGGTGGTGGTGCAGATGGTGGTGGTGGTGTAGGTGGTGGTGGTGCAGGTGGTGGCGGTGGTGGTGCAGATGGTGGTGGTGGTGTAGATGGTGGTGGTGGTGCAGGTGGTGGTGGTGCAGATGGTGGTGGTGGTGCAGGTGGTGGTGGTGCAGATGGTGGTGGTGGTGCAGATGGTGGTGGTGGTGCAGGTGGTGGTGGTGGTGTAGATGGTGGTGGTGGTGCAGGTGGTGGTGGTGCAGGTGGTGGTGGTGCAGGTGGTGGCGGTGGTGGTGTAGATGGTGGTGGTGTAGATGGTGGTGGTGGTGCAGGTGGTGGTGGTGTAGATGGTGGTGGTGGTGCAGGTGGTGGTGGTGCAGGTGGTGGTGGTGCAGGTGGTGGTGGTGCAGATGGTGGTGGTGGTGCAGATGGTGGTGGTGTAGATGGTGGTGGTGGTGCAGGTGGTGGTGGTGCAGGTGGTGGTGGTGCAGATGGTGGTGGTGGTGCAGGTGGTGGTGGTGCAGGTGGTGGTGGTGCAGGTGGTGGTGGTGCAGGTGGTGGTGGTGTAGATGGTGGTGGTGTAGAAGGTGGTGGTGGTGAAGGTGGTGGTGGTGCAGGTGGTGGTGGTGCAGGTGGTGGTGGTGCAGGTGGTGGTGGTGCAGATGGTGGTGGTGGTGCAGGTGGTGGTGGTGCAGGTGGTGGCGGTGGTGGTGCAGATGGTGGTGGTGGTGTAGATGGTGGTGGTGGTGCAGGTGGTGGCGGTGCAGATGGTGGTGGTGGTGCAGGTGGTGGTGGTGCAGATGGTGGTGGTGGTGCAGGTGGTGGTGGTGGTGCAGGTGGTGGTGGTGGTGCAGATGGTGGTGGTGGTGCAGGTGGTGGTGGTGGTGCAGGTGGTGGTGGTGGTGCAGGTGGTGGTGGTGCATATGGTGGTGGTGGTGCAGGTGGTGGTGGTGTAGGTGGTGGTGGTGCAGGTGGTGGTGGTGCAGATGGTGGTGGTGGTGCAGATGATGGTGGTGGTGCAGGTGGTGGTGGTGGTGGTGCAGATGGTGGTGGTGGTGTAGGTGGTGGTGGTGCAGGTGGTGGTGGTGTAGGTGGTGGTGGTGCAGATGGTGGTGGTGGTGCAGATGATGGTGGTGGTGCAGGTGGTGGTGGTGGTGCAGGTGGTGGTGGTGCAGATGGTGGTGGTGGTGCAGGTGGTGGTGGTGTAGGTGGTGGTGGTGCAGGTGGTGGTGGTGCAGGTGGTGGCGGTGTAGGTGGTGGTGGTGCAGGTGGTGGTGGTGCATGTGGTGGTGGTGTAGATGGTGGTGGTGGTGCAGATGGTGGTGGTGGTGCAGATGGTGGTGGTGGTGCAGGTGGTGGTGGTGGTGCAGATGGTGGTGGTGGTGCAGATGGTGGTGGTGGTGCAGATGGTGGTGGTGGTGCAGGTGGTGGTGGTGGTGGTGGTGCAGGTGGTGGTGGTGGGGGTCGAGGAGGTGGTCTAGGGTTTGGTGGTGGTCTAGGGTTTGGTGGTGGAGGTCGCGGTGGTGGTCGTGGTGATGGTGGTGGTCTACGTGGAGATCTTGGTGGCGGTGGGTTCGGTCTAGGTGGTAATGGAGGCCTGCTTGGTGGCGAAGGTGGTGCCGGAGGTCTGGGTGGTGGTGGAGATGGTGCTGGTGGCGGAGGAGGTGGTGAAGGTGGTGCTGGTGGTGAGGGGGGCGAAGGTGGTGGGGAAGGCGGGCGAGGAGGTGCTGGCGGAGGTGATGGAGGTGATGGAGGTGATGGGGGCCGGGGTGGTCGTGGTGGTGCACGTGGCATTGGGGGAGATGGAGGTTTGGGTGGAAATGGTGGTGGGGGTGGTGGATGGGGTGGTTCTGGCGGCGGTGATGGTGGTAATGGTGATGGTGGTGGATTTGGAGGTGGCGGAGCTGGTTGTGATGGATTCAATGGGGGCAATGGCATATCTGGTGGCTCTGTTGTGGATGGCAGATCTGGTGGCAGTGAGGGTGGCGGTGGAAGCACTGGATGTGAGGGTGGTGGTGGTGAGGATCTTGTACCTGAGGATGAGAGTGGCATGCCTGGTGAGTTCAAAATAGGTGGTAGTAGTGGTTGTGAAGGTTTGAATGGCGGTGGTGGGTGTGGAAAAGGTGGTGGTAATGGAGGATTACATAAACCTGTTGTATATGGTGACATTTTCGGGCAGGGTGTTGTAAAGGACCCAAAGGTGTTGTAAGACAACATGTTTGCCTTCATCTTGGCATTCAGCCATGAGCCATCAGGGTGTGGGTCGCCACAAGTTAAGGGTAAGTCCCTACATGAGGGGAATGGGGCAAAATCATTTTGAAACACATGTTAATGTGTTGGATCTTGGATTGAGGGTGCTCTAGGACCCACAAGGATCTTTGGTATGGCTTACTTATGCCTTAAAGCTTAAACCCTATGACCTGCCTACAGTCCTAATAAGAATGTTGTCATAATGTCGTGTAGGTCGGAAATGGAATACCGGGATATGCCAGTCTCAACAGGCATTGCAGTACCGATTATCCTCAATCACACTACAGCAGTATGGCTTTTAAACACTATACATGTGCCGGGGTGAAGCCAGAAGCCCGTTGGAACTTCATGCAGTTTCCGACAGTGCCATCTGAATCGTATGGGTGCTTGGTACAGCCCCCAAGGCTGATGTATGTAGACGCCAGCCTACCCTTTTGCCTAAAAACCGAGATGCTCCCCATCAAGCATCGAGTGCATGTTTACCCTGGACGATACAAATTGAAGATGCTATTTGTCCCGGGACAGCTTGCCTACCTCATGTCAAGCTCTTCTAGCTTGGATCCTTGAAAGCTTCCGCTGTGGATGTGGCATAGCCAGTTCGATGGCAGCGTTCCTTCAAACCCGCCGAATCCACCAGTGGAACGCATCTGTCCTCCCAGGTTGATCGAGCGTGAAAACCACAGCAGGCGTCCCCAGGTAGCGGGCAGGCGTCCCCCCAGCTGGTTGCCGTCCAGTCGCAATTTGTAAAATCCGGTGATACCATTGCTGCTCCAAGTGGGCGGCAGTGATCCTGATGTGCATGTAGAGGCATAGCGGTTAGATAGGAGCGGGAATATAGCATGGCATGGAAACCACCAGAACCAGTATGAAGCCGGCTGCCGGCATCTTGGTTTGATACCAACGCCTACCTTTGTCAGATCAATTGCTCTGCATCATTTGTGCTGACTGCGGAACCCGCGTGTGTGAGTCAAAGTAGGCTCCAAAATCGTGAGGGCAGAGCCAACGGGCCGGCTGGCTGTGCACCCCACCGGAGGCAACCAGGAACATTTAGTGCACTGCCAGTCGCTGCTGAATGGCTCATCCACCCTTTTAATACCCCGCCTCAGTCCTATGTAAGCGTCCGCCCCGGTCACCTGTAAAAGCATTGCCACTAAGATCCAATACGGCATTGTCAGCCAGGATGTTAGGCAGCCAGTCCGGGAGCGTGCCGTTAAGTCCAATGCCAGGCAAGCTCAGCTCCTTTAGCTTGAAGTTAGCCTGGACAGTTGGTGAGGTATCGGCGTGTTGGGCCTCGCCATGCAGCTCATTTCATTATTGCCAGAAATTTCGATGGGTGCGTGTGTTGGTAATAGAATAACGATAGTTAAGGATCCAGAGCGCAAACAAGCATCGGCTCAACTAGAGTATCGCCGCCGTCAAAATTTGTCAAACCCCTGACACACACTCTATCTCCTTACATTCATTGCTCAAGAGAGCTTTTACTCAATCGTCTGCTCCGCTATAACCATCCTTACTTGCGATAAATTTGAAGGTATAGAACCTCCCATGAAGCCTTGTCCTTTGAAGACAGGCCTCTGTATTATTAGGACCCGCAGCCCGGAATAATATTGCAGTTTCCACAGAGCCGCGGCTCCTGCTGATGAGATGATGCAGCCTGTTCCTTGGCCTGCCGTGTCGACCCCGCTGAGGTAAAGTTGCTCCAGCAGACCGCTCCCAAATAATCCAAATGCGTCATTGATCACATCAAAGTTGATGCAGCTGGAGCCAAAGTTGGCTTTCACAAAGAGAAAATAAAGGCATCCGTGGAGGTGAACTCAGTTGCGTGTGTGCTGCCAGGTATGGTTGGTATTACTAGGTCTCAACGGCCGGCCAGACACGCTAGCAGAACATGGATGCAGAAAATGCGGTATTTCTACTGTCGTGCTTTTAGGCGTTTTAGTTCCCTTGGGCCCTCGGCTCGTATGGGTTTTTGTTCATGAGAGGGGCACGCACCCCAAACCATGTAACAAACACACACACACACAGAAAATGACTGAGTGGGCGGAATGACTGTGCGGAATGACTGAACATCAGTCATAAAGTGGCTTCCCAGTCATATCCCAGTCCCACGGTGGTTCGTTAATACTCGTTTCCAGTCATAAATACAGTCATAAAAAGATATGACTGGGCTTGATATGACTGACCCCAGTCATATCGGGTGCTCTTCCTGACCGCTTTCTATGACCAGGGGAGCGTGTTATGACTGGGTTCATGACTGGGTGTATGACTGGGTTTATGACCGAGAAGACGCTTTATGACTGGGATTTTTCCCGAGTGTGGGTAAGTCAGATGCTGGGTATCAAGAATGTTTCAGCAAGGGATCATGATGTTGGACATAATGAATCATATGTATCCCGCTGATGTGTCATATCAATCAATGCTCTCAGCCGATTTGTTCACGTTGTGCCGCCCATATTTATGTGTAGTTGTTTACCTTCCGTATCCTTATCGGATCATTCATCATTTATGAAGTTGACACATATGTATGTAGTATTCATGTATATAGTAAACAGTGTTCATAATTTGCAGGCGCAGCCTTATGGACGTGCCATTGCATCGACATGCATGGTAAGCACAATTCCTTCTGCCCACGTACCAAGTGAAAGGTTTTTTAATCTGCCGAAAGTGTTCAATGACCAGTGTTTAGGCATATCGCTGATGTTCACCATGGGCATACGGTGCAGCTCCAGATGTTCAAGAGACAACGGGAGTTCGGGTAATGAACCGGATGGGCCGTCGCCACCAACATAGTCCACGATTTCAGCTGATGGCCCAACCAATGTGAGATTCCGGAGGTTTGATGACTTGAGCCATGATGGAAGCTCTCCGGTCACCAGTGCTACACCACGGAGTGATAATGTTTCTAGGGAGGTCAGCTCAGATAACTCAGCAGGCAGCTCAGCAACCGCCAGTGTGGGTACCGGGATCGTGGGCTCCTCTGTAGGATCAAGGTCTGTGGCAATGACGTAACACGGAGTGTATTTATTTTCATGCACTAGCAACATGTGTGTATGGTTTGAATATGCAAGAATTGACAAAATTTTATTGAACGTACATGATGCTCTGGTAACAGAAACAGTGATAATGATATAATGCGTGGCTGGTGACGTGTGGCCGATAGATGCCTGGGGCCTTTATGGGCCTCTTCGTGATAATCGGGAATGCACTGAACCACATACAGCACGTTGCAGCTAAGCATTATTCACAATACGTGGCTTGATTACTTTGTGGCGCCAAAGGTGTGCAAGTTATTATGTGCTCTGATGCAGCCTTCCTCAAATGGGTCTTAGGGAATCGTCAGGCTGGCACGCATGACATGCCGAATTGGGGCGCATTGGTCCATATGCATTTCATTCATGTTGCCTTGACTCCCACATGTTTATCACGCACACAGCATATACCACTCACTGAGATGGATCCCCGTCACTCGGCCGCTAACACATGAGATGTACATGTAGTTACAGGTGGTTCGATTGGTGATGGTGTTAAAGGAGCCACAAGGTTCCTTATCGGACAGGCGGCAAGGATCACACTCATGGGCAGAACAGGGTGGCAGTGTATTGTTCCAGCTGTTGAGAAGCCTATCAGCAACCTGAGGTACACGAGCGGGCAGCGACCACAATAATAGGGTGTGTAGGAGCCGGTGATTATGTGGGGTGGTTGTTCAAGGTGAGGCTGTGGATAAAACGGCATCCTTCCCCAGTCATTCAGCTACAATACTTTCTTGTGCTATGTGGTGCATGGTGGTGTGACCGACCTCGGGTCTTACACAGAATGGTAATGCATTCATGTCACCATGTCTTGCATTGATGATACACAGGTGGCCTATGATAAGGGTCCGATGCTGACCTCAAAACATTGCCATTCACCATCTGCTATCGGGATGCTATATTGCGTGCCCTTGAAAGCGCAACTATTATTATTATTATTATTATTATTATTATTATTATTATTATTATTATTATTATTATTATTATTATTATTATTATTATTATTATTATTATTATTATTATTATTATTATTATTATTATTATTATTATTATTATTATTATTATTATTATTATTATTATTATTATTTTTTTTATTATGATAATTAAATTACACCGGGCGCCGGGCATGGATAAAGAAGGATTTTATGAATCCCTCTAAACATGGGGATTTCATAGTCAGTTTCTCCACTTCAGAAGGTCCGTGACCTTTGCATGGGACAGGATGCCCACCTACATTACAACAGCACACCAACTTCATCACCTGGTATGTTGCATCATCCGCAGAAAACATAGCCATCTTGAGAGCCAACAAGGCCCGTGCTTCCATGGCTTCTACCGGTGGGGATGGCGGTGGTGGCGGAGCCAATGGTGGAAATGATGGCAAATCCGGTGGCATTTCTGGTGGTGGAGGTTGTGCCGGCGCTGATGGCACTTCGTCCAGTGTTTCAAGTGCTGATCGTGACAATAGACCATGCTGTTGAAGCGGTCCGCAGGGTTTCATGAATGACCCAAGGCCTCTATACACGAGTCTAGCCGCCTCCTTCTTGGCCTTTAGCCACGACCCATCAGGCAGCGGGTCGCCGCAAGTTAGAGGTAGGGAGCTGCCGAGGGATGGGGGTATCCGGGGGGAAAGAATCCTTGTTGGATGTAAACGCCAGACGAATGAGCACCTACTGCGTCACCACTGCAGACTGGTTGCAGTGTTTGACACGCATCCTAGTAGCATGGTCTTTGGCTAGGCGCCTCTACTGGGATGCTCTCCAGTACAATGTATTTCAGCATTTCAGTATATGACATTTGTCCATCACCCTGTCGTCAGTCATTCCCGTTGCATGCACTCCAACGGAATCATTATTAAAGCGCGGCTAAAGGCCAACCTCCATATTAGATATGCACTTTTGCACATGAGGGTGGTCGCGCAATGTTTCTTTCGGGTTTTGAGGGCCATGGACGTGTAGGGCAAGGGCAAGACTGGTATGATGGGGCACCTTCCTCGCCTATATCATGCATGTCGCTCCTGCTCGCTCGTACACAATTGCGTCTTCGACTTGGAAGAAGATTGAACATGGCTTGAAAGAACGTTTCACATTGAAATTCTTCGGGAGAAACATCTATAGATTCCTAGCAGCCGATTGTTGCGTATACTTGCCTCATGTCCAGCTTTACGAGCCTCGACCCCTCATATGAGTCGCCCACGGAAGACGATAGCCACTCGGCTGGAAGGGGCCCCTCAAAGCCGCCAAGGTTGCCGCCCCAGCCCCTCTGGCCGCCCAGGCTGACTGATACGGAGGACCACATCAGGCTGGCCCATGAGGCGGGCAGATTGCCTCCTAGCTGATTGCCGTCCAGCCACAATTGAGTAAATCCCGTAAATCCGGCTATATTACCCCAAGTGGACGGTAGTGGACCTGATGGATCGGAAGGTCAACACGTTCTTGACATAATATGGGGAAAGTAACGACCATGCTGAATGGAAAGGAATGTGGAAGGTGAGGTATGCTTGCACACAGTTCCGAGACATGCGGATACAGGAGCACACCAGTTTCCTCCAGCTTATAAGCAGAGCCGACCCCAGCTGCGAAACTAGCTTGGATACGATGCTGCTACTATGTTAACAAACGAGGTTCCGCTGGTCAGTCAGCAATATGTTGAGTGCCAATCTAAATATGCTTTGTGGGCCTCAGCCAGAATGACAGGGCGCCGTATGAGATGCCATGGCAACACGTTGCCGCTGGACTGTTTGGTCGCACCTATATGACCGGACTGGACAGTCCTATCCCTTGGCAACATTGATCCGTCCGTATCACAAGCTAACAAGCAGCTAGGTGTCCTCCGAGTCCGAGTTGACGGAGATTAAGATAAATTGAGTACTGGAACACGATTACTCGGACCCACGCTTAGGAAAGCCCACCGGGGGCACCAATTACCCGAGGTCGGCAAACGTATCAGGGCACGAAGCAATGAAAACACATATGTATGTCCATGCAATGACGTGAATATCACTCGATCGTGTATGTGGCGTACCGCTGAAGTTGTTCCCTCTCAGGTCCAGCACAGCGTTGTCGGCAAGGATGTTAGGGAGCCAGTCTGGCAGCGTGCCATTTAGACCAGCAGCTGGAAGGCTCAGCTCTTCCAGCTTGAAAAGCGCCTGCATGATGTGCACACGTCACGTGGGTTCAGCGAGTATATAAGTGTTGTTATGTAGTGAATCGCAAGCACCCGCGAACCCGCGATATTACATTATACAGTATAACCTGCCATCCATCTTCATCCGTAGCACCGTACCTACAACTTATCTCGCGCACCGTTTGTGCGCACACATGGATGGAATGAATCGTCTTCCAGAGTCGCACAGCCGCTTCCCCACTGCTGCCTCCACTCCCCTCGCTACACCAGGCACCATACTCATCCCTACTGCCCACTGCCTGATGATGCTGCCCAAACGCCTCTCGACACCACCGTTAACCTGCCCCTGCTTGTATTTGCCAATGATCCCGGCTACAGCACCTGTAAAACACATCCTGCTGAGTTAATTTGTTTCGCGACTTCGCACAATTTTGTTTGTAAATTACTGTTATCCGTCACCTCTTTGCGCGTCGATAACATGAGGATATTTACGATGACATTAGAGAGCTCAAACTGAGCCTGCGGCCCACGTGTGCGTGAATGTCGTTCGTAACATGTGCGCCACTTTGACTTGCGGAGGCAGCCCACTATCAAAATGCCGGGGCGACAAAAAAGGTTGTCTCTCTCCTCTACATGTCCGGGTTCCGATCGACTTACTCAGGCGAGCATTGTTTTGCAATACCGTATAATGTCCCACCCACGGAACCCGTATGTGGCATATGCTTGGCGTTAGAGCCAACTAGTTGCTGCGTGCCCAGCCAACTGAATATGGGCTGGATACGGCGATCCTACCCGCCCCTTCAATGATTTATGTACAAGGCGACCCAGAGAGTCATCAGTGTATACATGTGCCCGCCTAATACGTGAACAGCATATCGATTGACTTACGTGCTTCCACTCATTTGGTATGCCGCCGATAAGGCCTCCCTGGCCGTCGTGTGTCGCCCTGTGCATCCTTAAAATACGTAGCTGGCTATAGTTTGTCAGGAAGGACAGACTCCAGGCCCCGCTAGTTGAAAAGACGCATCCCGAGCCATGGCCTGTTTCGTCAACACCGCTTAGGACCATGGTCTCCAGGTTGGCGTTTGAATGCCCCAGCACAATGGCAAGGTCTTCATAATTGATGCAGCTTGAGCCAAAGTCTGCTGTGGGCATGGGCGAGACGGGAATGGTATTGATGAGTTCCAGATTTGGTGACACGAGGTACCCAGCGTATTTGGGCATATGCATGTGGTTACAAATGTTATATGATGAACAGGATTATTGATGAGAATGCATGGTGCAGAAAGATACAAAACGGTGCAAGAGACGTGCCCAACACTTACTGCGTGTGTTTGAATGCATCTCCACCGGGGCCTCCTCTGCCCACCACCACCATCGTCCAAAACCAATCGCGACTCTTACTTCTAAGCCCTGCCCCTCGTCACTTGACTGTGCCCATTGACATCAGGGGCCTCGTGACTACTCCACATTGCGCAAACTATATCATCTTACTCAGCATAATTGCGTTCGTCGATAATCGGTGCGTTAGTGAACCAAATGACTTACATAACGTTAGGTTTTGCAAGTTGCTGAGCCCATATGGTCCCCAGATGTCCTCGAGGGTGCGAGAATGGAAGTCCAGCAGTGGAAAGTGGCGGAGCTCCAAGTGCCGCAATGATGTTAAATATTTCCATTGTAACGGTATGGTGCCCGAAGGGCCTCTGCCACTGCTAAGATTTGGTGGCGGACCAACCAACACGAGTTTGCGGAGCGATGTCAGATTGCCGAGCCAGTCTGGCAGGACGCTGCCCATCAGAGCAACACCGCCCAAGTCTAACACTTCCAAGGCGGTTAGGCCTGCCATTGCCTCCGGTAGCTGTGAAATGACCAATAAAGGCGGCTCGGCGCCTGTCTGTGGCACCGTTGTGTCCTGGTATGGTTCAATGTCTGGGGGGAGGGCGGGGAAGCCACGTTCTGCACGTATAAGATGCAATCTGGTGCCATCTATCACATTCGTGAATAATGTCGCACGTATGGTGCATGATCAATAAGGCGTGGCCAGCTGCAGATACGAAATAAACTGGTGGTTCAAGATTGTAGAAAGTGCAAATTGCATGCACCGCATGCCTCTACAAGTCTATAGGTCATTAGGTTCTGTCGGCAAATGTGGGCGGGGAAGGAAATGGGCAGTTGACCGTTCAATTTCCCTGATTAATTAAACTCGTTCAGTACAGTAAGAGACACACTATACACTAGGTTTGACCTGGATGCAAGCCTATGGCCGCAAGTTAATAGGCGGAGATGTTCGCTGCCTATTCCCATATGACCCCCAACTTCATCCTCGAAGCCAAATCATCTGCTGGCCACTTACTCAAATGGATTCCGGTCACACGGCCTCTATGGCAGGAGATAGAAATGTAGTTGCATGTGGTTACTCCATTAGTGGAGCCGCCAGCACAGGAAGCCACATCAGACAGGCGACATGGCTCGCACTCGGGGGCAGAGCAGGGCGGCCGGCCGGTGTTCCAGCTGCTCAGAAGCTTCCAAGTTGCCTCGGCCTATGAAGCAGGACATGAATGACAGATTGGGGGGGGGGCGTGTGATCATGTCATGGGAAATAAACAGGGCATATGATATGCAGAGAGCGTGCCATGGCATTCATGTATTACATGGTTATTAGGGGATGCTGCGTCACACCCTACCATACACGGAATAACGAACAACCACCACATTATGCCGGGGGCTCAAGGGCTACCACAATGCCTTTAGTTTTACATCGACAAAATCGAATTGGCAGGACGCGATAATGAGTCAGGAACGTCCAGGACGGAGGGCACATAACTGAGGCGGCTTAGCATGCACATACACGACGTGCTTCATCGACAGCTGGAGACTAAATCGGGGGCCCTCGAGACGTGTAACAGGCTTGCTGGTGTCTGACTCTGCAAAGTCATAAATATATAGGGTATAATAAACATGATCCAACAGGCCCGGCAACTCACGCATGGAATTGCAGACTAGTCTAACGAACACCGACGTACATGGCGCTTACCGACTGTTTTGAGTTGTTAGCAGAATGGATAGCACCCATCAAAGCTGCCAAGGCCGCCACTTCGTTGCTGAAAAGGTTCGGGCTTGGCATGGTGGAAGATGGTGGTGTTGGGGAAGGTAACCGTGCTAAAGGTGGCTGCGAGGAATATGACACTGGTGAAGAAGGGTCTGGTGGACGAGGATCTGACGAAAAGGAATGCAGTAGTGAGGTTGGAGGTGAGTTGTGTCGAGAAGTCGAGGATGGTGGAGTCAATAGCGGGAGTGGTGGTGAAGTTGTGGGCCTTGAGTGGCTAGTTGGGGAGCCATAAGAAGGGGAAGGCGGCCAAGACTGCCGGGTTTCATAAGTATCAGTAGCAGACACATGTGCGGTAACCGTGATTAGGGTGATAAGCAAGCGCAGGGCATCCCGAGAACGACGACGATGTGATAACCAAGCGCAAACTGCCAGTCTGCTGCTGCCGCGATAAAGCATTTTCATCTCGATGTCAAACGCCTAGGCAGGAGTCCATACATAAATGTGGAGACACATTCGCCGAGCAGCCATTCATCCCTAGGCTGCACCTGCAGTGTCGGCATATTCCACATATCGGTCGGTCCTCAAGTAGTTCCCGCTCTTTAGAGAAACGTTATCGCAAATAAGTAACAGCATGGGTTGCATGCAATCAACCAATACGTAAATGTTTTGCAACTTCGGGGATGAAAATTGCATACCTGTTTGCTGCGTTTTCATCTAGCTTCCAGCTTGCCCTACAAGTTGTCATTCCATGCCATTTCATAAATTGAGTTCAATTTTGGTATACTTTTGAAGAGACATACTCATCGATGTGTTACTCAACAGTTATTTGTTTGAAATTTAAGTGCATTCCACAATGGTTCCATTTCAAAGATGACAAGTTAGTGTGAAAGTATGGGTATATAACAGGCCAGCGTCTACAAAAATCTCAACGGTGTCGGTTCGCGACGGTAGCTCTAAGCAAATACGTACGCACTAAGCGACAAATGTAGATGCGTTCACTCCCCGATGGCGTGTTTGGCAAATTGGCACTGATGTTACTGATATTTGTCGTGCTGTCAGTACGAACATTACTACGTACATGCGATGAGTGGTCGTGGTCGCTCTTTCAGCTGGCTCTTCTTTAGCGCCTTCAAAGTATACGCTAATGACGTTTGTTTATGACTTGATTTAAATGTGAAATATTGGAACAGTACGAGAAGCATTTGTTTGCATTGGCGTCGGCGGGTTGCCAGCGAGCTATCGCCAGCGAGATAAGCGAGATAAGATACATCGCTACATGCCCCCTGTCTCCCCCTGTCCCCTTGCCGCTGGCCACCCATGCAATATCCTGGCAATCATGGCCGACAGTCCTCGCGCACCCTCGTCACTGCGGTAAGGCTTTGGTGAACACCAGTACGGCCAACGCATATCCTTTCACTGGTAAAGAAGCTCTTGCTATCTATTTGGCGTATATCATAAAAAAATATCGGTGTGCGTAGACGGAATCGGTTACAGAGAGAAGTCCAGAAAGAAGTTACGAATATCTTCTTTGCATGCACCCGCACGTCTCGTGCGTGGCACATACATACATGCACGTCTCGCTTGCTCCCTCAAGCGTGTCACATCGCGACCAAGTACATTTGCAAGCGCATGAAATAATAATAATAATAAATAATAATACGCCCGACCGGAGGCCGAGGCGTTGGTTAATAAGGGAGCAGAGGAGGTGGGGTGACGGGTAATAAGCGCATAATTCAGAAGGGTATCCGGTACGTACTACTCTGTGCATGGAGTACTTGCCACCGTACGACATGCAGATCATCAGCCAATCCGACATGGACCCCGAAACAAAAAAACCAGCAGCCAGATAGCTGCCGTTACGATTAAGTGTGTCAACAAATGATCTAGTTGCCGAGCTGAGGATTGCCAAGCGGGCGCGTGTACAACGATAATAAAGGAATAACATCGTCTGGCGCCGCCAGCGGCAGCTAGCGATGACGGCACCAGTGGTTTCGTTATGAAAAGGGTAGGGTTCATAACTAGAAAAGGTTCAGGTAATTCGTGCGTATGCGTGCCCAACAGCTCCGTACGTACAACGTCAATAACCCATATTGGGTCACTCCTTGTCAAGGGACATGCCCCATTCATCATCCTCAAGTCTCAGCTAGGGCATGTGCAGATATTATACATGGAGCCCATATCCACCAGCGCACACAACGCTTGCCGCATTTCGGGATTCAGATGCATATACCATTCTGTTTAATGAACGCGAATGGATGCCTGCATTTAATCAATAGATTGCAAGCCAGCATCACCCGCATAAACACTACAGCACCCAGGTACGGCCAATACACCGCCCGCATTCCAGCCCTGCAAACATTCCTCACATGAAACCAGACGTCCAGCAACATGCTTGCGCGCGCGCGTTATATGCTCAAGTCCCCATCCTCAGTTTGTCAGCTTCCATTTCATTGTGGTCTTGTGAGAGTCGGTGAACGGACAAACCTGGTTGGCTGGTATGCATGTATGACAAGATATTATTTCAGCAGTCGATATATCCAATATACAATTACAGCATCATCAAAAGCGTTCGGTCCTTTTGTTCCGAAAACTTGAGATGGGAAACGTACTGAGGAAAGGGCCAGGATCGGCCAATACCGTTTCCCCGTCCACAGTCGGCCCACCTGCCAATAGCCTGAAACATTTTAGCATGTCTGCAGCTACAACCTTGCCGGTGACGACTCATCTCGTGTACGCGGCCCACACCTACCGGTTGCGTACGCTACCCCGGCTCTCTTGTCTCGCCCTTTCGTGACAATAATGTATATGCGAGGAGGGCTAGAAGGTGAGCTGCATGGATGAAAAAATATCTTACTACGGATGGAACGCTTGATCAGTCCATTTCTAATAGCACTTCGTGCGTTACCTCAGGTGTCGTGTCTGCGAACCCATTTTATCGGGATTGGGGGCCCGATCGACGCCACCACATTTTTGGAACAGGTAATGACCAGATTTTGCTGTGTATAAATGGGAAAAGAAGGCGGATGAGGCGCTTGTTAGTGCCTGAGGCTGCAGACCAGTATTTGGGTTCACGTCGTTCACGATCTTCGCAATGGACAACATGGGCCCATCGGGCAGGATAAAGCACATGCAATATATATATATTATATATATTATATATATATTATTGGATGTATGGATGTATTTGCATGCGGTTGCAGCAGGCGGAACTTCGTTCTTACACGAGTAGGCACATATCCGTCCTTGCAAAGGTGAAGACATCAAAGACATTCGTTCAAAACCTATGCTTAATGAACATACCTTGCGGGCGTGCCGGGTCCTGGTTTCGCCATACCAAACACCCAGCTGTTTGTTTCCTTTTCATCACTTGGATCAGTTGCTGCTGGGGTGTCGGCCGCCGCGGCTCCATCCGATCCGTTTTCCTTCTCCTGCTGAGGCTGTTGCACTACGCGTTGGAAGTCAGACTCGACTGCAGCGTGGCGCTCATCATGTGCGACATGGCTATCGTCTGGGCGCCGATCCTTCACCACCGTGTTCTCACCGTCACCAGTGGCAGCGGAACCTGCTCCAGAAGAGCTGTCACCGCGTATATCGCTTGGGCCTGCGGCCCCGTCAACACCCAAACCACTATGACCTGACCCGCCGCTGGTCATGTTGGGACCGGCGCGCGGCGTTGGCCCAGCATTGCTTAATTCCTTCGCTTCAGTACATGTTGTGGAGGCAATAACACCAGCTGGACGCATTCGACGTTGCTGCGGCAGCACATATACCGGCGTCTGAGGAGGAGTCCGGCGCTGCGTTTGCTCTAGCATTCGTGAATCGGATCCGCTTAGAGGGGTTCTTGGATAGGCATCCATACCATCTGGCTGCCGTTGTTGCTGTACCGCCGACACACCGTCATCACCGGAACCAGTAACGCTTCCACTGCCTTGTACAGCCACCGTGCGAGCACCGAGATGAATAGGACCCGATCCTTCACTTGCACCTGCTGGGCTAGCGATTTCACGGCCACCAGCGCCACTGCCAGCCATTTGGGGCGCCCCGGCAGCTGCAGACGAAGGCAAGGAGGCAACAAGTGAGGCGACGCCAGCTGGTCGCATCCGCCGTTGCTGCGGCAGCACATAGACAGGCGATGAAAGGGGCGCCTGGTGCAGCAGCTGTGGTTCCTGCCCCTGCTGCTGCGAAGCGGGCCCATTTGGAGGGACGCTGTGGTGCGAAGTTAGCCGGTCCGGATGACGGTTCTGCTGTGCATGAAGGACCGCTGGCGTCCTGGAGGCGCTATCAGGGCTTGGCGGAGGCTCATCAACTGCCTCCGGTGTGAAAGGAACCGGCTTGCGGGACCACCAACGTGCCCGCGTCGGAAGGGGGGCTGAACTTTGCCCTTGCCCGTCACCACCGCTTATGGGCCTCCCACTGCCGCTCTCACTGTCCTCGTCGTCATCACTGCCGCCGCCGCTGTTGGATTCTATGTACTGCACCGTGTTGCCTCCAATTGCCTTAAGCGACGCCTCGGTTTTCTGGGAAACTCGGGGCAGTGGGGGCCTTCGTAAACAACTGCCGTCGCCGCCCAGGGCCGGCTGCGCGCCAGAAGCTGTGTCCTCTGTCAGAGTTGAAGTGTTGATGATCGCCAATGGGTCTTGCAAGTCTTGCTGTGGCTGCAACACAGGAGTCGGTGGAAGCGGTAGTTGGATGTGAGGGTGTCTCCTCCGGGCATGCTGGGCCTCAGCAGATTGGATCGCATCCGACGGCGGGGTTGATATGGTAGATGTTGAGGTGGTGGCGGACGCCTGGCTGTGCTCCGGAGACTGCACAAGCGTGTTCTCAGGTGTCCAGCCGGGCTGGACAGGCGCTGATGTCAGCGGGACTGCCCTCCCAATGTCATGAACAGCGTTACTTAAACGGCATGTCGGGCTAGCTGTGCGCGATACAATGTAATTTCCATCAGCCAGATCCAATGCATCGAGGCATTCCGCATACGGTTCGTCTATAACAACCTCGCGGCTGCTGCCTTTTGTGGTAATATCGCAAAGAACCGGGGGGCGCACTGTGGGGTTAAGGGGGGACAGCATACGGCCAGTCTGCCCAAAGCTGCCAGTGCTGCTACCACCGCGGCTACCCTTGCCATTGCCAGATGACTTTGTACAAACACGCACAGTAGCACTGGCGGCGGCCTCGGTCGCGGAGGTGTCCTCCATGTTCAAAGAAGGTGGTTGAGAGGTGGAGCGTGTGAGGTGGGCAGCGGTGGTCTGGTCCTGAGGATCGGTCGTCAGAGGCATAACTGAGCGTGGCGAAATTTGTGACCTCATTGTTTGGTGCATCCGCACGGCGGATGACAGAGCGGCATTCAGGTAAAATGTGAGCGAGCCACTGCTGCCGAAGCTGCCACCCTCACCACCACCACCGCCGCTGCCGCTGCCATTCCCTCGGGAGCCAATCTTCAGGACGTCTCTGCTGCCGTTTCCGCTGTTGAGGATGCGGCCGGGCGGCGAGGATGCACGCAAGTCCCCGGCCGCCGCGGCCGCCGCTGCAGCAGATGCAAAGACAGAGCTTGCACCGAAGGATGCGGAGACAGGCGAGAAGGCGATGGTGGGGGTGGAAGCCTCGGAGCTTGGGGATAGCTTGGCCAGTGGTGGCAGCTCGGCCGGCGGCAACTCCATGGAGCCCGTGAAGGCAGATAGCATGGCGAAATACTGCAAGCACGTAGCTAGGCGGGTAGATAAGAACCGGGGATGCATACATGTATGATGTGTATGATCTGATCCAGGATGCGTCCTGACCGACCTTAAGTCGTTCGCCAGGCGTCAAAGTTGCATCAGTGTGTTCTATCCCGTACCCGTTCATCAATTTGTAAATGCATGAAAATGCGT
Source organism: Pleodorina starrii (assembly GCA_030267565.1). Taxonomy (NCBI): domain Eukaryota; kingdom Viridiplantae; phylum Chlorophyta; class Chlorophyceae; order Chlamydomonadales; family Volvocaceae; genus Pleodorina; species Pleodorina starrii. Next base: position 170,892 of record BRXU01000025.1, on the reverse strand, counting down.
GATCAAGGAACCGTCCAGTCTGGCGGGGATCCTGGAATGCACCATTTGAACCACCGCAACGCTATTGCCCCATTTGGTCGCTAGTTTTCCTCTTCTCCTGCTGTGCGACATTTGACTAATAACGTGCCGTGCCTTTAAGCGGAGTTAGTGCCCTTGAACCCCCGGTTCGTATGGGTTTTTGGGCGGGGCCCCAGCGCGAAGCGCCCAGGGGGGCCCCGCCCTGTAGGATTGCCCATGTCCGTGTCTGGGTTCTGGGTTCTGGGTTCTGGGTAATTGGACAAGTGCAGACTTTCGGCCAACGGAAAGGCTGCATAAGTAAAAGATTACATTCTTTATTGCACGGTAAATTTATTATTGGAACCCAACATCGCATGAGTACAAACCAGTTTGGCAGTCTCCATGGACCGAGGCCGAGGACAAACCATCACCTCTCGGCCTATAATTAATTCCAGAAGAGTCATCGTTCCTTAAGGTGGAATTCTGACATGACGGCGTGAAATGAATCTTCGTTTCGGAAACAAACTATGTTTGCATTGCAAACATTCTTCCCGCGACCACACCACAGCAGCTCTGCTAGCCGGTCCGATCGTCTTGACGCATATTGCTATTACAAAGGTTGCAAGATGCAAACCATGAGGGGCAAAATGCTGGTTGTTGGACGCCAAGCCGCCGATGCACGCACGATGCGGCGCTCTTCTGCGGGCCGCCCGACAAGTCCAGTCGGCAACCTAGGGGACTTCTACAGTCCTGTCCTAATGTTAAAGTTGTCAAGCCTGCTCTACGATACGGCGGATACCTCGGTAGCGAAGCCTGCTGTGCACTCTCGTCGGCAACTGCACGTCGTCGCGACCCTCGCAAACAGTTCCGCTGTCCTTCTATTGGCAAGTCAGCCTGCGTGATATGTGAATGATACAATCCACGTCTACTGTCATGTTACTTAAGCCAATGCGCTCGCGGGAAGAGTTGCACAGTGCCGAGACGGAGCGCGATGCTGAACATGGGGTGGATTGCTCAAGCCGCAGGCATTTCGGATATAAAGCTCTGGCTGTCTATCAGCAGGACTGTCAGGACACTCTCACACTTGACGCCCTCGCCGCTCGCTTTGGAAATGATGCCGTATCGATCGATGCGCTCATGCACCCGGCGGGATGACGTGATTCGCGCGGCGCCGGCAGGCCTTGCTGACGACTCCGCAAGCAGGCATTTCGGGGATAAAGCTCTGGCTATATATCAGCAGGACTGTCCACACTTTCGCCCTAGCACTCAACTTAACCCGTACGGATTGAACGGGGCCCCGCCCTTTTTCCGGCTTCAAGGAAGCCGACACCAACCCCTTGTCATGTATGGGTCACGCACCCCCACCCGTTTTACAAAATCACACACATGCGTGCATCCCAGCGTTATGCAATTCCCGATCCATGCGGGCATTGACGCCTCTTTATAATGTATGTCAATGGGCAAAGTTACATGCGTGCTCACGCACTAGACGCCAGACGTCCGCACCTGCGCCCTCATAGCGTTCTGCTGCTTCCAAACCTTGCGTTGCCAGCGATGAACGCCCATCTGCGGCCGACAGGAAGCAGGGCCGCAGAGTGTATACCGTTATGCATTGTTATGTCGGAATATGTAAGAATGTGTGCGGGTACCCAGGTGTGATCCGAGTGAGACGGAGTCCAGACACTGAGTGGGTGGGAGAAGCAACCCATCTTAGTCAAAAAGGCGGTCACCGCGGTAATGGGCTGTACCCGCCGATGAGGCATCAGTCTGTTCCCTTAACCCACGCTAGGGCCTACGGTCCAGCGTAAAACTTTCTTTCTTTCTTTCTACTTGAGGACCTGCCTCGTGTGCTTGCACAAGCAAATGAGAAGTGGCCACGCGCGAAACATGGCGTCAGGTGCCTCTCCACCTCTACCAACAAGCACGCAAGGATCGGTGCACGTGCAATTTCCAGTGCAGCGAGCGAACTCGACCTTCCGGTGGTTATCATGTGTCCAATTACGGGTTTACATTAATTGTTCTATCTACCACCAAATAGCCCACCTGCCACTTCTGCATCGCCTGCACCACGTCCCCGAGCGCCTTGTAAAGCACCATGAGCCGCGCGGGCTCGTCCTCGTAGACGACATACATGCTGCTCCTCCGATCCGCCTTGCTCGCCTTCCTACTGGTGGTTCCGCTGCCACTGCTGCCACCGATGCCGCCTGCGAGGATGTGGCTCAGCCGCAGGCGCCAGGCCTCCTTTTTGGTTTCACCCTCGGGGGCAAGCATGAACGACACGATGGGATTCAGCTGCGGCTGGGGGCAACGCGACACCTCCTCGGGTTCTCCGCTGAGCTTCCGCGATGACGACCGTAGCCATCGGTACTTCTGGCCAGCCAATGGCAACGCCTCCTCTGATGGGCAGGGTGATGTCTCCGGGTAGACACGGTGGCCCTGCCGCGCCATGAGCCTCTCTGCCGCCACAGCAACTTGTGCGCTCATCTCGGCGGGGTTGAAGGGTGGAGTTTGGGGTCGTATCGGCTGCCGCTGGGACATGATTAATGGCCGAGATCGCTGAAACTCGAGCTGGGTCTTCCGTTTGCTCGAATCCACTAGCGGCGATGGAGGAGCTGACGTGAAAGTGGCCGCAGGTGCCTCTTGTGCGCCACCTATCTCTAAGCCTTCGCACACAGCACTGCGACGGCGACCACCGCCGCCAGCGCCCATTGCAGCAGGGGTGCCTAATGACAGCAACTGTACCAGCTCTGGACCCAGCGAGCGCGAAGACCCGTCCGCATCTGTCATGCACGCAGAAATGATCGATGACTCCAGCATCTGCTGCAATTCAGGCTGCAGTATTCGGTGTCGCTCAAGCCAACGGCGTGTCGAGCAGGCCATCAGGAGCGTTTGGAGAGCTTGCTTGTCCAGGTAAACGTAAGCGCCAGCTGATTGAGCGGTGTAATGATCACTTGCTTTGGCAGCAGCTGGCTTCTGTATTCCCATCCGTAGCAAAATGGCCAAGATGGAATGTCGCTTTGATGAGCGCACGGAGACGCCCGCAAGAGCACGTTTTTGCACGAGTCGATTGACTTGGCGGTTCGTTAGTGGCGGTTGGTGGCGGCGGTATAGCAGTCCGCATGACATCTTGCGTGACCAGCGTTGTACGGCGGCCATAATGTCCGGAAGTAGCACAAAGCGCAAATCCTGTGGCAATCAATACAGTACGTGCACAACGTGCGGCAGTCAATACAGTACATGCGCAATGTGAAGCGTACAGGGGAGGAAGTTGTGTGCTAGCCAAACATGTGATTTGCAAGGCTGTTAACAAACCCGTGCAGCAAATTAGTTCTATTGTAACAACTGGTGTTGGCATTGTTTCCCTGGCATACGGACGGAGCATTGTTTAAACTGCGCCTCGCAGGCAACCCGCAGTGCTGGCAGGGAGGGGCGGGCCGAGGAAGAACATCCCCCTGTCTGTGGTTTGTCGGTAGCTGGGATGCCGCTCCTAACCTGCCACATTGTCGTCCCGTTCCGAAAGCCCCAGCTGAACTTGAGTTTGTGGAACCTGGATGCATGGGCGATGAGAGAATCTGGATGAATTGAATTGAAATACGCCTTGGATCTCCGATGGGCAGAGTCAGTACGTAAGACGAAACGTACAACGTTTATTTTATACTTTATCTGCATCGTCAACCATAATAGTATCCCACTAACTTCCTTAGGAAACTGACTGGCAGGGGACCCAACCCGGGGACACAGGCTGTTGGCGGTTAACGCACGGTTACTCTTAGCACTCACGTCGCGATAATGACAGAGAAGAAAAAATTGATAAGCATGAAACTGAGCAGCAGGATCTGGGCCAGGATGACGCACGTGGCGGCCAGGCGCTGCAGGCGGGTGTGAAAGATTTTGTTACAGGGAAACAGCTTGGATCGAGTAGCGTTGGCAAGGTTGTGATTCTTGCTTGGGGTGCCACAGCTGGTGACAGAAACACAGATTAGGCGACATGGAAAAATGCAGATGTAAAGGGAAGACGCCGGTTCGTGCGTGCACCCCTTAGCCAGGTGAGGTCAGATGCGGTCGCCTACGCGCACCAGTTATTTCCCTTGTTCGTACCATCCACAATCTCCCAATTTCTTTGTATTTGGTGCGCGCATGCTCTCAGGCGTGGTCCAGCTCACCTGCCATGTAGTGAACTCGATGCGTCTCGGCAGTATATTTTCCATTGACTCGAGGATTCCGCGGCCGAGGAACAGCGCAATGGTGTTGTCAATGGCGCCTGTCGGCAGGAAGGCAAGTATGTACGCATTCCATCAACTGCTGACAAATTTATATCATGGGTCAGTTGCGAATGATCCCGGATATCTATCTACATGCGGTTGACGTTTTTCCTTGCGTCAGTCGGCATGGAGCGGGACTCGTGCGCTAATGTGCGGCCAAGCAAGCACCTAGAAAGTCTCGTTTTTAAACCAACACTCGACGGGAATTGCTGTTTTCGTCCTTTGCATTTCCTCGGGCGGGACTCCCTGTTGGGTTGGGTATTATCAGGAACCGATACACTGGTTTCTTTGCATGGGCGATTCTACCACCTGCTGCTGACCTGTAATTGTGGACAGGGGTCCGACGTAGGTCCCCAGGATTACATGAGCCATCGCCGCCAGCATAGCACCCATGACGACCAACAAGACCAGCTGTAGATGCCCGGCAGTGCGAAAAAAAGTTTATATGTCGGGCGGGGTCATCCATTGGGGTGGGGGGGGGGCAAACCAACGTGCGTTGGTGCGATGTGCCGACCGACAGATCTCCTGCAGTGCCGTGTTCGAAAGACCAGTCCCTAGCCAATATAATATATCCGTTGTACGTATGTGTGTGGGGCTCAATCAGAAGTGAGATTAGGGGAGGAAAGCCCCAAGGCAGCATAAAACCTAATTTTACCCTCGCAATGTGTATCACTGAATTGTTACCCACTCACCAAGTGTGAAAGAGGCGGCACTGCATGGTAGAGGGTCTGCACAATGGCCCCAACACGGCCCTGGAAGGCCAGCGTGGACAGCAGCCTGGGAGGGAGGCGGTTCGTCCAGGGCGAGGAGATGGGTCGACGAAATGCAGGGCGTTCCATGGTGTGAGGTCACATGATGAATTTATGGTCATGGTAAAGCACCGCAAGAATGTTCTGGCGCATGCGTATGCATGTGAACGCTGCAGCAACGATTCAGAGCGATTGGTAAGTCTTTCCCGTCGCATTTGATACACGCATGCAGGTAAGACGCGCCAGTCTCTGACCTGACGATGATCAGCACACATGTGATGGACTGGAGAATGCCGTACTTCATCCATGCGTTGGCAATGTTGTGTGTTGCATCCAAAACACGCGCAAGCTCGTCCCATTGGTCGTCAAGCGCGTCCGGCAGCAGGTAACGGCCGGGGCCGCCGGCATCTTTGGGCTGGGTGAGATTTATGGCGGAGTTTAAATTCTGCAGGAAGGGCACGGGTGGACGATGGCATACATACATAGTGGACGCGGGCGGGACGATTCGAGAGCCCGTACCCACGAGCCGAGCGGAAGGGACAGTGCGACACAATAAAGTTTCAGTCTATTTCTGAGTTTAGTGAAAAAGAGCAGTTTACACAGGATGCTCACGAATGTATTCGCCCTACCGATCTCACTTTATCACCTGGTAAAATTGCTAGTTATTGTACTAAGGATGAGTTACGCATACATAGCTTTATTTACTAGACCACTCACCCATTCGTTCCCTTTCCCGTTGACTATTATTTGTATGTATGGCTTTGGTTTTACAGTATACCGTACCCGTACCTTCTCCCATATGAATGGGCCCACTAAATTCATTCCGGTCTTGTGCTTATCGCAATAATACTACTGTTGGTCTCAGTTGGACCGAACCGCTTCACTCGCCACACGTAGTTATCTTTCCCAAAGGTCGCAGCTGGCTGGGGCTGCAGTGCTTCCGAGTGCCCTGCTGCTGTGCTGGAACGCGTTGTCCCTCCCCACACACGTACGGCGGAGAATACGGGCCCTCAACCAAATCTTAGCAGCTCCGTTGCATGCGGCAACACCTCACCTGCCACTGCGCGGTCTGTGTGGAGTTGTTCGTGACGTTCCATGGATCGGTCTTGAGCGGTAGCAGCCACCTGGCTCGTGCCGTAAGGATGTTGTCGTACACCTGATAATGCTGTCGTGCATAAAATTCGGATGCCTGGGAAACCATGTACCTGTGGTACAGGAATAAAGCATTCAATAGGGGTGGGTGAGGTGTATGTGCAGACAAGAATAATGGTCATAACAGCACATTTTCCAGCATAAAGCAATCACTGCGTGCCTCCTGCCAAGCTGTATATCCGCTCGCTCTCTCCGTCGGTTTCCGCAAACACCCTTACCACGCATACATGGCCGATGAAGCCAGCAGAAGCCCTGCTACCACGAGATCCAAGAACAAGTTGCCAAAGCGATCCCATACCTGCAGTGTGCAACACCGGCGGCAGCGACAGCAGTCTTATCAGTGGCCCCAGCAGCAGCAGCGTAACTTTGGCAACACGCAGCTTCTATTTCGTCGCATCGCTTTGACGGACGCAGATCTATGAACCGCTTACTAAAATGGGTAAATGTCTCCATGTTTATTAGGCTAACTTTATGTATTGATGACACAAGTGCCGCTTCATAAGAAACCTAACAGGGCGACACGGTCAATGTAGGTATCGGCCCGGACGCTGCCGCAGCTAGATGCTGAAACCAGCTTGCAGAAGACCCGGCCAGTACGCACCATTTGGGTTGTGAGGCTTCCAGTCTTGGCCTCCCATACAGCCCGAATCGCCCGAATCGCCTGAGATGCCACCACTACCACAAACAACGCTGTAAGGGCCGAAATGCCCGCAAGCTCAACGGCCACGACGGACAAACGCTGTTGGTTGTTGACGTTGCTGCTAGATGTAGTGGTGTTGTCCGCCGATATCCCAGTCAGATTGGTCATCGGCTTGAGAAAGGCAGGAAGGCCTGAGAACCGAAATCCCAGATTTACACTGCCTGCAACAGGTCAACATCAGGGTTGATGACATACTGGGGGTGACAGGTCACGGATTCAGGGAAAGCGCTGAAAAAAGTGCACAATCCTCAACATAACTGACGCGCCGAGCGAGGTGGATGGGAAACCAAACCTTTCTTTTGCACCCTGGCATGCATTCTTTGGATCCACCCACCGTCTTGCGCCCACGTGAAGGTCATGACTACGTGCCCAAACGCTTTTAGCTCAGTGGAGAAAGCCAGCATTTCGACGGTCAGGCGGCGGGTGTAGCGGTCCAGGAAGTTGGAGTCCTGGGTGCGGGTAATGGGGCACAGCGGCGGCTCACACGCATTGGAACAGCCGAAAGCGAGCGAGGCATGACCACATGAGGCTTTGTTCAGCTCCAGAGAACACTAGAATCCGGCATGAACACCTTACAAGCTGGCGCTTCTGCCAAGAGTCGGAGCCACTTACAGATCGTTCATTCTAAACATCTTAATTCAGCTGATTGAAGGGGTCCAATAATAATAATAATAATAATAATAATAATAATAATAATAATAATAATAATAATAATAATAATAATAATAATAATAATAATAATAATAATAATAATAATAATAATAATAATAATAATAATAATAATAATAATAATAATAATAATAATAATAATAATAATAATAATAATAATAATAATAATAATAATAATAATAATAATAATAATAATAATAATAATAATAATAATAATAATAATAATAATAATAATAATAATAATAATAATAATAATAATAGGCGTGGGTTATAGGAGCAGAAGGGGTGGGTTGAGGGGTTTCCCAGGTCCCCCCAACCTCATTAAGGAACTTTACACTTGTCTATCCTTGGTTACGCACGCATTAACTAATACCTGCAGGTATGTGAGTAACTGTCGAACTCGCCTATCCGTTAACGAATTGGGCATCAGCACCGGAAAGCCGTCGAGATAGCCCTGCATGCATGGGAGAGATTCCGGGGCGTGGAAGCAGTTACTGACCATTCGGCAAAACGGAACTTGCAATTTATGGGTCGGGCAACTTGCGTGCGTTTGTGAAAATTATTCAATTTCATTCCTCGAAAATTATTCAATTTTATTCTTCAGCTTGCTAGGGTTGCGGGAGGCATACATATATATATAGGTACAACTCGCTCATTGTCGTCTGAGAGTGGGGGTGCAGAACAGCATAGCAGAACATGCGCAGTTACCTGCAGCCGCTTTGGGAAGTACGAGTACGGCGCCCCGGTGGCTGACACCTCGTTTGACTCAGGCGTTGTATTGTAGTACTGGTTGACCTTATCTGACAGACGGGCATCATACAGGGATGAGCTTGACAGGAAGACAGGGTCGATTCCGTACGGATGAAGCGGGTTTGCTTTGGTGGCGTTCGAGCAGGCGCCTGACGTGTTGAGTCTGTGAGGAGATCATTTGGCGGGAGGATATTTAAAATTGGCGAATGGTGCTGTGAATTATGAAATACGAGTTCAAGGCGCAACATCCAATTTGCGTTCGCTGAAATAAAGCCAAAGTTTCTTCACACCAAACGTTTCTGCCGCCACAATGACAATTCGGGATGGACGATAACTCGATAACTCGCTTGAGGCAATTAAGGTGACCATTTGACGGAGCACTTCGAAGGCGGTAGCAAGTAGCTAGGTGCGTGGGCGCATGCGCATTCTGTCAAGAAGCTACAATTTATGACATCTCGCTACACCATCCACGCACCGGCTGCAGTCAAAATTCAGCGTGTTAAAAGGCCTCCTGACATCATCACAGTGACATGGCTCGTCCATGGGCCATCGTACACTGTGCAGCATTACTCCGCCTACTAAGTGAAGCGACCGGAACAGCCGCCGATCGATCATCACAGATGAGTTGAGCCCAGGGCCGGTGAGAAACTGGACGATGATTGAAGTAGGGGACGGCGGGACACCGGCGATGAAAAGTATTAGACAATGGCGTTTGTCGGTGGTGCTGGCAGGATCCATGAACAAATGTATCCCAATGCAACAGCGCTCGTTGCCAGGCTTCGTGCACAAGGGTGAGGTCGCGCGTTGTTAATATAGGTCAAACCGACTAATTCCCCGTGGATTGCAAGACAGAACCGACACCTGCCTGAGAAAATCCCATCATTTCTTCTGGGATAACGGCAGCGAATGTCTTGTGCGGTAACCAACGTCATGTTCATGCCCATGACAAGCCGTGCGGCTCTTTATTTAGATCCTCCATCTTAAGAGTCCTCACTTTATTCTTATTTGTTCACACCGCTGGTGGAATGGTATAGAAAATGTGTGGCTGATATAAGATTACACGTGGGGGTCGGCGCGGTTATCGCTGCCTAATCAACGCGGATGTTAGAATTCCGCACTTGAAGGACGGCTGTTTGTGAAAATGGCCTCCGAAAGTATCCCACATTTGCTGCATGCTGCCAGCCAATCTCCCGGCCATGTACGTGTTATCCCCACCTCGTCCTCGATAGTTTTCTCCGATGCCACCGGTAGGTAGCCCAGACCGTATCCATACCGAGGTCCGTATCGCGTGCTGTTTGACTGCGCTCGCTGACCTGAGCGTACCAGCATGCTGCGGCGCGCCACGCCTACACACGTGAAATTGGGCAGATGTGTATGTCAGATAGGCGCGCTGCAGTAGACGGTTCCACATCAGCGCGGATGAAGGGTTTCCCCAATTCGAGGGTATGGAGGAAGCGATGAGATGGGATCCTCCCCGTTTGGCAAAGATGCTTGAGCGCATCTGGGCCCACCGCAACTCAATGGTCCCCTTTGGCCGCTAGTATCCCCTTCTCCTGCATGGGCGGTATTTCTACTGTCGTGCTTTTAGGCGTTTTAGTTCCCTTTGGCCCTCGGCTCGTATGGGATTTTGTTCATGAGAGGGGCACGCACCCCCAACCATGTAACAAACACACACACATCAGCATTTCAACGTCAAACCTTTGACGGCTGTGTCGGTGATAGATGTTGCCTAACGAAGCGTCAGGGCTTCCAGTACATTTACAAATACCAAGTCCATGGTTCCGGTCATTTACAAATGGCGGGCCTGGGCGGGCTGGGAAAAGGCTGGGGTACTTGCATGGTTGTGGGTCACACTGACCACCGCATTGACTACGTACCGCTCTATTTCCAGCTGTCTACTGATACACAAGCAACTTTGGTCAAAGCCTACCATCCACCTGGCAGCCATACATGCCGCAGTACCCACCAGTCCCCAATCCAGTGAAGTTGCTGTACGTGTCGATATTGAAGACCCATTGCGACGCTTCAGACGGCCTGGAGAACGATTTCCCTGGGCAGTTAATCCAGGCGTACACGGCTTGCCCCGTGGCCTCCTCTATGACCATCGTTTCGTAGATTGCGCGAGCCGTCATTGCCTCCATCTGCGCCACCTGCTCGGACATCTCCACAGCCGTGTCGGCCATCGTGTCTCGCATCTCTTCCATCTGTGATAACTGTCGTTCAAGCAGCGCAAGGACCCCTTTGGACCTGTAAGATGAAGCAAATAAAGGGGAGCAAGTGCTTAGGATAGATTTGTAGGTGAAATGTCAAGTGGGCATGTGGACAAGGTTGATAGGTATCCTTGTGATACGTGATACATACGTATACGCCCCTGAACCTGAACCTAAACCTTCATTTGCCCGGCTCCTCCGTACACTTCGTGATGCAGCTCACATCCGCCAGGTCGGTCCCAGATACGGTTAGCAGCTACGTGAACGTGCACCGTTTTATAGTGATGAACTGAAATCCACTACAGCGTGACCTCGCTGCCACCCCCCCATGTTTACTTGTTTAGCGCACTGTTGATGCTGGCCTTCTGTGCGTCCAAAAAAAACGGCAGCCTGGTAAGGTGCCGCTCGTTCCACTCATCCTGGCCCTCCTCTTGGGCTTCAGCCGTCAGGGTAAGGTTGGCAGATCTGCTTACGAGTTCCATGCCTCGGAGGTTTGCATACACCTGCGGCATTTATGGTCAAGGTAATGTCTGATCAGCATGTGACATTGTGCATACAATTACAACAATCGCAAGGATTAGGGTTTACTTTCTGCAAAGATGTGCAGCAGGCTGTCCAGGGTGACTGGCGGGTCATACTTGTTCGAGCCGATCACAATCAAATGTCGTTTAAATGAATTTCTTAACTAACCAAACCGTTTAAAATAATCTGATTTGACGAATCATGGGTGATATCATTCCCTTATTACCGTGCACGAATCTAAGCCGACCGACAAGCCCGTGCACGCATCGAGTACGTTTCGAAGCCCAGTGCCTAACTTGGTAAAACATGGCATCCGTTGGAAGGGCCACATAAGGGCCACAACGGTCACTTGCGCACCTTCCTTTCCAGCGCCGCAATCAGCGCGCGTAGAGACAGCTGCAACGCGATGGTCGAGCCAGGGGCGGGTGCCTGCGACGTCGTCAAGTTTGCTTTTGTGACATTGGTCAATGTCAGCCCGCCAATCTGTTGAACCATGGACGGTGGGCTAGGTGGCGCCTGTGATGAGTCAGGGGCCCAGGGAGCCTGCGGCTCCATTGGCGGCGGCTCCTCTGGCAGCTGATGGGGTGGCGGCAATGACATCTGCGGCTGTTGCATCAGCTTACGTTTCATGTACTGCACCCATGTTTCGTCGCTTTTTGGCAGTTTTTCAACGGTGAACGCAGCAGCGTCCTCAACGCCATGTTCATCCACCGCAGCCCAGCTCAAACTCTCTGTGTGGCTTATCACTGAGGCTTGGCGGCCCCCTACAGCCGTCTCGAGATCGTTCCATTCGGAGCCGATGCCCAGGAAATCCAAGGCCAGGTTCGACACAAGTGAATGCCAAGCGTCGCCCAAAGGAGCTGGGGGAGGCGAGCTAATGCCCGGGTGTGCCTGCAGCTGCTGCATGCGGCGACGGCTAGGAGCCAACCCGCTACCAGCACCGTGTCCCTTTGCACTTGTGCCATTCCCACTGGCGCCGCTGGGATTACTTGCCGCGACCGAGGTTTGGCCAGCGACCGTATTATTGCCAGCATTAGACCACCATGTCCGCAAACCGAATCCAACTTTCAAGCTCAGCTCGTCTACGAGGAAGTCGGCGTGCGCGGCCAGGGCAGCAGCGTATATGGTGTAGTCGCGCAAGCTGCCTTCGTGCACCTGCACCGGGAAGTGTGTGAAGACTTCCACGCGCACACTGATGGCGGTGGTGGTGATGTTAGCTTCCGCTTCAGTGTCTGCCTCTGCCACGCTTCCAGCATGAGTAGTCGACCAAACATCCCTGATTGCGATGTCACTGACATCGACAAACAACGAGCTCAGGTTGCGTGATATGCTTTCCACGACTGCCGTGTACATCTCCGTCGCGTTAGTCTCAAGAATGTCGGAAATGTAGTCCAGTGGTGCGGCGGAGAGGAGCTTGGCGGTGGCACTGATGTCTGCCGCGTCCAATGCGGCTTGCGTTGCGTTCGTGTACTGCTGCAGGGGTGCGATAATACCCTGGGTGGAGAATCTGGCGTACACGTATACGGTGAGCGTTCTTTCAACTCTCGTATCGCCTGATGTGGCAAAGAACCTGCGCAGCAGGCAGCACGTCGGTATTTCGGGTTTCGGCAGGTATATATGTGCCAGGGTGACTGGTCATTGCAAGTTCACTGCCCATGCGTCAGTCGCAGTTGCTTAAGCAAAGCGGATCGTACACCATCTATGCTACCATCCGTCCAACGAAAATTGTGTAATCATTTCTGTATGTTTTAATCATCATCGAATGTACCTGTACGAATAGGTTCCCGGCGGGCACTTTCCCGGCAAATGCAGCATTTCCAGTGGGCAGCTGCTGCAGAAGCTTCCGGTCGCAGCCGTTGTGTTTCCAGTGTTTCCGCTGCCGTCCAATGAGCCACATTCAGTTTCGGGAACAACATATATGCTTGAAGTCATATCAGTGATAACCACACGGCCATCCCCGTGCATTGTTTTTGCAAGTGCATAGGCACCACAAAGCTGTGAGGCGCCGCTGATGACACGTTTTGCGTAGGCTGAGTCGGGCAGCTCCGTGCACGGCCCTAGGTAGTAGGGAGGAATTGTTCCGTACTCGATGTACACTTTTTCGGCTAAGAATACCAGGAAGGGTATCAGGCGGTAGGGAGTCATCATCTTGATTGCTTCGCCGCAATTCAGTGGAGCGCAGAAAAAGCTGTGACCCAGTCGGCAGCACACACAGTCGTTGGGGATACGAACAATGTGAAATCCGGGTCAGGCAGCAAATATGAAGCAGAAGAGCAATCATATAACGTAAGAAAAACTACCAAGGCAATGTGACACATTGAAACCTGTTTCATTGACGACGTACATTTCCGATACGCTGCGCCTCATCACGACGGCGGGGACGAAGACATTCTTCAGGTATCATGCATGTTTATCACACCCGTGAGTGGATAACGCACACGCGCCAGTGCCGCTTTGCACACCTGCCAAACGCATGACGTACTTGCCTCCTTTTTGCATGCACCCGTGCACTCACCTTCCAGAAAGGTCTTGACACATTCGGTACTTGGCTGTGTCGTAGTCGAGCGGGGCTGGACATGCCTCGGCAATCTGTACGTATTCGGATGGAAGTAAGACAGGTAAGGTTTCCCACACAAGCAAGTGACTGACATGATACCTCGGTTCCTAAAAGCCAGTCCATGCCATCCCGCCAACAGCAAGCCGATCATATTTTACATCTTCCGGTTCGATCCCGGCCTTCGCAGAGGGCTGGGTGACCGATGGGGGCCCTGGTGTGGGAACGAACAGCAGGTGACCGCATGGCTCTTTAGCCATGTCCCTGTCCCCTGCACTGGTAGAACTCATCACGGTTGAATGTTCAACGATGATGTGTCTGGCATATCTATCTGGGAAGAATGCGTGCGGGCACCTAGATGTGATCCGAGTGAGACGGAGTCCAGACACTGAGTGGGTGGGAGAAGCAACCCATCTTAGTCAAAAAGGCGGTCATCGCGGTAATGGGCTGTACCCGCCGATGAGGCATCAGTCTGCTCCCTTAACCCACGCTAGGGCCTACGGTCCAGCGTAAAACTTTCTTTCTTTCTTCTTTCTACATCTTGCGGGCCTACCTAATGCGGAAAAGGGATTTTTAAGCGCATCGCCCCGCCCCACCGCCCATAGTCCCTACCGGCTACGCACCTGCACATATCGTGTCACGGAAGCATTGCCCCCATTCGAGTCCCATACCCACAGGTCTGGGCGGTGACGAAGACGTTTGAACAAATGGGCATGAGCAAGGGCACGTGTGTGTGCGTCAGTACAGTAAGGTCTGAAACGAAGAATGTGATCTGGACTAATTTCGTTTTCTTACGCACGCACGGGCATATCTTGTTGATTCTTTCTGACCGCGCTCATATCCTTTCGTAAGTATATAATACACATAGCAAATCAGGGAATCGATCATGGCAACACACAGTCTTTGTCGACGGAACCATCTAAACGGCGATGGGCGGGCTCACCGATTGCGAAGATGGTCCCGACGGCTGCCATCGTGTCAATTCCACAGCTTGCAAGGCCAATACGGCTCAGACGATAGCCGTTGAGGACCTGTTGGTGTAAGGGTATAAAGGTTGCGAGGGACGTTGTGGACGAAATGACCAGCTTCTGAAGGTAAACATTCAGCCAAAAGTCAACCAAGTCTGACAGGGACAGGTAGGCAGGCAGTTGGGCAGCGGGATCTAACCGACGCTGGAAGCCCAATACAGCGCACACAGGCACACAGTATGCCAAATTACAAATCGACGCAATTGCAATCAATGCCTTTCATTAAATAGGCTAGTGATGTATATTCTTTAATAGCAGGATGTTCGGTACCAATACTTACCTCCACTGAGCACCCAGCATCTGACAGGCATGTGAGTGGTGGGCAAGCAATGATAGAGGAGGTGAGATTGATGCGCTTGCCCCCTGGGCCACCATCAGGGTCGAACGCAAGCGCACCCGGCTCACAGGGTTGGCCGGGGGCCGGCTCCGAGCCATTGCAGTAGACATAGCTGCGGCAGAGGTGGAGGGTATCACAGATTTTGACGAGAAGCGCCGAGGTCACTTGGTAGCTGGCCTTTCCGAGCGTCAGTATATGCCTCATGTGAAACCATGTACCCGTCCATCTCTTGGGGGAGAGAAAGGGAGCGTGTGTGTTTGGCTTCCCCACGTGGGGAGCATGCCCTGTACATACACCCATGTCCACTTACGTGAGACCTCTCTTCAGTTCTACGACAGCAGGAAGCACGTCCGAGATGATGAGCGAAATGACGGGAGCAGCATTGGATGCGGTTGGCATAGCGACAGCCGCGAAATTGTTGAAGAAATCCGCGGCGCAGACCCCATCCACAGAGCAGCTCATCTAACAGAGGACGTTTATTTTGAAGGGCGGGGCGGTATCCAGTCAAGGTCGGCGGATTGAGCCCAACACGAGCGAGCAACGAACATAAGCAACAGCAAGCACCTGTACGCGGTTAACGGCCATCTAGGCATGCCGCACCCACCCCGTCGTTGCACACTCGTTCGCCCGTATTGCACGACGGCCTGACGGTGATTTGCCTCCAGGTGGATGCTGTGGCTCCGGCGGAGTTGCGGACGGAGTAGGTCAGATTGAAGAATCCGGGGTTTATAGAGCTGCAGACATCAGACAAGGCGAAATTAAGGGGTTGCCAAAGGAGTTTAGAGCAACGTCAGTGCAGCACATAACGCTTACACGAAAAGGGGCGCAAGCAACCTGGCGCATACATGCTCGAAATGCTTGACCGACCATGCCATCAGTACTAGTTAATCTCTAAACCACGCATTATTGCTTGGCCCTTCGTTCCTGAGAGCGCACACCTGATCCCGCACGCCAGCAGCACAGGAACCAGCATCTGCCCCCGCTCCGGGGTAAACGGCTGACCACATATGGTGATCCGGCTGTCCATGTTGCCATCGCATGGATCAAAGGCCAGAGCGCCCAGGTCGCACACAGCCTTGAACGAAATGGAAGAAGAACACCTGAAAAGTGGGACGGAGCGGGATGCGGCACTGCGCTCGGCACGACTTTTTCCATGGGCCCCATGTCGCGCTTGGCCGCATACATGACCAGCGCAATGCCTTTAGCTGCCAATGCGCGCACAATTAAAGCGCGCCGACACGCGTGCACATATCCCAGCCATAGGCCCAGCGCGCCGGCGGTCGCATGAGAATGCGTAGAAGGATCGGCACATGGAGGAACCCTACATGCCCCATGGAAAACTGCCCATCCACCCGGCAAATTGCAACTCTGCTGCGGGAAGAGGCAGGCCCACCTGTCGAAAACACCGTACTGCGGTATTTCGACGAAGCGCGGCCCTAAGAGCTCAATACTGGGCCCATCGGGGGTCGCAACCGTTTCATCCAGCAGATGCTGCAACATGCTGAGGTTTGTGCCGTCGACACTGCTACTGTTGACGTCAATGTTGGCGCTGTCATAAGTGATGTTGTGGCTGCTTCTGCAACCCTTATGTGTGTTGCTGGAGGCGATACCGCTTCTGCTGCTGCTGTCAAGGGCGATATTGCCGCTTCCAAGGCAAGCCCCGTCGACCGTGCACCGGTTCGTGATGGCGCCCGTCCCGGCGTCCACGGAGGCACAATACACCTCAGGCGACACGCAGACAATTCGAATCTGCAGAATGGACGGAAACAGATCGCGCAAAATGTAAATGGCATGCCTGCTGGTGGATATTGCTGATAACTGTCAAGATACGCCTATGCCTAGATTCAACGCAGTCATAAAGCACGAGGGCGAACGACGGTGCAGGGATTTCAATTGCATGAAAGTCGAAAGCACGATGGAACGGGGGTCGCGTGTTCGCGGGGATCATGTAGGAATCACGTGGGAATCACGTGGGAGTCCTGAGATCGCCTTTGAGCTGTTACTTGCGTCGCCTAGTCAGGAACTCAGCACGACCAGATCTTACTTCTGAAGCCGTAAGCCCAACCCGTCCAACGATAATCTGTACCACTGCGTGCTGCCCATCGCATTTGCACGCACCAGTCGCCAGGCCGGGGTCGCCGAGTTGCCCGCCTCGTCCATCACCGTGTATTGCACTGCGAAGCTAAAAAGCACCGTGGGCGGCGTTGCCACGCTGGTGTCGACGGCGGCGGCGCCGTACGACTGAATCCTGGACGAGATGTCGACAGTGACGCCGTACTCGTTCACATCCATGGCTGTGGCGCCTGTCGTGTTTACGTTTGGGTGGCACAACAAGCAACGGCTCCATCCTTATCAAGCCTGGAGCACACTGTAACATCCCATAACAGCAATGATAGGCAGTACGACAGTGCTAGGCAGTTTGCTGAAACGTTCGTTGGCATCTCTACAATTACGAAGCCGGCCTGCATGCCGGACCCTGACCGTCCAATGTATGCGCCATGAAAGCCTTCGAACCTTCTGCTGGCCATTCGAAGGATGCCTTCTTCTGGCCATTCGAAGGATGCCTAACAATGCACCACTTATCCTCAGATTCCGCTGTAAAACATTTTATAAGTACTTGACAAACTGTGACAAGCGTTGTACGCACCCGGGTCCGTCCATTGGCTGCCGTACGGTACGTCCTGGTACATAATCGCCTGGCCCTGGTTGTCCACGGCGGGCATACCCGATCGAACCAGAGAAATCCGTGGAGGGGATGCGTCCTTGAGCACAGGCAGAACAATTCTGCATGCATGCATGGAACAGATGATAGCACGCTTCATTGAGGAGAGCGACGGAAGGGCCGGTGCTCATGGACACACAGGAGGCAGGACACTGTATAATGGCGGAGTGCTGGTTTTGTTGAAGTGGGTTATAGGGAAGGATGTATAGATACCTACTTACTTGTCAGATCTTGCTTCGCCAATGGTGTCGCTGCGTCGCTTGTTCATATCTATTTTTGTCACGCACTGCCCTGACACCGAGCAGCGGCCCAGTTCGTCGCACCAGGACTCGCCCGAGGGCTGGCAGGGGTCGGTCAACACCACCACCAGGCGCTTGGGTGAGGCGGAGCTGCACGGGATGGAACGTTATTCTCGGTGAGACGTTCGACGCAACCCGTATCATGCCCACGCAGATGTCAGCTTGTCAACGACAGCCCAAACGTTTTGGCATTATTGAAGATGCGCCAAGGCATGGTTGGCACTGAGACGCACAGAAATTGCATGTCGATTCATCCATATTTAAATGACATTCCTCACATATTCCTGCTGTTGACGGCAGCGTATTCCACCAGGTACGCCTCGCCGGCCCGGTTGGGTCGGGAGTTGTCCACAGCAGGAGTGGGCGAGCAGACCAAGCCGTTGGCTGAGACCTGCAAATCCCCAGGTTCTGACACATACATAGCAGGAGACGAAATATATTGGAGGAGAAAGCAGGGCAAAGCAAGATGAATGGCGAGAAAAGTAATGAGTCAGGGGTTGCGCACTGGGGTAACCGCAGCGGACATGGCTGGAGGCCACTGACATGAAAGCATCGCTTGCAGCAACGGGCGCCTGCCTTTCAAAACATTGCGCATCCTCTGCCTGGTGACTTGTTGTCTACCTTTCGCTGTATGTTATGCTGTTGCCATGGCTGTCGGCCCGCACCCTCACACACGCTCGTAACATGGCTCACCTGGTCCGGCCACCAGCGCGTCCGTTCCCCCGGGCGGCAGTCGGCAGATACTGTAAGTTGCATTGACATTTACATTGATGGAGTCGATTGAGTCGGAGACAGTGGCGGGCGGTTCCGTAAACGGCATTGACAAGGAGGCGGGCCATTGGTAAAACGTTTTGCCCTGCAAAGAGCAAACCAACACATGCGTCCCGTAAATTCATTTGATGACAGTAGGATATAATGGGTAGGTAAGCAAAGCGCATCAAAAAATACTTGAGGAGTTTCGAAATGGAGGGGTTAGGGGATGTGTGTATACGTATTGTGGGTAACACACATTAATGGTGGGGACCGCAGGACGTCGCACCTGTAACACAATATTAGGCGGGTCGGTGTTGTTGGCCGCCAGGGACTTCATGTCAAGTATCGTCGCCTGCTTTGCTTCACTCGATGGAGTTTGTGGACTTGCAGGCCCACCCGAAGAGGAAGCATCCTTATTGAGGTTCACATTCATCAACTTGATGCCGGCGCTGCCACCGTCCTCTGTGTTTCGGCAGAGACGGCATAAAAAATGGGGGAGAATACTGATCCGTATGCGTGCAGCCTATATTTTATTCCAGGCATTGGGGCTAAAGCAATCGTGCCGTTAAGAAGGAGGCCATGGAAATGGGGCAGGGGGGCAGTCGTGTATCAATGGGGAGAGCGCTGATCATGCTGTTGAGGAGGGTGCCATGACAAGGGGTTGGTGTCGGCCGGAAAAAGGGCGGGGCCCCGTTCAATCCGTACGAGTGGAGTTGGGTCGAGGACCGATCATCGATCCTGTTGAGGAGGGTGCCGTGAAAAGCAGGCCAGCGTATCTGAATTCGGTCACTTGACCACAAACTTGCATTGCATGGGCTACGACTTGAACCCACCGGAAGTCTCAATGTCAATAGGGCCGTCATCGTAGAGGCTGGGGGTGTCTACAGAGACGAAAAGATTGTATATCTGTTCATGGATATGGATAACAACACAATGTAAATGGGGAAGGAGGGGATAAGGAGGGGCCAAGCTTGAGAGATTGGCTTTGACAGCTGTTGATAGGAAAATGGTTTCAAACAGCAGGTGGATTATAATAATAATGATAATAATAATAATAATTATTATTATTATTATTATTATTATTATTATTATTATTATTATTATTATTATTATTATTATTATTATTATTATTATTATTATTATTATTATTATTATTATTATTATTATTATTATTATTATTATTATTATTATTATTATTATTATTATTATTATTATTATTATTATTATTATTATTATTATTATTATTATTGAACCTATTTACACCGACCCACCCACCTTCACATCCGTTGCATCAAAGTTTGAGAACATGTCCGGCCATCCGAGCGCCAATGATGGCCTTTTCCGCAGGTAAAACACAAACAAATCCAGTGCAACTTGGCCAGTGAAGGCCCCAGGCACACTCTGCCAGTTGGTTGTGAACCACACCTGGACAGAATGCAGCAATGGAGCGGGCCAAAAGGGCCAAACACACGCCCGCCAAGCACCACACAGCAGTCAGTCATCGCCAGGAACATCTGGGGGAGTGGTTCCCCAGCAGCTCAACAAACTCCCTTTTGTTCTGGGGCGCTAACTGCCATTGTGTCATGCATGCATGCGAGCTCATGTGTGGCGCCGCACATGACGTGAGCCCACACCTTGCAGTCTAGGACGAGGCCGTTGGCGCTGACGTTCGTGGACACCAATTTCATCATAGATTGCCCGCTTGCAGCAGTAGTGGTGACTACGGTATCGTTCTTGGTGAGGCCCGCCTGTGATCAGTTTGAGAATCCTTAGCCATAAATTTGATGGGAGTGCGTGTGGGGATGCATACGAGCAGATACAACTGGCAAGCGGGACAATCAGGCCAAAACGTCTCTCGAAGTTATCTTCAGCTCCGGCCTATCCAGCCTTATCCATTCCAGAGATATTTCCATGACTCGCATGTGTCTTGCCTGTACATAGTCAAGCATGGGAAGCCGTGCAGAGTGCATGATAATGGACCGGATGTCATCCAGTAGGGCGCGGGCGCCCCCGGGGTACTGGGACGAGGAGATATGCGGGAAGACCGCGGTGAAGGACACGTAAGGGTTGTAGGCCGGATTGAAAAGTGCAGGCGGAGGCGGTGGGGAAGCTGCACATTGGAGAGGGCATACATAGGGTAACAAAGTGAGGGACTGCCTGGGGTACAGCGATTGGTGTATCTTCACGCTGGGTTCTGTCCTTAGTGGGTAAGGTAATAAAGGACATTACGGCCGCTCCATGTAAATCACATAGACTACAGTAAAGACGTCAGAAGGTGACATGTCAGGTACACGTGTACAGCTATTGATGTATTGAATGAGCTGTTAGGTTCGGCTGAGGAACACTTGGCATGAATCCCCAGGGTCTGCTGTTGGATGGAGACTTAGGACAAACCTTTTATTTGGGCATATTTGGGCATCCAGCGGCCTACTTACTGTCATCACATTATTGCTGGCACAGTGTCTTTCACCATCTTCATATGCAGCGTTACCCTGAACAGCCCTGTTGCAACATATCATTAGTCCTAAATACGCCTCACCTGGCAGAGATCGAAACTTGCGAGGCGGTCGCGGCCTTGGTGCTGATGAGGGCGGCTGTGGCACTGAGGCTGGCCACGGAGATGGAGTTGGTGGCGAGGATAATAACGTAGGCGTCAGTGGCGGAGGTGGTAGTGGTGGTAGCGGTACTTGTGGAGATGCTGGTCCTGGTGGTGATGATGGTAATGCTGTTGGTGTTGATGCTGGTGATGGTGGTGGTTGTGTTGGTCTTGGAGACATGGGAGGCATCATCACTGAGGGAGACAACTGAATAGGCAGCGGTGGATTCGATGTCATTGGTACCAGGGGAACTTTGCCGGAAGGAGATGAAGGTGGCGGCGACCGTTGCGTTGGAGGAAACAGCACGGGTGGGCCAATTATAAATCCAGGTGGGTAGTTTATTGGTGGTACAGACTGCGGCCAGTATGGTGTTGAAGGTTGGTTGTGTGACTGTGGTTGCAGGGGGTATGCAGGTGGTGGATCGTGTGGTGGATAGTGTGGGGTCGGTAGGGGCAGTACAATTTGTGCAGGAGAAGGAAGTGGTGGCGGCAGCGTCAATGGTGGTGGTGGTGGTGGTGATGTAGATGGCGGTTTATGTAGAAATGGTGGCCGTGGTAGACTTGGTAGTGGGTGTGGGTGTCTTGGCTGAACTGCTGGTGGTGATGCCGGTGAAAACGGTGGTGAGGATAGTGACAGGGGTGATGCTGGTGGTATTAGCATTTTGCCTGCTTGTGGTCGATTGGTTGGCTTTGCTGGTGCTTCATGTGGTGTTTGTGGCATGAATCCATCTTGAGGTGCATCCAGACGAGTAGGGGAAGATGGTGAAGAAGGTACCAAAGGAGGTGCTTGGTTGGATGCCAGTGTTGGTGGCTGTGGGGACCGAATTGGTGGTGACAGTTGTGAGGAGGGCGGCTGCGGCTGTGATTGCGCTGGTGGTGGTATGTGCGGCTGAGGGAACTGGTAAGGTGTTGATGGTGATGGTGGTGAGAGTTGTATGGGAGCTGTGGATAATGCAAGAGCAGGTTGTAATGGTGGCGATGATGGCTGTGATAATGGTAGTGGTGGTAGTGTTGGTGATGGTGGTGGTGATGACGGTGGTGATGGTGGTGGTGGTGGCGGTTGTGGTGGTGAAACCTGTGGCAATGGTGATGATGGTGAAAGTGATCGTGTTGGTGGTGATGGTGTTGGTGGAGGTTGCAGTGGTGATGGTATAGGAGGAGGTGTTTGTGGAGTTGGAGGTAATGGTGTTGAAGTGGGATGTGGTGGTGGTGGCGGTGGTGGTGGAGGAGGTAGTGATAATGGTGGTGATAGTGGAGGTAGAGGCGGTGGTGGTGGCGGTGGTGATCGTAGTGGTGTTTGTGGCAATGATGGTGGTGATGGCGACCAAGTTGGCTGTGGTGGTGGTACAGGAGGTGGCGGTGGTGGTAGAGATGGAAGAGGTGTTGGTGTTGTTGGTAATAGTGGGCGAGGTATTGGTGTTGGTAGTAGTAATGGTGGTGGAGGAGGTGGTGGCGGTGGTGCCAATGGTGGAGGGGTGGATGAAGGATGAGGAGATGATGATGGTGGTGTAGGTGGTGGGGGTGAAGGTGGGGGTGGCAATGATGGGGGGTCGGATGGAGGGTACGGAGATGATGGTAGCGGCGATGGAGGTTGTGAAGATGGTTGGGGTGGGGGTGGTAGTAATGGTGGTGGAGGAGGCGATGGTGGTGGTGGTGGCGATGGTGAAGGGGTGGATGAAGGATGAGCAGGTGATGATGGTGGTGTAGGTGGTGGGGGTGAAGGTGGGGGTGGCAATGGTGGGGGGGTGGATGGAGGGTACGGATATGGTGATAGTGGCAATGGAGGTGGTGGAGATGGTTGGGTTGGGGGTGGCAGTAATGATGGTGGAGGAGGCGGTGGTGGTGGTGGTAATGGTGGAGGGGTGGATGACGTATGAGGAGGTGATGATGGTGGTGTAGGTGGTGGGGATGAAGGTGGGGGTGGCAGTGGTCGTGGCAGTGTTAGTGAAATTGATGGCGTGAGCGGTGCAGATGGTGGAGGAGGAGGTGGTGGTGGTAATGACAATGGTGGGGGAGGATATGGGGGAGGATATGGGGGAGGCGGCAGTGGCAGTGGCTGTGATTGCAGTGGTGGAGGTGGTGGTGGAGCCCCTGACAGTGGGTCCGATAGAGACGATGGTGATGGTGGAGGAGGACGAAGCGGCGGTAGCAATGGTGGTGGCAGGGATTCCAAGGAGCAGATACCGAGCTCGCATGCCACTTTGAAGGACCCAGAGTAGTTAAATTTCAGAAGACCTGCCATCACCTTGGCTCCCATCCATTTTGCAACAAGTGCGTCCCCACAGGTGCAAGGCGATGCACTGTGCAGGATAGGTGTGCGAGAGGTAAAATTAAGGGAATTGTTAAGATGCTGGTACCTGAAGAAGTGATGGCGACATATATTGCCATTTGCATGGACAAGGTAACGGTTGGGTCAGCGACGGTGGTGGCAAAGCCTTGGTACCAATCGATCATGGCAAATCATGGCAAATGCATGGATCGACATGACATTTGCAAAGCGCGGCAGATGACAGATGTTAAGGGGCACAGCATGGCAGAAGGTGGCATATGACGACACGGAACGCAGTTTGCATTGGTTCTAAAGCTCTCTACGTGGCTCCTTGACACTGCTGGGCCTTCAGGGGTGTATATGCTGGTATGTTTGGTTGTGTGCTACTCAGGTGCCTCAAAGCATTGCCTACTCAGGTGCGTAAGCACTGCGGGATGTTGATTGCGGTGTGCTACTCAGGTGCCTAAGCATCACGGGATGTTGATTGCAGTGCGCTACTCTGATGCCTAAGCATTGCGGAAACCCTAAGCATTGCGGCATTGCGCTACTCTGATGCCTAAGCATTGCGGGATGTTGATTGCGGTGCGCTACTCTGATGCCTAAGCATTGCCGTGCGCTACTCAGGAGCCTCAGCATTGCGGGATGTTGACTTAATGTTAAGTCTGCCATTCCACGGACTATTAAGCAGCATTTGACTTAATGTAAAGTCTAAGTCACTCTTAAGTCAAATGCCAACTCTGCACAGCATCCAGTTTCCCTTAACGTGACTTAGTGACTTAATACTTAACTTAACAGGCCGGTCCGTTGGTAGGGGATGTGCTGATCCGTGAGGCCCATCCAACTGTTTCAGTCGTCCCGGATCCAGTTCCCTACGTATCTTGCCATTTGGCTTCTACTTGCGGCTGACACTGTGGCACATCTCGGCCGTTTCGCACTATTGGTGAGGCTCGTCTACTGAGGTGTTAGGAAGAGGTGCAGAACTTAAGTGTCTCATGCGGAAGGTGTCCTGAACGAAGGTATGGCTACCTAAAACTACTGTTGTTGGTGCATAACATGGTGAACGCGACGGTGTGCATATGCTTGCCTGATGTCCAGCTCTTGCAAGCTTGAGCCCATGTACGAGTCGTCTGAGGAAAAAGACAGCCACTCGCGCGGCAGTGGCCCCTGAAACCCGCCGATGCTGTCATTGGCGGTCGTCCTCTGACCTCCCAGGCTGATCGAGCGGGAGGACCACAGTAGAGGTGCCCAGTCGGCGGGCAAGGTGCCGCCCAGCTGGTTGCCGTCCAGTCGTAATTCGGAAAAGCCTCTGAAGTCGTCTATACGGGCCCAGGCTGACGGCAACGTGCCTGTGGGGTGTGGTAGGACGGCGCAGCCATGGCGGAGATTCGTCTGAGTCGTGCACGGTTAACTAACAGCACTTCGTGTACGTGCTCGACGCTAATAAGCGTCCTTACTGGACCAGCTCTGCTGATGAAACGGACGCAATGCAGGATAGAAATGCATTTCAGCACCACCTGGTGGTGGCGGCGTAAAGGCTCCTAGTCGAGCCTCATCACGCCCGCCCCCATAAACCACGCCAGGGTTTGCCCGGCGTATTATTATTATTATTATTATTATTATTATTATTATTATTATTATTATTATTATTATTATTATTATTATTATTATTATTATTATTATTATTATTATTATTATTATTATTATTATTATTATTATTATTATTATTATTATTATTATTATTATTATTATTATTATTATTATTATTATTATTATTATTATTATTATTATTATTATTATTATTATTATTATTATTATTATTATTATTATTATTATTATTATTATTATTATTATTATTTTTATTATTATTATTATTTTTATTATTGTAATTATTATTATTATTATTATTATTATTATTATTATTGTTATTATTATTATTATTATTATCATTATTGTAATTATTATTATCATTATTGTAATTATTATTATTATTATCATTATTATCATTATTATCATTATTATTATTATTATCATTATTATCATTGTTATTATTATTATTATTATCATTATTATCATTATTATTATTATTATTATTATTATTGTAATTATTATTATTATTATCATTATTATCATTATTATTATTATTATCATTATTATCATTATTATTATTATTATTATTATTGTTATTATTATTATTATTATTGTTGTAATTATTATTATTATTATCATTATTATCATTATTATTATTATTATTATTATCATTATTATCATTATTATTATTATTATTATTATTTTTATTATTTTTATTATTTTTATTTTTATTTTTATTAGTATTAGTTAAAAACACCTCTATCATGCATGCAGCTGCCTTCGACCTTCATGTGCACGCTGCTGACCAGCAGCAGCCCGTGGCAGGCGACTACGCACGACCCACACAGACATGCATTATGAGCAATGCACGCAAACGCCGCCTATCAAGACGCGACAACAGACTTCTGCATGTGTATGTACCGCACCGGTGAAGTCGTTCCTTCTCAGGTCCAGCAGGGCGTTATCAGCCAGGACGCTTGGTAACACGTCGGGTAGATTGCCGCCCAGTCCAAGGCCGGGAAGGCTCAGTTCTTCTAGCTTGAATGGAGCCTGCGCCTGTTAAATCGACAAAATTTGGTTGTGGAGCAAAGTCAAGATAGAGGGACAGGAATAAGCATGGGCAATCATGGCCTGGCGAAACAGTTTGTGTTGAATGGACGGTGTGCGAAGAAAGTGGGGCGGTCCTTCCCGGCCAACCCTGCGTCAGCACCTCTTATACGACGTTTTCGCAAATCGATCGGCGGCTTGAGGAGTATGCCCTCCATGCGAGGGTATTTGCAACTCCCACGCACGCACAAAGCCCTCCCGGGCTGGAGACCCTCCTCGCTGCTCCGTGCACCACCCACTGGCTTACAGATTGCCAGCCCCAGGATATGCCGCCACTGGCGCCATAGGCGAAGCCTCCTCGGCCCGCGTTGACGGGCGAAATAAACCGAAGCGTGCGCAGTCCGGAATAGCTTGAAAGCAAGGACAGGTCCTCGGCCCTGTCCACCGAGATGCAGCCCGTGCCGTGGCCGTTGTCATCGGTTCCGCTGAGGTGCAGGTGTGCCATGTTGGAGTTTGCCTCTCCGAGCATGACGACAATGCCGATAAATTCAAGACAACTAGAGCCAAAGTCGGCTGTGGCCGCAATCAGGGAAGGGCGGGGGTGCGTGGGGCGGGAACATCAAGTAGGGAAACAGATAGGCAACAGATAAGTCATATGACTGGGATTATGACCGGGTTGTCACTATATGAATGGATTTATGACTGAGCCTTTCCCCGAGTGTAGATAGATGGGGAATTACGAACGCATTGGGTTGTGATGTACGCGTATGTACAGTTACATTTTTTGGGCCATTGCATTTTTATCCCAATACAAGCTGCCAGTGTCGACATGGATGGCCAATATTATATTGGGCCCCAAAACATCGCCGGTGCATACCAGCCAGCCATGTTATCTCCCTGCCGTCGGCAACCGGCACGCACCCACCGCCAACGCACCTAGTGTCAGGTTCTGCAGCCCGCCGAGCGTTCCCTGCATATGGTTGTACAACTCGCTGTTGTCCACTAGTGGCATACGGCGCAGCTCCAGGTGGCGAAGCGACGACAGAGACCCCCACGATTCCGGCACACCACCAGCAGGGCCACCACCACCGCTGCTGCCGGCCACGTCCCCGCCGTCACTGCTGCTGTTACTGCTGCTGCTGGTAGTGAGTGTCTCCACCGACGGCCCCACCAAGGTTAAGTTGCGGAGGTGCCCCAGCTTTCCTAGCCAGTCAGGGAGGACGCCTCCCATCAGCGCCACACCGCGCAGTGACAGCACGGTCAGGGAGGTCAGCTGTGACAAGCTCCCCGGCAGCTCCGAAACCGCCAGGGAGGGCAGCGCAAAGCTGGCAGTGGGTTCCTCGGAGGGATCCAGATCTGCGATCGATGACGGTGCGTGGGCGGCACGGCTTAGTGCACTCTTAGCAGGGGTACCGTTTATACATGGGGCAGACCGACACATTTTACGCAGGCACCCGCCTCTTCAACCGTTAGTTGCAGCCAGCCAGCCAGCCAGCCAGCCAGCCAGCCAGCCAGCCAGCCAGCCAGCCAGCCAGCCAGCCAGCCAGCCAGCCAGCCAGCCAGCCAGCCAGCCAGCCAGCCAGCCAGCCAGCCAGCCAGCCAGCCAGCCAGCCAGCCAGCCAGCCAGCCAGCCAGCCAGCCAGCCAGCCAGCCAGCCAGCCAGCCAGCCAGCCAGCCAGCCAGCCAGCCAGCCAGCCAGCCAGCCAGCCAGCCAGCCAGCCAGCCAGCCAGCCAGCCAGCCAGCCAGCCAGCCAGCCAGCCAGCCAGCCAGCCAGCCAGCCAGCCAGCCAGCCAGCCAGCCAGCCAGCCAGCCAGCCAGCCAGCCAGCCAGCCAGCCAGCCAGCCAGCCAGCCAGCCAGCCAGCCAGCCAGCCAGCCAGCCAGCCAGCCAGCCAGCCAGCCAGCCAGCCAGCCAGCCAGCCAGCCAGCCAGCCAGCCAGCCAGCCAGCCAGCCAGCCAGCCAGCCAGCCAGCCAGCCAGCCAGCCAGCCAGCCAGCCAGCCAGCCAGCCAGCCAGCCAGCCAGCCAGCCAGCCAGCCAGCCAGCCAGCCAGCCAGCCAGCCAGCCAGCCAGCCAGCCAGCCAGCCAGCCAGCCAGCCAGCCAGCCAGCCAGCCAGCCAGCCAGCCAGCCAGCCAGCCAGCCAGCCAGCCAGCCAGCCAGCCAGCCAGCCAGCCAGCCAGCCAGCCAGCC
>BRXU01000025.1:80000-132500 GCA_030267565.1 Pleodorina starrii | reverse complement strand
AGCCAGCCAGCCAGCCAGCCAGCCAGCCAGCCAGCCAGCCAGCCAGCCAGCCAGCCAGCCAGCCAGCCAGCCAGCCAGCCAGCCAGCCAGCCAGCCAGCCAGCCAGCCAGCCAGCCAGCCAGCCAGCCAGCCAGCCAGCCAGCCAGCCAGCCAGCCAGCCAGCCAGCCAGCCAGCCAGCCAGCCAGCCAGCCAGCCAGCCAGCCAGCCAGCCAGCCAGCCAGCCAGCCAGCCAGCCAGCCAGCCAGCCAGCCAGCCAGCCAGCCAGCCAGCCAGCCAGCCAGCCAGCCAGCCAGCCAGCCAGCCAGCCAGCCAGCCAGCCAGGCAGCCAGCCAGCCAGGCAGCCAGCCAGCCAGCCAGCCAGCCAGCCAGCCAGCCAGCCAGCCAGCCAGCCAGCCAGCCAGCCAGCCAGCCAGCCAGCCAGCCAGGCAGCCAGCCAGCCAGGCAGCCAGCCAGCCAGCCAGCCAGCCAGCCAGCCAGCCAGGCAGCCAGCCAGCCAGCCAGCCAGCCAGCCAGCCAGCCAGCCAGCCAGCCAGCCAGCCAGCCAGCCAGGCAGCCAGCCAGCCAGCCAGCCAGCCAGGCAGCCAGCCAGCCAGGCAGCCAGCCAGGCAGCCAGCCAGCCAGGCAGCCAGCCAGCCAGGCAGCCAGGCAGCCAGGCAGCCAGCCAGGCAGCCAGGCAGCCAGCCAGCCAGCCAGGCAGCCAGGCAGCCAGCCAGCCAGCCAGGCAGCCAGGCAGCCAGCCAGCCAGGCAGCCAGGCAGCCAGCCAGCCAGCCAGGCAGGCAGCCAGCCAGCCAGCCAGCCAGCCAGCCAGCCAGCCAGCCAGCCAGCCAGCCAGCCAGCCAGCCAGCCAGCCAGCCAGCCAGCCAGCCAGCCAGCCAGCCAGCCAGCCAGCCAGCCAGCCAGCCAGCCAGCCAGCCAGCCAGCCAGCCAGCCAGCCAGCCAGCCAGCCAGCCAGCCAGCCAGCCAGCCAGCCAGCCAGCCAGCCAGCCAGCCAGCCAGCCAGCCAATCAGCCAGCCAGCCAGCCAATCAGCCAGCCAGCCAGCCAATCAGCCAGCCAGCCAGCCACTCAGCCAGCCAGCCAGCCAATCAGCCAGCCAGCCAGCCAATCAGCCAGCCAGCCAGCCAATCAGCCAGCCAGCCAGCCAATCAGCCAGCCAGCCAGCCAATCAGCCAGCCAGCCAGCCAGCCAGGCAGCCAGCCAGCCAGCCAGCCAGGCAGCCAGCCAGCCAGCCAGCCAGGCAGCCAGCCAGCCAATCAGCCAGCCAGCCAGCCAGCCAGCCAGCCAGCCAGCCAGCCAGGCAGCCAGCCAGCCAGCCAGGCAGCCAGCCAGCCAGCCAGCCAGCCAGCCAGCCAGCCAGCCAGCCAGCCAGCCAGCCAGCCAGCCAGCCAGCCAGCCAGCCAGCCAGCCAGCCAGGCAGGCAGCCAGCCAGCCAGCCAGCCAGCCAGCCAGCCAGCCAGCCAGCCAGCCAGCCAGCCAGCCAGCCAGCCAGCCAGCCAGCCAGCCAGCCAGCCAGCCAGCCAGCCAGCCAGCCAGCCAGCCAGCCAGCCAGCCAGCCAGCCAGCCAGCCAGCCAGCCAGCCAGCCAGCCAGCCAGCCAGCCAGCCAGCCAGCCAGCCAGCCAGCCAGCCAGCCAGCCAGCCAGCCAGCCAGCCAGCCAGCCAGCCAGCCAGCCAGCCAGCCAGCCAGCCAGCCAGCCAGCCAGCCAGCCAGCCAGCCAGCCAGCCAGCCAGCCAGCCAGCCAGCCAGCCAGCCAGCCAGCCAGCCAGCCAGCCAGCCAGCCAGCCAGCCAGCCAGCCAGCCAGCCAGCCAGCCAGCCAGCCAGCCAGCCAGCCAGCCAGCCAGCCAGCCAGCCAGCCAGCCAGCCAGCCAGCCAGCCAGCCAGCCAGCCAGCCAGCCAGCCAGCCAGCCAGCCAGCCAGCCAGCCAGCCAGCCAGCCAGCCAGCCAGCCAGCCAGCCAGCCAGCCAGCCAGCCAGCCAGCCAGCCAGCCAGCCAGCCAGCCAGCCAGCCAGCCAGCCAGCCAGCCAGCCAGCCAGCCAGCCAGCCAGCCAGCCAGCCAGCCAGCCAGCCAGCCAGCCAGCCAGCCAGCCAGCCAGCCAGCCAGCCAGCCAGCCAGCCAGCCAGCCAGCCAGCCAGCCAGCCAGCCAGCCAGCCAGCCAGCCAGCCAGCCAGCCAGCCAGCCAGCCAGCCAGCCAGCCAGCCAGCCAGCCAGCCAGCCAGCCAGCCAGCCAGCCAGCCAGCCAGCCAGCCAGCCAGCCAGCCAGCCAGCCAGCCAGCCAGCCAGCCAGCCAGCCAGCCAGCCAGCCAGCCAGCCAGCCAGCCAGCCAGCCAGCCAGCCAGCCAGCCAGCCAGCCAGCCAGCCAGCCAGCCAGCCAGCCAGCCAGCCAGCCAGCCAGCCAGCCAGCCAGCCAGCCAGCCAGCCAGCCAGCCAGCCAGCCAGCCAGCCAGCCAGCCAGCCAGCCAGCCAGCCAGCCAGCCAGCCAGCCAGCCAGCCAGCCAGCCAGCCAGCCAGCCAGCCAGCCAGCCAGCCAGCCAGCACGCCAGCCAGCCAGCCAGCCAGCCAGCCAGCCAGCCAGCCAGCCAGCCAGCCAGCCAGCCAGCCAGCCAGCCAGCCAGCCAGCCAGCCAGCCAGCCAGCCAGCCAGCCAGCCAGCCAGCCAGCCAGCCAGCCAGCCAGCCAGCCAGCCAGCCAGCCAGCCAGCCAGCCAGCCAGCCAGCCAGCCAGCCAGCCAGCCAGCCAGCCAGCCAGCCAGCCAGCCAGCCAGCCAGCCAGCCAGCCAGCCAGCCAGCCAGCCAGCCAGCCAGCCAGCCAGCCAGCCAGCCAGCCAGCCAGCCAGCCAGCCAGCCAGCCAGCCAGCCAGCCAGCCAGCCAGCCAGCCAGCCAGCCAGCCAGCCAGCCAGCCAGCCAGCCAGCCAGCCAGCCAGCCAGCCAGCCAGCCAGCCAGCCAGCCAGCCAGCCAGCCAGCCAGCCAGCCAGCCAGCCAGCCAGCCAGCCAGCCAGCCAGCCAGCCAGCCAGCCAGCCAGCCAGCCAGCCAGCCAGCCAGCCAGCCAGCCAGCCAGCCAGCCAGCCAGCCAGCCAGCCAGCCAGCCAGCCAGCCAGCCAGCCAGCCAGCCAGCCAGCCAGCCAGCCAGCCAGCCAGCCAGCCAGCCAGCCAGCCAGCCAGCCAGCCAGCCAGCCAGCCAGCCAGCCAGCCAGCCAGCCAGCCAGCCAGCCAGCCAGCCAGCCAGCCAGCCAGCCAGCCAGCCAGCCAGCCAGCCAGCCAGCCAGCCAGCCAGCCAGCCAGCCAGCCAGCCAGCCAGCCAGCCAGCCAGCCAGCCAGCCAGCCAGCCAGCCAGCCAGCCAGCCAGCCAGCCAGCCAGCCAGCCAGCCAGCCAGCCAGCCAGCCAGCCAGCCAGCCAGCCAGCCAGCCAGCCAGCCAGCCAGCCAGCCAGCCAGCCAGCCAGCCAGCCAGCCAGCCAGCCAGCCAGCCAGCCAGCCAGCCAGCCAGCCAGCCAGCCAGCCAGCCAGCCAGCCAGCCAGCCAGCCAGCTGTGTGTACGAAGGGTAATAAATTCAAGGTAGGCTTGAAATTGTGTGTGGCTGGCATGCAAGCAACCATATACGTACTTAGGTGGATACCCGTTACGCGGCCTCCGGAGCAGGAGATGTACATGTAATTGCATGTGGGGCGGTTTGTCGCGGCGTTGACGGAGCCGCAGGGCTCCGTGTCGGACAGGCGGCAGGGCTCGCACTCAGAGGCTGAGCAGGGCGACATGGTGTCATTCCAGCTATCCATTATCTTTCTTCCTGGGGCCGATTTCTGTACATAGATCGAGGATGGCAACCAGGCATAAGCGAGGGAGCAACAGGGGTTTAAATCCGCGTTTGAGCACGATTGGGTTGATTGAGGCGGAATGTGAAGGCACGGCAATGTATGGCGGGTGACCGACTTGGTGACATTCGGAGGGGATGCAGCTGAACTAAGGGTTCGCCATTCACCAGTTGCAATAAGAAAAACGCGTGAGCTCCGAGGTATGAAGCTGTCCACATAAGCTAGCAAGCGAGCGGCATAAGAGTTGTATTTTGTCGTTTTGTCGTTTGGGGTCAGACCGAAAGCCAATCAATGTCGTGGTGCTTGTCGGCGATTGCTACAGAACGTTCGGAAGGAGTCACGCAGTCGTACGTGCATATTCGCGATCAAGGTTGGTTTGCCGTGCACTTGATGACCAAGGTGAGGTCTCCAAGACATTTCACACAACTGTCTCTTTTGGAGATAGCACGCGTAACCGAACTTCTGGGATGAGCGGCATGACAGTGCGGTCTTGGTCTGGGCTGGGCTGGCAGCCAGATCATGCTGAGTGTGCCTACTTTGTCGGGTGATACGTCAGGTCTATGACAGACATGAATTCGCGCCCACACCTGCAGCGTTGAGTCAGGGGTGGATTTCAATAACTCCAACTTGAGTTCTTGCAGAGCTAGACTGTCGGTATCCATTGATGGTATTGAAGCTGACGGCGACGCCAGTGATGGCGATAGTTGCGAGGTAAGTGAAGGCGGCGGCAGTGATGCTGGAAGGGTAGGTAAAGACGGCGGCGGTGGAGGGAGGGACAGTAGCGGTAGCGGAAGATATGGTGGTGGCGAAAGGGGCGGTGCTGATGGGGGAGGTGCTGAAGGTGGTGGTAGAGTTGGTGGTGGTGACGGGTGAGGTAGAAAAGGCGGCGGTGGAGATGGTGGTGGCGGGAGAGGCGGAGCTTGCGGCGGTGGAAGTGGTGGTGGTGGTGATGGGGCAGGTGGAGAAGGCGGTGGTGGAGATGGTGGTGGTGGCGAGGGAGGTGGAGACGGCGGCGGGGCACGTGGTGGTGGTGGCAGGAGAGGCGGAGCTTGCGGCGGTGGAGGTGGTGGTGGTGGTGATGGGGCAGGTGGAGAAGTCGGTGGTGGAGATGGTGGTGGTGGTGAGGGAGGTGGAGAAGGCGGTGGTGGAGATGGTGGAGGTGGTGAGGAAGGTGGAGAAGGCGGTGGTGGAGATGGTGGTGGTGGTGAGGGAGGTGGAGACGGCGGTGGAGGTGGTGGTGGTGGTGGTGAGGGAGGTGGAGACGGCGGTGGAGGTGGTGGTGGTGGTGGTGATGGGGCAGGTGGAGAAGGCGGTGGTGGAGATGGTGGTGGTGGTGAGGGAGGTGGAGAAGGCGGTGGTGGAGATGGTGGTGGTGGTGAGGGAGGTGGAGACGGCAGTGGTGGTGGTGGTGGTGGTGGTGAGGGAGGTGGAGACGGCGGTGGAGGTGGTGGTGGTGGTGGTGATGGGGCAGGTGGAGAAGGCGGTGGTGGAGATGGTGGTGGTGGTGAGGGAGGTGGAGAAGGCGGTGGTGGAGATGGTGGTGGTGGTGGTGAGGGAGGTGGAGACGGCGGTGGAGGTGGTGGTGGTGGTGGTGAGGGAGGTGGAGACGGCGGTGGAGGTGGTGGTGGTGGTGGTGATGGGGCAGGTGGAGAAGGCGGTGGTGGAGATGGTGGTGGTGGTGAGGGAGGTGGAGAAGGCGGTGGTGGAGATGGTGGTGGTGGTGAGGGAGGTGGAGACGGCGGTGGTGGTGGTGGTGGTGGTGGTGAGGGAGGTGGAGACGGCGGTGGAGGTGGTGGTGGTGGTGGTGGTGGTGATGGGGCAGGTGGAGAAGGCGGTGGTGGAGATGGTGGTGGTGGTGAGGGAGGTGGAGAAGGCGGTGGTGGAGATGGTGGTGGTGGTGAGGGAGGTAGAGAAGGCGGTGGTGGAGATGGTGGTGGTGGTGAGGGAGGTGGAGACGGCGGTGGAGGTGGTGGTGGTGGTGGTGAGGGAGGTGGAGACGGCGGTGGAGGTGGTGGTGGTGGTGGTGATGGGGCAGGTGGAGAAGGCGGTGGTGGAGATGGTGGTGGTGGTGAGGGAGGTGGAGAAGGCGGTGGTGGAGATGGTGGTGGTGGTGAGGGAGGTGGAGACGGCGGTGGTGGTGGTGGTGGTGATGGGGCAGGTGGAGAAGGCGGTGGTGGAGATGGTGGTGGTGGTGAGGGAGGTGGAGAAGGCGGTGGTGGAGATGGTGGTGGTGGTGAGGGAGGTGGAGAAGGCGGTGGTGGAGATGGTGGTGGTGGTGAGGGAGGTGGAGACGGCGGTGGAGGTGGTGGTGGTGGTGATGGGGCAGGTGGAGAAGGCGGTGGTGGAGATGGTGGTGGTGGCGAGGGAGGTGGAGAAGGCGGTGGTGGAGATGGTGGTGGTGGTGAGGGAGGTGGAGAAGGCGGTGGTGGAGATGGTGGTGGTGGTGAGGGAGGTGGAGACGGCGGTGGAGGTGGTGGTGGTGGTGATGGGGCAGGTGGAGAAGGCGGTGGTGGAGATGGTGGTGGTGGTGAGGGAGGTGGAGAAGGCGGTGGTGGAGATGGTGGTGGTGGTGAGGGAGGTGGAGAAGGCGGTGGTGGAGATGGTGGTGGTGGTGAGGGAGGTGGAGAAGGCGGTGGTGGAGATGGTGGTGGTGGTGATGGGGCAGGTGGAGAAGGCGGTGGAGGTGGTGGTGGTGGTGATGGGGCAGGTGGAGAAGGCGGTGGTGGAGATGGTGGTGGTGGTGAGGGAGGTGGAGAAGGCGGTGGTGGAGATGGTGGTGGTGGTGAGGGAGGTGGAGAAGGCGGTGGTGGAGATGGTGGTGGTGGTGAGGGAGGTGGAGACGGCGGTGGTGGAGATGGTGGTGGTGGTGAGGGAGGTGGAGAAGGCGGTGGTGGAGATGGTGGTGGTGGTGAGGGAGGTGGAGAAGGCGGTGGTGGAGATGGTGGTGGTGGTGAGGGAGGTGGAGACGGCGGCGGGGCACGTGGTGGTGGTGGCGGGAGAGGCGGAGCTTGCGGTGGCGGAGATGGTGGTGGTGGTGAGGGAGGTGGAGAAGGCGGTGGTGGAGATGGTGGTGGTGGTGAGGGAGGTGGAGAAGGCGGTGGTGGAGATGGTGGTGGTGGTGAAAGAAGTGGAGAACGCGGTGGTGGAGATGGTGGTGGTAGTGAGGGAGGTGGAGACGGCGGCGGGGCACGTGGTGGTGGTGAAAAGGGAGGCGGAGGAGGCAAAGGCAGTCGAGGCGGTCGTGGTGGCGGCGGGGGAGGGGGTGGTGGTGAAAGATTGAGAAGTTCGGCAAAGAAATCAGCTTCAACCAGGCGCACGCTAGCATATAGAAGAATTAGAGTCGCGGTCCAATGGTATCCCCGCGATGCCGTGCACGCCAATGGTCTTCGCCGGATGGCCTCGGCCCTTTGCCGTCCCCCGCACTGTCTTGACGCCTCCGGCATGACGGCAGTCGCCAGGCTCCCGATGACGAGCAAACCCGAAGGACTAAGTGCCTGAATAATGCAACATGTTTGCGTAGCATTTTCGCAACAATGGAAGGTTTTTACGCTTGGAAAAAGTACATTGTAACGAAGGTCAGGGGTAGGTCCCCACGACGCCACATCGAAAGCGTTTTTTTCACCGGTAATGCTTGAAACTATAAGCAGTCATAATTTTACGTATGTTTATCCGTTTTAATTAGTGAAAACCTGCACACCTGGATTCCGCATTTCCGCTGCTGATGGCGTGTCTCAGTGCAGCGCTGCCTGCTGCCCGTATCAAACCCTGATGAGTAAGGTACTTATTCAATGTAAATATGATTAATGCTGAGCTGTGCTAGGTCTCTGTGAAATTCTTCGCAGCACAGGCTGCGCTGCCGATTTAGCTAAAACGCAAGATGGACAAACAAAACGTGTATAAATTTAAATCAGAATGGACAAGAAACTTGTAGCGTAATCTAGGTTCACACTCGAAAAGCTGCGTAACCGGGCGCCCAAAAAAGTTTCGTCAGTGTCGTTTCGCAATGGTTACGCCGTATATTGTCACATCAGGCACATAAGATATATAAAATTTAGCAATAAGAAATACAATCTGGCGTTGTGCTGTGCCAAGTGCGATAATGGTCGGTCGTTGCGCGGCTGTCGAGAATGCAAACTAACGGCCCCGCAGACAAGCACAGGGCGGCCTTTACATGCACCCCAAGTCATCGGACATACGGCCGCCCTAACGGCCGTTCATGTTACAATTCGACCTTTACGCTCGCTCGACTTGGTACCCGGTGAGGGCCTTACGAGTTGTCGACGATAAACGTCTCTGAAGCACGCGGCTTCATTCCTGGCGGACGGCACCGCGGCCGTCCGCACAACCAGATGGCGATGCGCAGGCTTATGCAGGTACCTCCTGGTACCTCCAAATGTGCGTTAACCTGTTGTCCTGAGGGCCTTTGGCCGCAGTTATATATGGTCCCTACGTGCATCACCACGCACACACACATAAGCCAGGCCTTACCGCCAAGGCCGTCAGAAGTCGGGTTGTGAAGGTTACTTCGTACTCGTAGGCAAGCCATGTCACAGAAACCTTGATATGTCCGACCAGAGTCACGGTAACTGTCCAAACGCATACGGCACCGACACCACGGCGTGCTTGCCTAGTTAGGCCCGACCTCCCTCACAACGAACTGATTCGTTGGGATCGGGATTAATAGCTCTCTTGATAAAGGACTCGAGC
Organism: Pleodorina starrii; assembly: GCA_030267565.1. Classification (NCBI taxonomy): domain Eukaryota; kingdom Viridiplantae; phylum Chlorophyta; class Chlorophyceae; order Chlamydomonadales; family Volvocaceae; genus Pleodorina; species Pleodorina starrii. The sequence goes on along the minus strand of BRXU01000025.1, from coordinate 123,984 downwards.
GAGACCCCTTGAAGAATTAAGCGGCGGGTAGAGCCAACGGGCCAGCTGGTCGTGTTTTGCAGTGTGCGTGTGTATGGACGTACGTATGGTACGTGAGGTCCTCCATCTCTTGCTTCAACAAAACGGCCCACTGTGCACTCAGCGTTCATTAGAAATTTGATTGCCAAAAATCTAGATGGGTACATTGAAGTTGTTGCAAAAGTGGCCTTGCTTGACGGGGACATCTGCTGTACCTTATGTATGCATGGATGGTTCCTGCGGCCATGAAATGCGGTGTTCCCCGTACAGGGACGGCCGGCCGACGGCTACGGGGACAGGCCAGGGTCGAGGCCAGGGAACAATACAAACGGACGCCACTGGACGGTCAATTGTATTATTCGCATACGGAATGACTTTGCAAATTTGAAATGCACCCTTTGGCGTGTCCCAAGTTGCATTTGAGTCACGATGCTCGCTCTGGTAGTGACATGGACGTTGACAAAGCATAGACTGGAGCTCTGAGTGCTATGCCGGAGACGGCTGAATAGGGTTGATGAACATGTAAGAGAATCGCACGTCATAGAGGCCTTTCGGCAAGTCAGGGGCGGCTTGCAGTTACGGCAGTTGACTTGGCAATATATTCATGTTCGTGCGTTAACTACACAGGCTGCATAGAAATGTGTTTACCAAATGGAGGCCGGGCGGGTTCACAGTGGGCCTTGAGGTGTCTCCCCGCCCCCCTTAGGGTCTCTCCCACCGGCAGGCACGCGGCGGATGCACGTCCCCCGTTTTCTCCCCAACCCGAGAGCGCACCCTCGCTCCCCCTCCCCCTCGGTGATGCGTCTGAACATGCGGATACGTTGGTATGCGGTGCGCACCGAATAAAGGCCGGGCGGGTTCACAGTGAGCCTTGAGGTGTCCCCCGCCCCCCTTAGGGTCTTCCCACCTCCTGAGTTCGGGGTTTTTATGCAAGGCGCTTAATTCTGAGAGCTTGGGTGCACAGACTGCGCGGTTGTTTAGGCAAAACCCTTGCTATGCAGCTAGTAAGGCTTGCTAACATTGTTTCAGCGGCGTGTAGCGCAGATTACAGTGACGGTCTGAGGTATGGGTGATAAGGCTCGTACGGATGTTACATGTCATCAGCGGAGACACAGCACTGTGTGCAGGACAGTCTGTCAGGCAGCGGACAGAGGTATCGTGAGTAGATACCCAAATGCCCAATACACACCACCGGTAAGCACAATTGTCCGCCTTACCCTAAGCCCTTCCCCCCCACAAGTTGGGGCGGTCGGTCTGCAGCACACAAAAAGGTGTCAGGCGATTCATACACAGACATGCTCGGGTTATGAGGCCCCAACCCCAAGAGCCCATGCTCACGGACTGTGTCTTGGTTCCAAAGAGGACGATGGGCAGCATGTAGCACTTCACAGCGCCTGACAGGGCGTCCACCAAGCGCGGTTTTCCAATGTCCGCGATATGCATGACTCGAGTGTCGTCACCGCGCCCCGCCCCGAAGTGCATGAGGTGCACGAATAGCTGCGCCAGCGCCACCTGCAGCACCGTCCAGCGTGGAAGCTGTTTGGCCGCGAGGAAGCCACCCCCCAGCAGCCGGCTTATTTTGCCGTACTCCTCGCTGGTGTACGAATCGTTGACGGTGTTCGCGTGGGGATCACCTTTCCGCCTACAACACACAAGGAACAGAAAACAGGAAGGTCAAGCTGGAGCTCCCTGGTCAGGCTGCACGCCGTTGTGGGGCCAGCACGCACCTTGGCCCGGAACCTTTCTTTGCTTTCCTCGCGGACTTAACCTGCACCCGGAAGAACTCGTGGTCACCAGCATTCTTGATGTCCTCGGTCTTCCCCATGCGCAGGCGGTTTTGCGTACAGAGCCATCGAATCATGCTGCTGGCGTTTCCGATGGTGGTGGCCGCTGCCTGCCAGCAGCACGGAGGGGTATCACCGGGGAGGAGCCTTAGGGAGAGGACAGAATAGGGCCAATAGCAGGGGGTACCCAAACCGCACACCTGTTTGCTTTTTAGATACTTGACGAGCTCCACGCCCATCTTTGCCAGCTCCTCACCGTACAGCTGGAAGGGGTCCTTTCCGTAGGACTCGCAGATTTTCTACACGGGGAGGAGGGGGAGGAGGGGAAGGAGGGGGGGGAGGGGGGAGAGGGAGGAGAGGGAGGAGAGGGAGGAGAGGGAGGAGAGGGAGGAGAGGTATTGGGTATAGCGGGGGCCCATAGGTGGGGTGGGGGGGCGGGAGGGGGGCGGGAGGCACGTGAGGATCGAGAGGATCGAGAGAGGAGGCATGTGAGGATCGAGAGAGGACAGGACAAGGCCACTTTCCCTGTGCGCACCTCCAGTTTCCGGAACTGCGTCGAGTAGGCTGATGCGGTCGCGTCACGCTGCGCTTCGTTCGCATTCTGCAGGACCTCCGCCATCTCTGCATCTCCCCACACTCTTGGGCCAGCAGACGGCGCCGCTGCGTCGCCGTCGCCCTCGCCGTCGCCCTCGCCGTCGCCGTCGCCCTCGCCATCGGATGGCGCTTGCTGCTGTGCCTGCTGCTGCTGCGCAACGACTGGAATTGATCGCTGTCTTTTCTTGGGGGCCATTTTTCGCGAGGTAAGCTATCGCTCAAGGCCTCAAGCGCAGTGGCGCGTACATGGCTGGGCAGTCGTGCAAGAGTTCACGAGTAGCCTCTCCTAAATGCAGCCCTCTATGGTTTATTTGGAAGGTTGCATTTTCTTATGTTTTGTAAGCAAGCGGTTGCGAAATATTCTCACAAGGAGCTTCTCTTACATGCAGCCTTCTATGGTTCTTCTATGGTTAAATTGGAAGGTTGCAATTTCTTTTGTCTGTAAGCAAGCGGTTTCGAAAGATATCGCAGGAGCATAGGGGTTCGCGCTTGCTGCTTGCAGTACGGCTGAAGGTCTGAGCCTGTGAGCGGCCGAGCAGCCAAAACACTGCTTAGGCGTCCTCCCGTATGTATGCAATATATTTTGGTATTTTTTGGCGGCGAGAAATGCGCGTTTTGGCGAAGCGCGGGGAGTTTCATCACGGCCGCGCGGCCGGGGACGGCGGGCCCGTCCCTGGGCCCGTCCCTGGCCGACGGGCCCGGCGTCCCCGGCCGGGGTACATTGTTGCGATGATATTTCAGCTGGCGGGGCTAAGGAGCTTACGGTGGGCGGGGCGTGGGCGGCCGCGGATTCCCTTACGCGCGGGGCGGGGCCAGTTCCCGTGGGAGTTGCGGGAGCTGGGGGTTGCGGCCGCGACACCGGCGACACCGGCGTGGACGCCTTCTCGCGCCGGGGTTGCCCCCGGAGCCCGGGGTACCTCCTGTTCAGTCACGCCACGACGGACGGTCTTCATGGCTGCTGTCAAGCTGGCAGGATCTCTGGCCGATTGACTCCCACCGATAACCATTGTAAATACCAGCACGATGAGGTGTAGGCTTGCCAGGGCTGACAGTGCCACGGCTGAAAGCACGCCATTCTTTCTATGTGGGCGGTCAGGACCCGGTTGATGCGGGAATGGACGCATGTTGTTGTTGCGATATTTCTCTTTCACAGTGACATTTCTGCGGTTATATAGTGGCGTGTGAAATACATTACATAGTGTTTGCTGCAGCTCGTTCTGCGAGCGCTTGAATGCGAACGTCATTGTTTGAAAATTTCGAGTACTATGATGTAATTTGCACTTGAAATCGCTATCCTCGATATGGATGACGCCAATGGTACGGGTGCGAGCTGGACCTAGCTGGACGACCAACCGCCGAACTCATGACGGATTTAGGGTCGTCGCATGAACTTGAGATGGTACAACGGCAACGATTTAAACACTGTATACAAGCAGCATATATTAAGCAGAAACTTGCGCAAATTGGATGAAGAAGAGGTTTAACACCAGTTACACCATACCCTCACCATATGTGCTCGTCCGAATTTGGATCCACCTTACCGGTATCTGTCTAAGTTATATTCGAAGTTGTGCTTTATCTTTCGGTACACTTTCCTACACTTTGTGTAACATTTTTACATTTTCCGGCTGTCCAGATTTGCATAGGCTGCTCCTGCCGCCCCTTCGCAAGCTATGCTTCCCGTAGGATTCTTCCATTTAGCATTGAGCTTAATATGCATGTTGCACGCTTCTATGGCCGAATCTCCTCGGCATTTTGATTTTCGTCAGGCAAGTTTACACCATGGGCTCGGGAGCTTCAAGCCGCAGCGCTTTCGTATGTTTTCACAGAACAGACGACTTCATAAACCAAAAGAGAGCGCTTGCTTTTGCGGCTTACGTACATCTTGTCTGTTCCCCTCACAGAACGGCCATGTTGGGGCGCATTGGTTGCAAAACCGGAGGCTTCAAGGTAAAAGCGCCTCAAGCACCCCGATGGGCCGCCTCCGCGACAGCTTCCACCCGCCCTGCGCATGTCGAGGCCTTCTCCGATCCACCTCGGCCCGGAACTCGTTTCGGCGCAGCCAACAGGTGTACCATACGTATAGCCCCCTTGCCGTCCTATCCTGCAAGCGAGCTCGAAATCCATCCACAGTGCAAGCCGGGCCATGGGACCACTACTTCACACACGCAATCTGCGTTCCCAACTCCCGCCAATCACTACCCCACGACATCGCCTGCGGCTTTGCCTCCTGTCCCCCCTCCCTCCCTACGCAGCCAGCTCCGACACTGGTGGCGCCGACGCTGCCGCGTTCTCCGTCGACGATATCTGCTACGAGGGCTGCTTCACGGCGCCGCCCTCGGATCCCTGGGCGGTGCCGCTGCCGCAGCCGCTGGCGCGCGGGCCGCGCGGCGCACCCATGCCCCTCTTAAACTGCCGCCGCCTGGCCTGGGCTGCGGGCCTCCAATACTTTGCGATCGTAGACGAGATTGACTGCTACGGCGGGAATGCCACCGTCAGCGGCTGGGCGGCAGACGACGCCTGTGACCTGGAGTGCGTCCCGGGCGGCGGCTGGCCATTTTCGTGTGGCGGCAACCGGCGGGCGTCCTTGTTCAGCCTTGGGAAGTGCGGTGAGTTGAGGGCAGGCCAGCGGTCTGAGCTGCGTACAATTCTACGGCAAGAACATTCACTGCTCGGGCCGTAGGTTCCCAGGGTGCGCAGCGCGCGAGCCGCGCCTGGGGCAGTTCTGGGGATTGGGATTGGGGTCGAGTTAGTTGCGGACAATCGAGGTGAGGCACAACGAGCGACCTCAGACCCCAAATGAAGGCAATCTCACCGGAAATGGATGGGTTCATAAGCCCCGTGCGTCGGCGTCATGCCCACTGTCGGCTGGGTTCCGCCTAGCGGGCTGCGTGTAAAGGGCCGTTTGACCCGCCATTGACCGAGGGGAACGATGGGTTGCCGCTGCGCGCCATTGACATGCTTTGCCTTATTATAGCCAGTTGGGCGTGGCGTCTGTCTCTCCAGCATTAGCGGGGCTAGAAAGCTCCAGGCCCTCCCGTGAGCATATTCGGAGACTCCTGTTGTGGCCGTTACAGTGGGCTCCAGGAAAGACTCCTGCCTCGAAGTCCTGCTGACCCGCGATTTAGGCCTGAGCGATCCTTGCTCGGATTTTGAAATTGTTGGGGAGATCGTGTAACCTTTCTGTTTGGGTGTCGGGGCAGATCGTTGCCGGTTTACAAATGCGTTACGCCCTGCTGGACCAGTAGGCCCCTGGGCCCTGGACCCCCGCTTCCCTGCACCCCTCCGCTGCGGTATCGTTTATTCTTACCCCCGCTCCCGGTGGTCCTGTCCCCGCATCCTCGCAGCTTTCGGCGATGAACCATGTGAGGCTGTTTAGGCGCCACCACCCTGGATCATTGGGGCGTCGTCTCCTTGAGAGTAGGGGGGACGGGGCGGCCGCCGTGGCGCCACGCGATGAATGCCGCATCGCAGAACCAGGCCATTCCAAACCGGCTGGGCTGGAAATAAGGGTTGACGACAGCTCCGGTCGTAACACGCACATAAGTGTTCGGGACGGGAAAGAGGGCCGCAAGTGCTGGTGGTCTGCCGGTGAGCAAGCCACGCCGCCGTCAACGTGCCTCCTCATGGCAATGTGTGCACCAGGACCCATTGCAGGCGGCGGCGCGCGCCCTGCAGGCGGGGTTGGTGTCGCAGCAGGCACAGCGCGGTGTATCTCCCACCGCCCCTGAAATGCATTTCGATGGCGGCTGTCGTCGGTAACCGGGCCCTGGAAGCACTCTCTTGGGACCAGGCATCTAAGCACCGCCAGTCCGCCACGCAGGCTTACGAACCCCACCCTCCCAGGTCCCAATGTCGCCCCCATCCCTCGCTGCGATGCCACCTTTACTACTCCCCAGGTCCCTCAACGCCTTTGGTGCCTGAGCTTCTGGGGTTGCCGACGCTGCCGCCCTCGCAACCGCCGGCGCCGCCGCCGCAACCGCGACTGCCGCCAGGTGAGGGGACCAGCGCCCTGAGTTGCTACGCGCCTTTAGGCGCCACACTGACCCCTGATCCCAGGCTGGCCCGTTCCAGACGATGCGCCGGCTGTTCACCCAAAGCCGGAGAAATCGTGGGAAGATTGAAGAGCAGAAAGAGAGGCGTTAGTATGACCAGGCATTGCGAGCGGGTTCGAGTGACCATGGATCTCTTGGTGACATCCGGCAGGGGGTCATCCGCTGTGTTTCAGAGGGCGGCTGCCCTGGGGCACCCCACACCCATGCGGCCCACAGCCCCGTTAGCGCTCTCTCTTCATTCCTCGTGTTGACTGGTCTGTGGACCCCGGCGCTAAATGCGCCCCGGTGCGGTACACAGCCGCACCGTGCGTCATCCGTTGCCGTTGCCGTTGTCATCCCGCCAAGCGCATGCAGCCCTGAGTTACCTGTGCACCGCGCCACCCTCCCCACCACGCTCCCTGACCTGCTCTTCCCCCACATCCGCGCGCCGTTGTCGCCGCCACTGCCCAACGCCCCGCGCAGCGCCCAAGTCCTTCCGCTGCCGCGACGGAGGCATCGCCCTGTGGGGCGCGGAGCTGCCCCGCGTGAAGCTCAACCTGAAGAACAGCCGCACCAACAACACGGAGCTCTGCCAACGCCTCTGCTCGGCAAACCCGGCCTGCCAGGGCTTCTATTTCAAGGTGATGACGTCGGCACGAGAGGCGTGGGGCTCCCGTCATGGAATGACTGCATTGCAAGGCCTTGCCAGTGCCTAGAATCGCTTTCGGGCACGTGTGCTGTTTGCACGATCGAACAGAGCCCCGGGGCACCTGCACCTGCACTGCACCTACGCAACGAAAAGGGAACGAACCCCCGGGGCGCATGTACTGCTGCAACGATCGAACGGAGCCTGCACGTTGCAAGCTGGGACGCTTTTGATGCGGCCCTTGCTTGGCCGAGCCGCCTTTGACCGGATACCCTCCTTCCCTCTCCCTCTCCCATCTCGCCCCATTCGTTTCCGACAAACAGACCGACAACTACTGTCACCAGTTCTCCCAGGTGTACTCCTTCACCGGGACGCGGTACCGCAGTGTCGTACGGGCCTGCAAGACGGTGCTGACCGCATCCGGCTGAGTGGCGCTGGTCGCACGCAGGGGGCCGATGTGAGCGGCCAAACGACGTCGGCGCAGGGTGGCCAGCATTGAACGAATGGAAAGACAGTTTCTCCGGCGTTTTTTCCGGCGATTTGTGGTTTCATTGCTCCGAGAGCCGAAGACCGTCGGTGTTCTTTGTTTGCTTTGGCGGGTATGGGGTGGGTTGGCTTGATTCGGGCTGGGAGGAAGGCTCGGTGATATCACGGGAACATTTCGTTGGGGATTCACCGTCAGTGAGGTGTGTCCCGTATTTCGTTTCCAAGCAAAGTAAGATGGCGGCCGCCCTCAGCCGGCGCGTGCACTGCGGAGGAAGATGCCGGCGCCTTTGCCGCTGGCACCACGCACGAAGTCATCGTCTCGCAGCAGGCTTTACAACCATACGTGTACGTGTGCAGTGCTGCTTTGTCTTCAGAACATATGGAGTTTGAAACTTGTTGGAGATCCGGTCGGCTGCGTGATATGCAATGGGGGACCCCAGATGGGGTGTTGTGACGAGCGCCAAGGGTCTCACAGCCCAAACCCACAGGCCAGGAGGCCAGCAGGCCAAAACGAAAGGGCATCCGATTTAGAGCCGCATATGGGAGTGCAGCGAAGGCGTCGATTTGGGCGCGGTGGAGGATTGGGCAGCCTCCTCGGGTCAGGGTCAGAGTCAGCCTCCTCGGGTCAGGGTCAGAGTCAGCCTCCTCGGGTCAGGGTCAGGGGCAGCCTCCTCGGGTCAGGGTCAGGGGCAGCCTCCTCGGGTCAGGGTCAGGGGCAGCCTCCTCGGGTCAAGGTGCCCGCTGTAAGCGCTGAGTTGATGCACTGCGGGTACACACTCTTGTCCGACCCAGAGCGTGGCACGCCTGTCTGTACGACTGTTGATGTTATTATTGTCCTTGTTACAGTGGCGGCTAGTGATGACCCTCTAAATGCCCGTTCGGAGGGTAGGGCCAGCTGGCCGTGCTCTGCAGCGAAACGATCAGCTGGGGAAAAGGAAAGCACACCCAGGCCAGATAGCACAAGCCACGCCAGACAGGGACGAGTGATTAGCCAGGGGGGTGGAAAAGCACAACGACCCGCAACCATCGCTGGCGAGATGAGCGCATGAGCCGTGATCATCCCCCATTAGCGGCGGGCCCACAAATACACGCAGCAACAGGCACGACGAAAACGACAGGGACTAGCCTCTCCCCAGATGCTGCTGGAAACGCCCCGACGACGGGGAATGGCCACGCACACGCACACCAAAAACCGATACAACCCGAACAGACTGCCCGGATAGGCTGTCTATCTGGTGTCGATTTCAAGCAGGAGTCATTTGCACACAGTCACCGAGGACGGGTGCTGGGCGTTGAGGCACGCACGCGGAAGCCACCGTGCGGGGCAGCCCCGTCCCGGATCCCGGATCCACCGTCATACGCCCGGACGCCGTCACCGACCAAATGCCGATCAAACCAGCGCTCATCCGTCACCATTGCAGCAGCGGCAGCAGCATCACAATTGCGCAAGTAGAGCGTTCCAGCGTCCGCCGCCCGACAGGTTTGCCAAGGTTGTGAGTCAGAGGCCGAGCCCCAGAGAACCTCACGACTGTGTTGCACGAGTACGATCGAGTTGTCACAAAAATACCTCGGTATTAGTAAATACATTGCCGTACAAGCACGGCCACTACCACATAAGGCCCAATCACGGGCGCCGTTCGTGTCGAAAATGCCACGCGCTGAGGAATGGTGAAACGATACTTTGCCGACGTGAATGTGGAAGGGGCTGCCACTGAGACGATCCCGAGACGATGCGTTGTAATGTGTGTGTATGTGTGTGTGCATGGCGTGTAGGAACTAGGAAACGCATCGCCCCGAAACGCGCTGAACACGCCAACGCAAGGACGCCGCCCACACACGCAAGTGTTTGTTAACAAATACTGCGGACAAACCCGCGAAACGCCCGCTACTCCAGGGGCCCGCTACTCCAGGGGAGCTCACATACTCCCGTGCAGAGGTGTGTCTACCCTCGCACCCTACCCGACCTGCGCCCCGCCCAGCCCCGGGGCTTATGGGGCTTGATTGGGAACGCCAGCGACCCTGACCCATGGGTCATATGCCCTGCACCCACGCCCATTGGAACAGAAACCTGCGAACCTTGTTGGGTGCAGTCCAAACGCGCTGCCCCGTCCACCTACGTCACGGCGTGTAGCTAGTGTCTTGTCCCTTCCCATCATAAGAACCAGATGCGTGAGCATCTATCGATAGGGGCAGTGCGGGGCCGCCCCAAGTAACAACGACTGTAGTCCGCAGCCAAGTGATCGGATGCGCCATCCGCACGCGCGCGTGGCGCTAGTGGCCAGGGCAGGCTGCCTTGCCTGCTTACGGACCACGCCTCGGGCATCGCCCGTTTTCGCTCCATGCGCCACAAGCGCCGTAATAATGCGTGTGCCCAACCCTAACCACATGCCCCCACACACATGCCCACGCAAGGTAACGGCTGCTGCGACTGGAGCTTGCCGCCAAATCGTGGAGGCCGCATCGCAGTGAAAAGCCCAGCCTGAGGTTTCGGAGCCATCAAATCTGGCGGCGCGAAAACGGTTCCGTCCCGGCAGGAGAGCCCCAGGTCCCAATAAAACATCAGGTTGGTCGCGGCCCAAGTCGCCGCGGCAGACGTCGTATGTCCCAAGACGGCCAGCGTTTAGGTCGGCATCGCCATTACGCGCAGCGGTGCAGGTCAATCGCATTCGGACCGACCCCGCGCGTCCCCCCTCCCTCCCCCGCCATGTCTGCTATTCACGTGCGGGGCCCTCCAAGCTGTCAATTATGATGAATGAAACGTTCTAGATTTACAGTGGACCCCAAAGGATCACCGGTGCACAGCGCACCCCACACAGCTGCCATAGCAGCCAAATCCCACCACGCCAGTTGTTCAACGGTAGTTGTTGGTTGTTAGTTGTTTAGGAGGGGATCCCCCATCATGCCCCCTGGAACTCCCAACTGGAACCCTGCCCATGCCTGTAATCGTCCATCTGACCCATCCTAGACCCGACCATGTCGTCCAGGTCACCAATGCCAGAAACTCCGCCACCGCCGCCGCCGCCGCCGCCGTTGCCGTACCCCCCGTGGCTACGCCTCTGGCCGTAGCCAGCTCCACCAGCGTCCCGTCCGCCGCCATCACGACCACCGCCACTGTATCCGCCGCCGCCGCCGCTGCCGTACCCATCGCCCGTGCGGGCGCCGCCACTGCGACCACCGCCGTCGCCACCGCCGCCGCCACTGTAGCCGCCATTGCCACCGCTGCCGTACCCATCGCCCGTGCGGGCGCCGCCGCCGCTGCGGCCGCCGCCGTCGCCACCGCCGCCACCGTATCCGCCGCCGCCGCCTCCGCTATAGCCGCCGCCGCTGCGGCCGCCACCGCCACCGCCGCGAGCGCTGTACCCCACGGACTGGCGTAACTCGTCTACGTCCTGGAAAAGCTGCTGCAGCGGCGGCAGCTGGTTACTCCTAGCGGCGCCTGAGTCGTCTCGGACCCGGGTACCGCTCGGTTGGAGGCGGCCCCCTCTCAAGCTGCTACCCAATGCACCGCCGCCTCCGCCTCCGCCTCCGCCCCCTCCTCCGCCTCCGCCTCCGACTCCACCTCCGCCTCCACCTACGCCACCGCCTCCGCCGCCAGCGGTCTGGACCCGCGTGAACTGCAGACTGGCGATGCCGACGGCGGCGCCGCCGCCGCCGGGCGGGCTGGCGGTGCCGAGGGCGGTGGGTTTTATCGGGCCGTTGCGGGAGCGGCTGAGACGGTCGGGCGTGTACATATTCGCGATCGCGGCCTGATCTGGAGCGAGGACGCTGATGCCGTTGGGTTCCCGGCCGGATGTGGGCGTGGGCGCCCTCAGGGTGCCGCTGCTGAGGGCGATATGCAGCAAGTGAAGGCGGTCCCGGAGCTCTGAGGGTACCTACGTGGGGCGGTCCGGTTCGCGGCGGGGCGGGCGGGATGGGGAGGGTTGGAGTGTCCCACCCGGCACCCTAACCGAACACCGAAAAACCAAACGTAACCGATCGGTCGGGGTAAGTACAACCTAGGATCTTGCGTCAGTCGCGCGAAACGCGACGACCCTAACTTTGGGCTTCAGCGGCGGCAGTGTCAGGTGCGATCCGCACCAGCGGTCCCAGCTAGGTGTCACCCAATGTAAACCGCGCCATTCTCAAAACCCTAAAACCCTAAACCCTAAAACCCTAACCCTAAAACCCTAAAACCCAAAACCCGCACAGTGCCTTACCTGCGGCGTGGCGGCGATGAGCGCGAGTTCCGCGTGTGCGGCGGAGGCCAGCTGCAACCGGGACACGGCGGCCGTTTGCTCCGATCGAGCAGCCTGCGTAGTGAGGGGCACATCCCACAGCACGGCACGGCAGGAACATGGAGAAAATCCGACGACACGTTACGAACAGGGGTTGACTTGTTCAGGCAGATCAATACGAGATGTGGATGGGAGCAGTGGGAACAGATCAAGGAGCACGTCAAGTAGCAGAGGGCAGGGGGGCAGGGAGAAGAGGAAGGGGAGCCTTGCCGAGGGTCCAGCTAGATCCCACTGCAACAACCGCAACAACGCTGATGATGCTTGCTCGTTCGCAGCAGCTCCCACCCAGCAGCACCTCATCGGCCCGCCCACGGCGACAAGGACAGCCCCCAAAACCCGCCAAACCGCCAAACCACCAAACCACCAGATCGCCCAACCACCAAGCCACAAAACCGCACCACACCACGGCAGCGCGAGTCCCACGCGCCCCGTGGGTCGCCCCCAACGCACTCCCATCCGGGACCGACCGCACCCACCTCCAACGCATACCCGTAAACGCAGCCCCATCCGAGAGACCGGGACCGACCGCACCCACCTCCAACTCATGCCTCAGCTCGTAAGCCTGCCGCTGCGCGGCGGCCAGCTGCGTGCTCATGGCCTTGAGTTGCTGGTTGTAGATCCGGCTGTAGTGCAGCAGCTTGGCACCCATCTGACTGCGCTGGAGCTCCACACGCACGATGCGCTGCTTCAGGTGCTTCACGTCGCTCTCAAAGTACGACTTGTAGTGCAGCTCGTTCGGACCGGCGCTGTACGGGTCGTCAGGGCTGGCCTTGAGGTCCCTGCAGGGGCCGGGGGGCGCGGGGAGGGGGGAAGGATGGTGAGGCGAGGCGGGAGGTAAAAAGAAGATACCGGTACCGCAGCGGGAGGAGGTTAGAGGAGGGTGCGTGTACGGTAGTACCGGTATGGGTAAGAGGATTGGAAAGGAAGCGGGGGCAGCGTGGGGAGTGCGTGCGTGTAATGTAAATATGTAATGGGGAAATGGGGATGCATGGCGGCTCGTGAAATGAAGATCCGATACTGTATCGTTGCCGGGAGAGATTCGGTGAGCATGCACTAGTATCTCGTACTTGACCTCTTTGTCTCTTCCCACTAAATCACTGGTTCACTTCCTACCGGTCACGCATCAGGTTGGTACGGCGCTTGAACTCCATGTTTATCGGCCGCAGGTCAAACTCCTTCCGGGATTGTTCCACCATCTGCACATGCGGCGGCGGCGGCAGGGAGCGGCGACAGGAGGTAGGGTTGTTGCTTACTGTGGAACGAGATGTCGGATGTGTTCGATGCGCGGCGGCTTGGGTGAGAGGCAGCGTGAGTGAGAGCGTGAGTGAGGGTGGGCGCGGCGTCAATGATATGAATAATACAGATGCTGGCTGGCTTCGACACTGGCATACGTGCGCTAACAACTGCCCGTTGACCCTAGGTGGGGTTTGGCTCTACTGTGGCACAACACATGGCCGTTTTCAGGAGCAGTTGGATAAAGGCTTCCGGGTTTTGTTACAGTGGAGCCGCTCCAGACTTTAAAATTAGAGTAGAGCCAACGCGGCCAGCTGGCACGGCACCAGCTGGCACTGCATTGCATTGCACTGCACTGCACCAGCTGGCACCGCACTGCACCAGCTGGCACCGCACTGCACCAGCTGGCACCGCACTGCACCAGCTGGCACCGCACTGCACCAGCTGGCACTGCACTGCACTGCACTGCACCGGAGGCGGCCAGGGCAGCCGGGGCGTGTGTCAACTGTCAAGCCCGCCGCTTCAAAATCACAACCTCGGCACAGTAACCATGCCAGTAACAAAGGTAGCAGTGCCCTCCACCAGGCCCTACACCGGGTAGAGAGCCTACCAGGACCGTCTCCTCCTCGCTTTCCGTCGTCGGATGGCGGGTCAGGGTCCAGCGCTCCGGCGAACCCCTCCTGCGGCCCGCAGACAGCGACCGGGCCTTCGGCGACGCCTGCATCTGCAGCTGCTGGAACGACTGCTGCAGCAGATGCTGGTACTGCTGCTGCTCCTGCTGCAGCTGGTCCTGCAGCAGCTGCTGCTCCTGCTGCAGATGCCTGTGCTGCTGCAGCAACTCCTGGTAATCCTGCTCATACTGGGCGAGCTGGGCTTGCAGCTGCTCGGTCAGCGGCGTCGACGACGGCGTCTGGGTGCCGCGGCTCAAGGCGTTCCGGGCGGCGCTTCGGGCGGCCAGGAAGTCGCGGAGGTCGTCCAGCCAGCTAGGGGAGAGGCTCTGTGGGTTCGGAGTAGGCAGGGAAAGCGAGAAGCCGAGAACATAAGCCGCAGCAAAGGTGGGTGGGGGAGAGGCGGGGGGAGGGCAGTGGAAGCGGGCCGGCGGGTGATTCGGGGGGCGGGATGGGCACAGTATGTGGGATCTCAACGTCTACGTGGCTTGTGGCTGTATGTGCTGTCGCAAGGCGGTATGTGGGGTCTCAACGTCTACGTGGCTTGTGACTGTGCTGTCGCAAGGCGGTATGTGGGGTGTCAACGTCTACGTGGCTTGTGGCTGTGCTGTCGCAAGGCGGTATGTGGGGTCTCAACGTCTACGTGGCTTGTGGCTGTGCTGTCGCAAGGCGGTATGTGGGATCTCAACGTCTACGTGGCTTGTGGCTGTGCTGTCGCAAGGCGGTATGTGGGGTCTCAACGTCTACGTGGCTTGTGGCTGTGCTGTCGCAAGGCGGTATGTGGGATCTCAACGTCTACGTGGCTTGTGGCTGTGCTGTCGCAAGGCGGTATGTGGGATCTCAACGTCTACGTGGCTTGTGGCTGTGCTGTCGCAAGGCGGTATGTGGGGTCTCAACGTCTACGTGGCTTGTGGCTGTGCTGTCGCAAGGCGGTATGTGGGGTGTCAACGTCTACGTGGCTTGTGGCTGTGCTGTCGCAAGGCGGTATGTGGGGTCTCAACGTCTACGTGGCTTGTGGCTGTGCTGTCGCAAGGCGGTATGTGGGGTCTCAACGTCTACGTGGCTTGTGGCTGTGCTGTCGCAAGGCGGTATGTGGGGTCTCAACGTCTACGTGGCTTGTGGCTGTGCTGTCGCAAGGCGGTATGTGGGGTGTCAACGTCTACGTGGCTTGTGGCTGTGCTGTCGCAAGGCGGTATGTGGGGTCTCAACGTCTACGTGGCTTGTGGCTGTGCTGTCGCAAGGCGGTATGTGGGATCTCAACGTCTACGTGGCTTGTGGCTGTGCTGTCGCAAGGCGGTATGTGGGGTCTCAACGTCTACGTGGCTTGTGGCTGTGCTGTCGCAAGGCGGTATGTGGGGTCTCAACGTCTACGTGGCTTGTGGCTGTGCTGTCGCAAGGCGGTATGTGGGGTGTCAACGTCTACGTGGCTTGTGGCTGTGCTGTCGCAAGGCGGTATGTGGGGTCTCAACGTCTACGTGGCTTGTGGCTGTGCTGTCGCAAGGCGGTATGTGGGATCTCAACGTCTACGTGGCTTGTGGCTGTGCTGTCGCAAGGCGGTATGTGGGATCTCAACGTCTACGTGGCTTGTGGCTGTGCTGTCGCAAGGCGGTATGTGGGATCTCAACGTCTACGTGGCTTGTGGCTGTGCTGTCGCAAGGCGGTATGTGGGGTCTCAACGTCTACGTGGCTTGTGGCTGTGCTGTCGCAAGGCGGTATGTGGGGTGTCAACGTCTACGTGGCTTGTGGCTGTGCTGTCGCAAGGCGGTATGTGGGGTCTCAACGTCTACGTGGCTTGTGGCTGTGCTGTCGCAAGGCGGTATGTGGGGTCTCAACGTCTACGTGGCTTGTGGCTGTGCTGTCGCAAGGCGGTATGTGGGGTGTCAACGTCTACGTGGCTTGTGGCTGTGCTGTCGCAAGGCGGTATGTGGGGTCTCAACGTCTACGTGGCTTGTGGCTGTGCTGTCGCAAGGCGGTATGTGGGATCTCAACGTCTACGTGTGTAGTGCTTGGGCGGAGCAAAGGCTACTCGAGATGCTGTGCGACGCCTTTCTTAGGCTTTATGCTAGCCGACTGTACGGCACCTATGACCTCGGCGTTACATTCCCCCCCCTCTAAAGGGAACGTCCTCGGTCCTCACTGCGTCCTCGCAGTGTCTGTGCACAGTCCACTCCGCCTTTCACCACCTTTGCATGCCTGGGGTCTTAGCCAGGTCTTCGGCATTGGGGTGGACAGCTTCCCAAGTCAGGTCATGCCGCGGCATACATGCCTCTAGCCTTAATTTGAAAGGTTTTCTGGAGTGGAAGCCTATCCGCGAGTACCAGGGATCGAACTGATGACCTCTGAGAGACTGTACGACAGTACTGGTCTCGATACCAATGTAGTGCTTGGGCGGAGCAAAGGCTACTCGAGATGCTGTGTGACGCCTTTCTTAGGCTTTATGCTAGCCGACTGTACGGCACCTATGACCTCGGCGTTACAACGTGGCTTGTGGCTGTGCTGTCGCAAGGCGGTATGTGGGGTCTCAACGTCTACGTGGCTTGTGGCTGTGCTGTCGCAAGGCGGTATGTGGGATCTCAACGTCTACGTGGCTTGTGGCTGTGCTGTCGCAAGGCGGTATGTGGGATCTCAACGTCTACGTGGCTTGTGGCTGTGCTGTCGCAAGGCGGTATGTGGGGTCTCAACGTCTACGTGGCTTGTGGCTGTGCTGTCGCAAGGCGGTATGTGGGATCTCAACGTCTACGTGGCTTGTGGCTGTGCTGTCGCAAGGCGGTATGTGGGGTCTCAACGTCTACGTGGCTTGTGGCTGTGCGTGGCAAGGCCTGAACCCACCGTGGCGTCCCTGATCAGCTCAATCATCCGCATGAGTTCGTCCGGCGGGTTCTTGAGTAGCCCGGCGAGCAGGTCATCCGAGAACGAGCCCAGCCTGCGGGGTAAAGGCGGAGGGGTGAGGGCGGGCCGTGGGAACGCGCACGCCTACCTGTCTAGACTCCAGAGCTGCAACGGACGGAGGCGACACGCGACAGTGTTGTTACGTGTCGGTTTGCACCGGCGAAGGATCCGTTAGGGCCCACCGTGAAACCACCGAATCCCATTCAGCATCAGGCGTGCGTGTGTGGGAGGTCGGGCACTGGCAACGCCGGTACCCGCGTGCGTGCGAGTAAGACTCTGTCTGTACGGGTTCCAGGAACCTGCCCGTATCCGGTGGGCGGCACCTGCACGCGCTGGCGAGGCACCTCCCGAAAAGGAACCCCTGCCATAACGCTATTACGTACGGCGATAACCTTAGTTACCGGCAGTACTGTATTGACTGCCATGCCGTGGGGCGGATAGGCACCCCATCCACACACACGCACACACGGGTGCGTTCCTCTGCACACGACTGCGTTCCTCTGCACACGACTGCGTTCCTCTACCGTACCTCTTGAGGGTGTTCTTGTCCATCGCTGCGAGACGTTGCAGGACCGGCAGCGGCGCCGCCAGCAGGGACGCCAGCGTCGAGCCGCCCAGCCCGCCCAGCGCCGCCGCCGCCGTGGCCGCCTCAGGCTCCAGCGTCCGAGTGTACTGCGCGTGACTCAGCGCCGGCCCGCTCGGCCGCTGGCGCACCAGCTGCCCCGCCTGCGACGCACCGCCCTTGGCCTGCTGCTGCCACTGCTTCGGGTCCTGTGGGTTGGCGTCCAAGCCCAGGGCGGCTGCGGCCGCCTTGCCGGCGGCGGTGGTGGTGACGGGCCTGCTGCCCGCGTTGCCGTCGCCGCTGCTCCTCGGCCGCAACATCGATGGCCGCGACGGCGGTCGCGACCCATCCCCAGCGCCTCCACTGCTGCTGCCGCTGCCTGGCCTCGCCCCGACGGCGGTCGGTCCGCCGAGCGCCTCCGCCAGGTTTCGAACCGCCGACGTGTCGAGCGCGGACAGCAGCGTGGACAGCACCCGGGCGTCGTCAGCGCCGGCGCTTGACGTCAGCGCGCCGAGGCGCGAAATGGCGGTGTCGGAGAGGTTGGCGAGGAGGCCCAGGGTTGGGGCCGGGAAGCGCGACAGGAGGGCGTTGAGGCTGTCGGGGTCCAGCTGTGGCGAGGCCAGGCCGCGTAGGCCGGCGTCGTCGAGGGACACCAACTTTTCCACGGCGGGGCCGGGCACGTAGGACAGCCTGCGGTGCGGCGGAAGGCGGCGAGAAGTTGTTCGTTGTTCGTTGTTCCCTGTTCGTCCTTCGTTGTTCGTTGTTAGTTGTAAATGTTAATGCTGCTGTCAGTTTACAGTTTCTGTTGTTGTTACAGCGGGTGAGAAGTGCGGGTGAGGAGGAATGGAGTATCGCTTTGCGTGATACCGTAGGGCACGCAAAGCAAGCGTGCGATTGGACGTCACCACAGCAGCACCGGCCAACCAGCGCCGGGCTCTTCTGTCGGATCCAGCGCCTGGGTAGAGGTGTAGGCCCTAATGGGCACCTTCCACCGCGTGTCGCCCCCCGATCAGCAAAATCCGGAACTTCAGCTGCTCCAGCGACTCCGTCCCTTCTCTCAAACAAAACACGCAAACGTACATCACGCAAAGACACACGCGCAACCATGTACTGCGTGTCGTACACATGTGCCGTATACCTGTGTCCTAACGGCCAAAACAGCCATCGCGCGGAGACCTGTTGGTAGGGAAAAAGCTGTCACATACCTGCCCAGCAGCTGGGGCGACAGGTCCGCCAGCAGGTGACTCAGAGCGGAGGGGTCCAAGTCGGGGGAGGCCAACGTCCGCACCGCGTCCGGCTGCAGCGCCGTAACAGTCTCCAGAGCGGCGCGAGGCAGACCCAGCACCCTGGGGGATGCAGCGCAGCAGTCGAATCGAATCGAATCGAATTGAATTGAATCGAATCGAATCGAATCGATCGATCGATCGATCGAATCGATAGATAGATAGTTAGATCGAATCGATAGATAGATCGATTAGGTGTATGCAGTCGTGGAGCAAATAATGAGTGGGCAGGGGAGGAAGCGAGCGAGTGCGTGCTGAGTGGGGCCGGTGTTATGCGCTCGAGGGCGGGCGCAGTGCTGAAATGCAGCGCCGGGCACGGTCCCCCCCCCCCATGGGCCTTTGCCCTACATCCAGCCCCGACATCAACCAGCTGTAGCTGTACATGCGTGGCTTCCCGGCGGCACGGCTTCCCGTGGGCCTACCAGTACTCCGGGCAGCGGCCTGGGGAAAGGAAACCCCTCTCCTCGGTGGCAACGAAACCCCCTCTTCACCTCCTCTACGACCAGGGCTAACGGCAATCCCTACTCCGGGATGAGAGATCTTAGGATGAACGATGAAGTTCAGTTCTTTCTCCCACGCGCAGGACTCCCACGTTGCACCCCAGGTCCCCAGTCGGCGGCGGCCTCGCTCGCTCTGTCGCTCACCCACCCGCGTATGAGTTCCGCCGGCATGTCGGGCAGGGTGGCGCCCACCAGGGCGCTCAGGGCGGCGGCGTTCAGGCCGGAGGAGTTCGTGATGGCATGGATGACGTCCTGAGGCAGGGCCGCCAGTCTCGACAGGGCGGCGGGGCCCAGGCCCAGCACCCTGCGTGTGTGCGGTGCGGTGCGCGGTTCGGTGCGCGGTGCTCGGTTGGTGAGGTTCGGTTCGGTGCGGTTCGGTTCGGTGCGCGGTGCAGTGCGGCGTGTTGCAGCGGGCTTTGTTAGCAGTTGGGTGGGTGTACCGTGCGTATGCGCACCGAGAGCGTAAGGGAAAAAGCCAAAGAAGGAGCAGCTGGGAAACGAGGTGTCAGGCGGCTAACACACGAGGCCGCCAGCACAAGCAGGCGGACGGGGTTGGGCCATGCGGCAGCAGAGCCCAACGGCGCGCGGGGTGCCGGTAGGGTGGTGGGGGCCCGTCCCAAACTAGAGCGGTTGGTGCTCTACCGCTACCATCGGTGTGGGCCCGCCTTCAACAGTTTGGGCTTCGCCCGCGGCAGAGCCATGTGCGGTTTTAACCGGTAATTGGTTTTGGGTGCACTGCAGCAAGGTTTGGCCCATTGTTTCATGTACGCGCATGCTGTGATTGCCGTACTGCCGTACTCCCGTACTGCCGTACCTGTTGACGACATCCAGTGAGAGGCTCGACAGGCTGGCTAGCAGACGGCTCAGCGCTGCAAGATCCAGATCCGGGGTTTCCAGGAATTTGATCGCAGTTGGATCCAGATTTGTCAAGTTCTCCTGCGATTGTGTCGGCATGCCCAGCAACCTGCGTACAGGCGATTGGGTGGGCCGTCGGCGTTTCCAGGTTGGGACGGCTCCAGGGATTGCGGGGGATCACACGAGGTTGGCAGCGGCCATGGGTGGTACACGTTTGCCAGTGGTATTCCAGTTTTGACCATGGTTGCGGCTTCGGTTGTGATACGGGCTGCGGTTTCAGTTATGATCATATTTGTTTCTTTTAACGCTTATGCACCCGGTCTCCCACCCCAAACAAAGTGCTCAGCATGGGTTGGAAGTATAGGCATCGTGAGGCTTCGGCTTGCTCAGCAGCAGTCTCCAAAAACTCGAAACGGTGGGAAGCGGTGTGTTAAGGGGATGCGGGGGCGCGGACGACGCGCGAGGCCGCCATCCTGCCCCCCTTTCCCTGCCACCTCGCCTCCACCCGCCCGCCACGGGAACGTGCCCCCCGCTAGGATGTGTTGGACCTACTTTTCCAGCAGGGCGGTTGGCTTCCCCATGAGTGCCGCCATGACGGAAGGCACTGCAATCGTCTCCAGCAGCAGCTGCAGCCGCTCCACGTCTTGGCCCTCGTTGGAGCCGGAGCCGCGGCCCCCGCTGGCGCTGACGGAGCCGGAGTTGGGGCGCTCCCGGCTTGACGCGGAAGCAGGGCCCTGGCCACCGGAAAGTACGGCCGCCATCATCGCCTCGAGTGCCTCCAAGACGCCGGGAGGGCAGAGCTGCGCAGGTGGGGGGGGGTGAGGGAATTGGGCCACCCCAGGTGCGGGTGCGGGTGCGGGTGGGGGCGCGGGTGAGGGCGCGGGTGCGGCAGCGTGGGGTTTATCTTAGGGTGTACGACAAGCGACGTGAGAGGTGTGTGTGTTTTACTGTGGCCGACTATCTGCGTTGCCCGTCTACCAGGCTTATGCATCCCGTGTCCGCCTCCCGTGTCTCCGCTGCCCACCGTACCCGATCACGGTTTGACGAGCACGGTTTTGACGATCACGTTACCATATCAAAGGAAAGACTATGACATCGTTACGGCCCGTGGTTACCCCCGTGGTTACCCCCGTGGTTACCCCCGTGGTTACCCCCGTGGTTACACCCGTGGTTACACCCGTGGTTACACCCGTGGTTACACCCGTGGTTACCCCCGTGGTTACCCCCGTGGTTACACCCGTGGTTACACCCGTGGTTACACCCGTGGTTACCCCCGTGGTTACCCCCGTGGTTACCCCCGTGGTTACCCCCGTGGTTACACCCGTGGTTACACCCGTGGTTACACCCGTGGTTACACCCGTGGTTACACCCGTGGTTACACCCGTGGTTACACCCGTGGTTACACCCGTGGTTACACTTTACCTTCAGCCAGGGTGGCAGCTGTGGGGCATCCTGTGACGATGTCCGGTGTGCGGGGGCGAGGTGGCGGATGGGAAGAGGGGGGAGAGGGGGAAAGAGGGGGGAAGAGGGCGCAAGATTTGGGAAGCCGGCAGGGCGGCAGCTGGTCTGGATGTGCGTGGCGCGCGCCTTGCAAACCCTAAGCACCGTGCTGCAGGAGATCCTCCACGCACCAAACGGCGCTTCTGATTTGCGCGCACTGCCGACTACCGACACGATTGCGCTGGATCAAACACGGCTTTCCTCATTGTCTCTCCCCCCCCCCCCACGGTCAAACATATGTATGGCTTTCCAATCAGTCAGCTTGCGGTACTGCCGTGGCGGTACTGCCGTGGCGGTACTGCCGTGGCGGTACTGCCGTGGCGGTACTGCCGTGGCGGTACTGCCGTGGCGGTACTGCCGTGGCGGTACTGCCGTGGCGGTACTGCCGTGGCGGTACTGCCGTGGCGGTACTGCCGTGGCGGTACTGCCGTGGCGGTACTGCCGTGGCGGTACTGCCGTGGCGGTACTGCCGTGGCGGTACTGCCGTGGCGGTACTGCCGTGGCGGTACTGACGCGGCGGTACTGCCGTGGCGGTACTGCCGTGGCGGTACTGACGCGGCGGTACTGCCGTGGCGGTACTGCCGTGGCGGTACTGCCGTGGCGGTACTGACGCGGCGGTACTGCCGTGGCGGTACTGACCTAAGCGAATGGCGCATGTGTGGTAGTTTGTGGGATTCGAGAGGCGAGGACGGAGCGATGCGGCAATGCGTGGAGACACCCTCCCCCCAAAACACACACACACACACCGTCGTGGCTGGGTTAGCAACCCCTGGTCAGCGTCAAGGCCCGGATACTGTAACGACACAGACACACACTCACACACAGAGAGACACAGACACAAACAAACAATACCTTGGTTGGCGAGGGCGACCTCATCTGCTGCAGCAGTCGCTCCACCCAGTCGGGTGGCAGCCACGTCAGCAGCTGCGGCCAGGAGTTGAGTCGCATGCGCTCCGCCCAGGAGGGGGGCACCTGGCGCATGACGCTCAGCCAAGCTGCGCCAGGAGCGGGGACGAGGGGCCGAGAGGGCGAGGGGGGAGGGGGGAGGGCGGAAGGACGGCATGGGGCGGAAGGTGAGGGGCCGAGGAGGCGAGGGGGCGAGGGACGAGGGGGCGAGGGACGACATCGGGCGGAGGGTGAGGGGGTGGCGGGGGTTTCAACGGCGGCAGATGGCAGGTGGTGCGGTGCCCTGGCCGCCCTGACCGGCGCGCGCCGCCTCCCCACACCGCGGCCGCGTGTCAGGTAGGGTAATGCACCGCGGCCGGAGATAGATCCTTTTGGGTCCTTCCACAGTGGGACGGTTCCTTCACGATACGGCCAAACGTCGGCAAGCGCCCGGAAACGGTAACACAGCGCCGCTGTCGGTAAGGTGCCGCGGGGCATCTTCGGTCGGTTGGGACCCTGCTACGGGACACTCTCCGTAACCGAACCGCTCGGTGATTAAGGTGGGTGGGTGCGTGAGTGAGTGAGTGGGTGAGTGAGTGGGCCCTCCACCCCCCTTCACCGCCTGCCGGTCTGCCTCTCTCCTGGCTGTCTGCCGGTCGGTCTTTGCGAGCCCCATTGGGTCCCAAACTCACTGCGAGGCAAGGAGGCCAGCACCGCAGCGGCCTCGGGGGGCAACAGACTGACGTACGCCGCCGCATTCTCCAGACTGGCGCGGCTGGCGCGGATGGCCTGCGCGCGGGGAGCGAGGACGCCCGGTACGGTAGTCCGGTATGTTTGGGGGTTAGAGATTGTGATTGGGGCCATAAACCGCGCGGTCCGGCCCGGCCCGGCCCGGCCCGGCCCGGCCCGGCCCGTGTTCGTTTTGCTTGTACAAGCACCAGCTGTGTGTGTGCGCTTCTGCGCGGGGATTTAATGAGGAGGCGCGCGAGACACCGGGGGTTCTGAGAGCTGCTTGTGGCGGCCCACGAGGTCCCGCCGCAATCGCCCCACCACCACCACACACGCACATACACACAGACGTGTTTTCAATTCGCAATCAAACGTACAAATCTCCCCATCGCCCCTTGCAACACCGCCAGAGCATATTGAGCCCCCAAGACTCCCCGTCCCCCACCCCCAGCCCCAAGCCCACCCCTACCTGCGCTGCCCGGGCGTAGATGGAATCCTCGTCGTCTGTTCCCGCCGGCTCGAAGATGGGCCCCAGCTGCGACATCGCCTCCAGACCTGCTGGATCGCAACGAAGCCAACCGCCAACCGTCAACAGTCAACCGTAGCCAACCGTCAAGTCAGGCAAGCGACCACCGCACCAGGCGGCGGCCGTTCCAGAAAGGGATGTGGTTCGGTGCCCGGGAGCCGCACCGTCCATTTTACAGAGCCTCGAGGCGGCCCGCAATCACCCAGGTTACGACACCCCCGTGCTACTTCCTGTACGGATGTGTGTATGTGTGTGTGCGTGTGTGTGTGATTTTCCCACGTTCCGGGCAGCCAGGCACCCAGGGTCCCAAGGTTCCCGAAGTCCCTTGTCCCAGACAGGCAGGCAGACAGGGTAACAGGCCAACGAGACAAAGCGCCGAAGAGCCGTTCCCTGTCTGCCCCCTGCCTCCTGGCCCCCCGCCGCAATAAATCAACGAAACCACCACTATGCACGTAGCGTGTAGCAAGCTCCGCAGCGCACTGACCGCATACCGCATACACTGTCGTACCCCGTGCTCACCCGTCGCGCTGAGCCGCGGGTCGTTGGGCAGACCACCCGAGTCTCCCGGCGCCGCCCTGGCCGGCTTCCCCAGGGCGGCCGCGATGGCAGCCGCCGCGGCCGCCGCGTCCGAGGTCAGGCTGCTCAGCTGCGACAGTCGATCCGAGTCCAGAAGCGCGTCGCCCGGTGCGGAGTTCTGCCCCGACGCGAGGCCGGCCGATCGGCCAGACATGGCATCTTCACAGGGGATATGCGTGGCGGGGGGATGTTGGGGGGTTTTGAGGGGTTTTTGTGGGTTTGACGGGGGTTAGGGGCGGGGTGGTGGAGGGGGTTGGAGGGGGTTGGCGGGCCAGAGGATACAAGGGTAACTTCCACGACGCTTGCTTCGTTGCATGGCCCCTCATTGCCGGTAGCTTGTTGCTGTGGTAGATACCGTGGGTGCCATTCCCTGGTTGGGTGGGTTGAGCCAGCGGTAGGCCGGCCAGCGGCTGGCAGCCAAGCGTCGTGCCCTACGCGTAGGCCTCCAACAAACCTCACGGCCCCTTCCCCTCCACCCTACGCCCCTACCCGCACTGCAGCTAAAACAACGAGCACTCGCCTAGCCAGGCCCGCCAGGAAACGGCGGCAACCCCTGCCAACCGGCACATCGCACCCTCTCCCAAACCCAGCCACCCTTCCGCCCCAACCCCCCTTCCCCCGCCTGCCGCCCCCCCCACACCCCCCCCGCGCCCCGCTCCGCCCGCGCAGCACGCGCCCATCTCCCACCGTATTGCGACAGCGGCGTCGTGAGCCGGCTGGGCCTCCTGCCCACCGTCCCACCTCCCAGCATCGGCGGCGTCGGAGACACGCTGCCGCCGCTGCCGCCCCCGCGCGGGCTGCCGGGCACCAAGCCACTGCTGCCGCCGCTGTCGCCGCCGCCGCTCACGTGGGGCATGGATGGACTGCCGCTGAGGCGCGAGGGCGGCGTCAGCGGGCGGCGCGCCCCGCCGATCATGCTGTTAGTGCGTGAGGTGCGGGCGCCGGGCACCGTGTACATGGCCGCGGTGGCGGTGGCGATCATTTCGCCGGTGGCATCTGGGAGCTGGGACGCCGCCAGGCCGCCCGAGTGCTGCAGGGAGGCGGAGTGCACTGCCGCCATCGCCTCCGCCGCCTTACTGGCGGAGCCCTGTGTGCGTGTGTGCGTGTGTGTGCGTGTGTGCGTGCGTGTGTGTGGTTGGGGGGAAGGGAGGGAGGTGGAGGGGAAGGGGAAGGGGAAAGGAGGGAGGGGTAAGGCAAGCAGAAGAGAGAGAGAGCCGGTGTCATGCATGCATGCATTGGCGCCGGTGTCAAAGCAGTGTCTTGGCCCGCGGGCCCGCTGGCTTTCAGCCTTCCGAGAAGCCCGCCCTGTCGCAACCCGCCCCAAAGAGACGGACACGGACACGGACACACGGACACAGTGACACGGACGCAGTGACACGGACCTGCAGTCGCTCCCACTCCTCCTCAAGCGCCTTCATGCGTGGGTCGTCCTTCTCGCTGCCGTCCCCATCCGTCGACTCCTCGGTCTCGCCCCGGGTATCCGACGTGACCTCGCTGTCGACCTGACTGCGGCCACTGCCGCGCCGCTTCAGAGACATCATGGCCTGTGGTGGCGGGTTGTGGGTGGCGGGTTGTGGGTGGGTGGGTGGGTGGGTGGTGGTGGGTGGTGGGTGATGGGAATGGAGCCATGAACCGTTTTCGTAGTGGACTCCAGGCCTAAGAATGGTCGTCGTCTCGTCGGTGCGGCTGGTGTGTGGGGGAAGGCACGGGCAAGGACCGCCCCATGGCAGCGTCGGAACGCCTGATGGCAGTCACAGGATTGCGGTTCGTCACACGGTGCCGTAAACATCTTTCGCCTTGCATCTCACGTCATTGGATCGCAGCCTTGCTGAGCTGTCCCCTAGGGTTTGCATCGCATATTCTTACATCGTACACACCGCTTCGCTACAGCTAGGTCCAGGTACCGTAAGTTGCAGGAAATCTGGAGGCTTACGTGCTAGGGTAAGGGGCGCGAGTCTTCCCCCCCCCCTTTCTCTCGCCGGCACCCGCAACCATCACGACTAACAAGTAAGCGTTCGCCACCCCAACCACTCTAACCACCCTAACCACCCTAACCAACCTGCATGGCCTTGATGGAGGCCAGCCGCCTCCTGGCCAGCTCGCGGCGCCGGCGGTCTCGCAGCTCCCGAAAGTAGGCATCCAAGGGGTGCTCGTCTAACACGATATTGCTCTCCTTGTCCCTGTGCGTTTTGTGGTTTGTGTACACATCCGAAAACAAGTCAGATCTCAGTCCCTGTGTCTGTGTGTGTGTGTTCGTTTAATGCTATAATAGCCGTAAACGCAGGACCCCGCAGAGATTCAGGGCCAAAGACACAGAGACACTTGGAGGCGCCGACGGCACGGTCGGAAACGCAACGAAAACGTAACGAAAACACACTCGCGCGCCCCGTCCTTTCAGCCCACCACTCCCGCCCCCCCCCCCAGAAGAACAGAAGCCACCACACACGGGCGCACGCATACACACACACGCACGTGTGCACGGACACGTGTGCACGCACGCACCTGTACATGGCTCCGATGCCGGTATCATCTGGGATCTCTTCGAAGCCCTCCGGCAGCGGCGCCACACAGGCCAGCTGCCCCACCTGGAAAGCGTTTTAGGTTTTAGGGTTTTAGGGTTTTAGGGTTTAGGGTTTAGCGTTAGTTGGAGTAGCGCGTAGGGGTCGCACACGCACATGAACGGACCGACGGATACAGAGTTACAGACCCCACTTCAGCGTTGGGCTCCCGCTTGCCTGTCCTCTTCATCCTCCTCGGATAATGCATTCGGGACCCCTCTTCCAACTTCCCTTGCCCCACGCTCGTTCAAAACCCTAAAACCCCCTCCACCGAAAGCCTGCCTCAC
Source organism: Pleodorina starrii (assembly GCA_030267565.1). Taxonomy (NCBI): domain Eukaryota; kingdom Viridiplantae; phylum Chlorophyta; class Chlorophyceae; order Chlamydomonadales; family Volvocaceae; genus Pleodorina; species Pleodorina starrii. The sequence goes on along the minus strand of BRXU01000025.1, from coordinate 97,097 downwards.
CAGAATGGCACGCGCCCTTCCCTCTCCCCCTGATCTCCGGTTTTCTCTCTCCCTCTTCCGCCCCTCCCCTTCCACTCCCCGCCTCCCCCACCCCACACCTTCTCTCTCTCCCTCTCTTTGCTCACCTCCTGGATATAGACGTCCTCTTCAGGCTGGATCTGAAAGTACTCATTCATGCGGGAGATCTGCAACGACAAACCGATAACGAGTCAGCCAACCAACTACCGGTAAATAACCAACCCCACCAGAGCAGCCCGCTCGTTAAGATTGCCACATGAGGGAGCGTTCAACGGTGATTTGCTGGGCTGGGCTGGGTCCACTGCAATACGATTTATTCAGTCACCGGCGCAAGCCACGCGCGGCGTATCGCTGCTTGACGGTGGTCCGGAAGGGTACGGCATGGCGGGTACTTGGGTTTTGGGCTGGCGGTAGCACGCTCTTCTTCTGCTACCTTACCGTTTACCAACCAACCAACCAACCAACCAACTAGCCCAACCACCCAACCAATCAAAGGACCGCCCAACTAACCCAACCACCGACTGCTCGCCGGTCTGGCCGGGGGCCGTCCTTACCTCCTCGTCCGTGGGTGGCCGCGACTCCAGATTCTTGAGCAGCACTCGGTATCCGCCCATGTCCATGAACAGCGCACCACGGTAGTACTCGATGCAGGGGTGCTGTGTGGTTGTCTCTCCGGTGGGAGTGTAGGTGTAGATCCTGCGAGGCGGTGGAGGAGCGGCGCAGGGGCGGTGACGCGGGTTGGCGACGCGAGGCGAGGCGCGAGGCGTGAGGGACGGGGCGGGGAGGGACGGGGAGGGACGGGGCGGGGAGGTGGTGGTGAGAGAGATGACTTCCCCGCCACAGCGGTGGAACGAAGGCGGAGAAGCGAGCGCGAAACAGGACCCAGCAGTACATACCCACGTACCATACCATACCCGGTAGCCGGTACCTTACAGATAGCATATGTGTGTGTTACCTTACAGATAGCATTCAGCATACAGATAGGAGTGTGTTACCAGACAGATATCAGATGTCGGCATCAGATGTCGATATCAGATGTCGACAGGGGCGCTGCCACCGTGTCGCCGCCGGTGGCTGCGCCGCCACGGATTCGCTTGCGAGTGCTGCGGAGGGTCGCTCGCGGCGGCCCCCAGGGCCGCCCGCTCGTCACCGTCAGTTCGACTGCTTCGATGGCGTTTCCCGTCGAACTGCAGGGCCCTAGCCTGGCGGCCGCAACGCGTCCCGCGATATGGGTTGACCCACGTCTATACCCCTGACGGCCCTACGTCCGGGGGTACCGTATGTGGCCGTACCCCAGGTACCGTGCCCGCCCCGCTGCGTTTGGAGTTTGGACCCACCATCGCTTCTTCTTCGGGTCGAATTTGCCGGTCCATCGAGCCGGCATGGACTCAGGCTTTGCCATGTCTTCCACAAGCAGCATGAGTCGGGCATCTTTCTGCAAGGGGGAGACAAAGGTGTGGGAGAGAGACAGGTGTGGGAGGGAGGGAGAGAGAGAGGGGGGGCAGATGGAGACGCGTCTCGAGCAGGGTATTTAGAGATGATGCCGCAGCAGGGGGATGGAGGAAGAAGACGAGGGGGGCGGAGGATCTGTTGGCCACAGCCGACCGCCCGCCCGGTGCCCCGGGCAGGGGGAAGGCGGACCGCGGTACGGGGCGCTTTGCGATCCGTTGCGTGCGCATTGAAGGCATGCGTGAAAAACATCGTGCAACATTGAGCTAGAAGCGTTGCTGGTTTGTGGAGTTAGTTTGTGCAACGGGAAGCCCTCAAAGTTGTTCGCCCTCGCGCCCCCACTCAGTCGGGCTTCGAGAGAGCGCTACGCGACCGCCCAGGAGGAACCCGCCAGCGGCCTCCTGGCCGGAATTCCGGCTTTTGAGCACTGCGAGCTTACCGGGTTGACCCCAATTTGCTTGGCGAGGGCCACCAACTCGGGGCCATAGCTTTTGGACGACATCCTTGCAAACCTCTTCCAGACGATGGCGTTGATAACGTTGGCTCAAGGAGCTTATAATGAAATGAAACGACTGAATAACCCTGCTCGCCGCGGCGGTCTCTGGCGAGTCGGTTTCCGCCTTACGCACGCATACCACGACGTTTCCGTCGCCGCAGGAGCAGACGTGAAATATGAGGTGATTTTAGCTTGCTATACGGATGACATTGCTTTGTGGCGTCGGCCTGAAAGTAAGCGCTCGGAGGTTCCCCGCGCGAGGATTGGCGTGGCGTGCTCGGCTCGCCTTGACAGGCGTGCACCCAGAGGTGTCCAGAAGTTGTCTACGTCATGTGATGGAATCATTTAGTCCACTTGTTATTGTCGGTGCGGAGGACGGGTTGGAGCGTCACCTCAGACATGTGAAGCATTCGGCCGACGTAAACCGACCTATCCCTCGTGGTTAAAGTTTCTGTGTCAATTGTCAGCGCACTATCATTACTCTCGACTACCAGCTTCTAATTACGTCCTTCAGCCTAGGTAAGAGTCGAAAGTAGGTCGTGGCGTACGACGACGCGCCTCTGCGTCTCCCTGAATAACTATGAACCTTCAATGTGGTTTACGACAAACATTATTAAACCTTACAAGTTGCGTTACTGTTATATGCCAGAATGTGTAGCTTTACCAATTACCAGGTCGATAAAGGTGGGTCGTCGAGGAGGTTGACCTGCCGACTCGTGCGTCGAACATCGCAAGTTCAGTGTTGGTTATTTCGAGCAAGCAGCTTTAAAAAATGGTTTTTAATCATTTTTATTTGAATACGCGCGCTGGCGAGTCAACCAAACGAGACCGCCGTGCCGCAAAGCGTTGCTCTGATTGACCAAAAGTTTACCATCGGCGCTGCGACCTGCAAGTGAGGTCCGGCTCCCGTTCAGCCTCACATGTCCCAAATACTGACATATCATACATGCCATAAAGAGGTTCCGCCTTCGGCAAGGCCTGGTGCATCGAACCCTTAGGAATTGGCGCTCGCGTTCACCTCCGGTTACGTATAGATTCCTGTACGTAACACCTCCTTCACAGCTCAACCAAACTCTTTACCGTGACAATCTAGCTCATTAATGCACGAACTCACTACCGCGCGCCAAAGGGGTGAGACCCCTGGACACCCCGCTGTACGGGTCTCGTGAGACTCCGAGTGGAGTTCCACAGTTCCACAGTTCCACAGTTCCACAGTTCCACAGTTCCACAGTTCCACAGTTCCACAGTTCCACAGTTCCACAGTTCCACAGTTCCACAGTTCCACAGTTCCACAGTTCCACAGTTCCACAGTTCCACAGTTCCACAGTTCCACAGTTCCACAGTTCCACAGTTCCACAGTTCCACAGTTCCACAGTTCCACAGTTCCACAGTTCCACAGTTCCACAGTTCCACAGTTCCACAGTTCCACAGTTCCACAGTTCCACAGTTCCACAGTTCCACAGTTCCACAGTTCCACAGTTCCACAGTTCCACAGTTCCACAGTTCCACAGTTCCACAGTTCCACAGTTCCACAGTTCCACAGTTCCACAGTTCCACAGTTCCACAGTTCCACAGTTCCACAGTTCCACAGTTCCACAGTTCCACAGTTCCACAGTTCCACAGTTCCACAGTTCCACAGTTCCACAGTTCCACAGTTCCACAGTTCCACAGTTCCACAGTTCCACAGTTCCATCCGCGAGATGGAAGCGGCCAGCAAGCGCGGCGCAAGTGTCCTCACAACACCGCCATCAATGGTGAAGCCCGCATCAAAGGTTCCCAACCTCGCGGATGGCAACAACGTAACACTAATAGCCAGGTTTCAAGGACTTGAGCAGGATGTGCCGGACAACATGGAGCATTCACCGGACAGATCAACGGCTTGTGACCTAACGACAGCCAGGAAGGAAATCGAGGACATTAGGAAAAAGTTTCAGGACATGATGGGGATTCTGGACATACGTGCAAGCCAGCACGCGGCCCTAGAAAAGGCGGTAAGCAGCCTGTCGGAGGGGCTGCTCACGGCGGTAGAGAAGCTAGACTCAGTGGGCTCGAAGCTGGACAGCCAGGCGACAACCATGCACGTCATCCAGCACCAGCAGCACCAGGACCGGGAGATACTGCAAAGCGCGGTGACGAAGCTTGGCGCCCTGCAGCAGCAGGTGGAGGCGCTGACCAAGGGCCTGGCAGCGCAGCAGGACGCGGCTCAGGCGGCCGCGCCAGCACGCGTTGCTCGGGCGAAGGAGGCCCGGGCCCCCGCGGCCCAGGCGGCAGCAACACCGCTGGTAGAGAGCGACTCGCTGATCCTGTCAGGGGTCAGCGGCAGCTACAACACCAAGCTGGTGCAGGACAGCGTAGACGCGCTGATGAGCGGATACATTAGGGCGGAGGGCGTGACCGCCGTGGTAGAGGAGATCCCGAGCCGCGGCCAGAAGCTGGACGAGTTCCGGCAGGCGCTCAAGATCCCCGTGGCGGGTGCTCAGGGAGCCGCGAGCAGCACCACGGGGGGCGACGCGGAGATGGCCGACCGGACGGCAGGAGGGGCCGACTCGCCGACACGGCGGGTCATCGTGCGCTTCGCGGGCAAGGAGGCGGACGTCGAGGTCGCCCGGTCAGCCTTCATCGGCTACGCGGCGTTTCTGAGGGAGGCGCTGCGATGGGTGGTGGGGGACAACCTCACCCCCGCGGGCCGCACAGCGCGCCGGGCAGTCTTCAGGGACTTTAAAACCCTGGAGGCCGGCGGCATGCGCCCCCGGTGGCGCAACGGAGCTCAGATATCCGTGATGCCGCCGGGGGAGCGGGTGCCGAGGCTTTGCACGGCGGAGGACGTACGGCGGTGCGCGGGGGAGCAGGAGGGTGCGCGCAACGTGAACCCGGATCAGTAAATGCCTGAGAATAGTCTGCGCATCGCGCTTTGGAATGTGCGGCATCTAGATGACGGCAAGCTGCAGGAGGAGCCTATGATATGGCATCTTCTGTCTAAGCATGACATTATTGTATGTGTGGAGACGCACGGCACAACCTCTCGACCCACCAAGAATGCGCATTTGCCGGGTTACAGGGTGCACTGCATGGACAGGCCTGGGGTGGGGGGTAGAGGAGACGGGGGGGTGGCAGTGTACGTCCACGACAGAATCGCCGACGGCTGCGAGCCACTGCTGTGTACAGCGGTGCCTCGAGGCTGCGAATCTGTGTGGCTACGGCTGCGATCCGACTGGGTTGACGCAGGGGGTCATAGCCTATTGGTGGGGGCATGCTACTTCGCGCCCGAAACCTCTTCCTATCATCGGGAGGGGCGCCCAGGGGCCTCATCCGCCGAAGTAGCCCTTGAAGTCTTCTCCACCCTACAGGAAAGACTGGGTACTCTGAGGCGCGACGAAGATCTGGTGCTGCTCGCGGGTGACTTTAATGCGCGGCTTAGCGGAGGGGCACACGGGGTATCAGACCTACCGGATGTGACCATCAACGAGTTGGCTGAGCAGCTACGGTTACCTTTTGGGTATGACGAGGACGCGTTTGGTGTACCGCGAGTGCGGAACTGCAAGGACGCTGATACTAATCATGCTGGTGAGGAGCTAGGAAATGTGTGTCGTTCGGAGGGATTATGCGTGCTAAACGGGAGGGTAAGGGGAGATGAGGAAGGGGCTCTTACGTTTCTGAGTGCTAATTCGGGGGTCGCAGGGGCGGAAAGGGGGAGCACAGTTGACCTGTTTGTGGCTAGCACGAACCTGTTTCAGAAATGTCGGAGCCTGATAGTCTACGACAACTTGCATAACAGGCTGCGCACGCAAGGGGCTGGGACGCGAACATTCAGCGATCACCGGCCAGTTGGCCTGGAGATTGGTCTGCAGCTGCGACGCCCGGATGGGGGGATACTAGCGCAACGGAATAAGAGTAAACGCATGAGGTTTGACGTGAAGCGATGGCGGGAATACGCGGCGCTGTTCACACCCGATGACAGCCCTACTCTAGCCGCCCTCGATGGGGTGGTAAAAGGGCTGGCTGAGGGCTCAGTGAACAGCACGCAAGCGGTTGACCGCATCGGAAACGTTCTGTACGGGGCCATGAAAAGGACGTTCGGAGTAGGGCAGCCAGGGCCTTAGCCCCGCTCAGGGCACGCCCCATGGTGGAACGAGGAATGTGCACAGAAGCATGCGATCATGGACGCGAAGTTGATCACTGCTCATGGGCAGGATAGGTCATCAGCGGCATGGTTAGCGTTCAGGGAGGCAAGGCAGGTGTATAATAGAGCGCGGAGGCACGCCATGGCGGCGTTTGAGCAGAAGGAATGGCGTGAGTTTATCAGTTCCTGCCGCGGGGACCCCAGGGCCCTATGGCAGAAGTTGGCGGGGGGGTACTCAGCCCATGTCCGATCTCTGAGGGAGATGTGTGGCGGGAGCATTTTCAGAAGCTGTACAATGAGAGGCAGCGGGAGCCCGACAACAGGAAAGCGTTTGAGATGCTGGCGTTTATCAACAGGGCACATGGGAACGGGGCATGGTGGAACGTCATGGGATGGGAAGAGAGGAACCGGAGGCAGGCGGCGGCGGATGCGGCACTCAACATTCCCATCGCAGTTGAAGAGGTAACCAGTGTCCTGGAGGATCTACCTAACGGTAAATCCAGTGGACCAGAGAAGGTGTGTGGGGAGTGTTACAAGTATGCTAGACGGCTGCGTAATAGTGATGATGACAGGCCGGAAATCAACCGGTTGGCGCCGGTGCTGCAGGCACTCATGGAGCACATCCGCTCCAAGGGTGATTTTCCGGAGCAGTTCACCGTGTCAGACCTGGTTCCTGTTTATAAGCGAAACGGACGTGACCCAACGGACTGTAGTAACTATCGGGGCATAGCGGTTGGCGGCGTACTCGCAAAATGCTACGCATCCGTGCTTGAGCGCCGCCTCACCAAATTCGCGGAAGCGGACCCTGTGGAGCTGCCTGTGCGTCACTGGTGCCAGGCAGGCTTTCGCCAGGGCCTAGGCACACAGCACCATCTTTTTGTGTTGCGTCATATCCTGACCCGTTACGCAAGACCTGGGCAGAGTGGGTTGCTGGTGTGCCAAATAGATTTTGAGAAGGCGTTTGATCGGGTGGATAGGAAGACGCTTTGGGCGCGGCTAGCAGAACGTGGCGTGGGGGGTCAATTGATGGACGCTCTGAGACGAGCATACGACAACGTGGAGCTTCGGGTGAAGGTGAACGGTCAGAGGGGCACGCCTTTTAAGTCGGATCAAGGGGTGAAGCAAGGGTGCCCCCTAAGTCCGGTCTTATTCGGAATGTTCATCGAGACGTTTGCGAACTACGTCGACGAACGCGATCGGCGGTGGCCACAGGGGGGGTCCCCGATCGTCGGGGGGAAAAGGGCTCCGGAGCTCTTGTATGCGGATGACTTAACGTTATTCGCAACGAACCCCGCACGCATGCAATTTCTGTTGGACAGATTGGTGGAATACTGCGAGGGCTTCGGGATGAGTCTGAACGTCAACAAGTGCGAGCTATTAGTTTTCGCCGGCAGGCAAGATACGCTAGCGACGTTGATGGAAGGTGCGAGCCAACTGAAATTCGCTGGGCAACCTGTCCCAGTGAAGGAACGTGCGAAGTACCTCGGCTTGCGATACGGACCCAGTTTTTCGTTTGATTCGTGCCGTATGGAGCTGTGCGATGTGGGGCGAAGAGCGGTGTTCGCGTTGATGCAGAAACTAGATAGGAATCGAATATGGGTCCCCGATCTTATGTTGCGATGCTTTGACGTGCAAATCAGGTCGTTACTGTCGTACGGGGCTGAAGTGTGGGGCCCTGACGCTATCCGTGAGGCGCTGGGGACCATGGGGCGTCAAAGAATTAAAGAGTGGCACCGTTGGGGACAGAGCCCTGGCTCAGCGCCAGCAGGGGAGAATGGGGTGTTGCTAAAGAAGTGGGGGAAATGGGTGAAGAGTGTAGGGCGCGCGGCAGGCGTCTTTGAGAGGTGTATGGCGGACCCGATGGTCGAGGTCCAAAGGATCTTTTTGCGGAAGGTGGTAGGCGCTAGCCTGCCGCCTAACCGACAATTGTTCGCGGAAACGTCGCAGTTACCATTGCACTACTTTTGGGCGCGACAGGTATTTGGCTTCTGGAAGCGTGTAGCGCGGCAATCCACGTCGTTGGCACGGGCAGTGCTTGAGGAAGATATCAAATCGTGGTTGGAAACAGATCATTCAGCCACGCACGAATATTTTTGGGCGGGTAAGGTGCTTCGGATTTTCGAGACTCTCGGATTTGACTACAGGCAACATGTACCCGTGGGTCTTAGCGATGAAGAGAAGGCAAAGGCGATCTTGGGCCTGGAGATCCCGTTTGACAATTTACTGGCCGAGTTCAGACGTCGCCTTCTGTTGGATTGGAGCTCGGGTAGCCTCGATAGGGACCCGCGGAATTTCCCAGAGTATGAGGAAGGGGGTGTGGGACGGGGAGCACCCGAGGTTACCGCGTGTCGGTACCTGAAATGGATGGGTGTGGCGTATTCGTTCTCGGACCACAAACGAACATTGGATCACTTGAGGGTGTGTATGCCGAGAAAGCACCACACGGCCCTGATGCGTTTTCGGCTGGGACGTTGGGACTTGGATGTGTCAAGGTTTGCACGGGGACCGGGTCGGAAACCGCGCGCGGAGAGGATATGTCGGGTGTGCCACGGCGGGTCGGTAGAAGACGAGTTGCACGTATTGATGGAATGTCCGGGCTATACGCCATTACGAGAGGCAATATGCTTCCCTATGGGTAGCAGCATGGTGGATGTGATGGGGACCTTTGACCCGGCGAAACTGGGCAGTCTCTTATCCCAGATTCAGAAAGCGCGTACCGAGCTGCTTGGTAGCTAACCATACGGCTTATGTTGTCTTAAAGTGCGCCCCTTGACGGATAACCGTTGTGGGGGGACGCATGTTACCAGCCATTTTGGCTCGTACACATGTAATGCCTCATGCCTCATGCCTCCGAGTGGACGGCCATCGGGCTCCCCGGGGGTCTCAGCCCTGATACCGTAGCGCGCCCTTCAAAAGTCTTCAATGCGCGAGTCTCAGAGGAATGAACTTAACAGCATTTTTAGTGCTTTGACTGCCTGATCAAATATGCGTTAGTTTGAGGGCCGTCAGCAGGTCATCAAATCCGCGATGAACGGAAGAACGGTCTCCGCACTTTGATAATAATAAGTTGTATACTTGGTTGTATCCTTCGTACTCATTGTAAGGCCGCTTTGAGCCTCCATGGTCATGGGAAAATGCATCCACCGCATCTTCGCACGTGTACGTGTCTCGCCCGCCACTAATCAGTACAATATTTTGCATAGAACACACAGCAATAGACTGACTAGTGGTGGCTGAGACCGCGAAGGGGTCTCAGGGGGTCTCACCCCTTTCGATAACTCAACATATGTTTCCTATACCCCCCCAGTCCATCGAACACTACGCCAGAAGGCCTTGTTAAGCCTTGCAGTTCAGACTTCTTGGGGAGAGGCTTTGTACAGCAAATGAAAACATACACTGTAAGCAACTGCGCTCGCCAATGGCACCGCCCACCATACCACGGACCCTCACGGACCAGCCACCCAGCAACCGGGGTCGCGCATCCCTGTCAGGGCGGCGTGTGGTGTCCTCACCATCCGGCCTTAGCGGGGGCGGAGCTCTACACGATGAGCCAGAGACGCAGGGTGTCGTGCTGTCGTCTCCTCGTCTGTCGTGACATTCCGCTGCAGCGCACGCATGATGGCCCGCATGCTTTCGTCCAAGCGCGCTCATATTAAATTGCCGCCGCCGATGACCATTCCTCCCAAGTACCTATAATTTCGGATGTTGTCGAATTGCCCCCAAAAATAAAAATAACACCTGTGGGGTGGGGTGGTCGATGGACGTCCCGCGGGCGTAGACGACTGAAATGCGTCCACAGGAGACCACAATAGATCCGGCCTCCCGAAAAGTAGTCAGCGGACATCCAGGCTCTGGAGCTTCGTTGGGCAGCAGCTTTACATTGGCGGAGGCATGTGGCCAGAGAGGAGGACATCGGCGCGGCCCATGTACCTACACACTGGGCATCCCAACCCCTTCCCTGGGTCGTTGGGTGTTGAGGTTGCGGTTGCGGTGGTGGGCTCCAGGGCCCCCCGGAAGAGCGGGGCCAGCGGTGGAGCCACAGCTGACCTTTCGTGCACTGTAGCAGTCCAGCAGAAAGCGAAGGCACAACCAGACCAGACCAGACCAGATCAGACAACACTTTCGTCCTGTGGTAGCACACCGAAGGGCGCGACGCCACACACACACACACACACACACGCACGCACGTGCACGCGCACACGCACGCGCACACACACGCACGTGCACACACACGCACGTGCACGCACACGCGCACACACACGCGCACATGAAGCCCACGCTACACAGCCGCCGCCGCGCCCACCACCACCACGCCCACAACTGTCCAAAAAACACACCCGGAAACCCACAGGGCATTGCCAGCATCTGCCGGCTGACGTCCGCAAGCCCACCAGGGCGACCATGAATTACTACGGTGCCGTACCGCACCTACTGCACAGCACCTCAGCGGGGGCCCGAACCCCAGCCATATCCTATTACGGTAGTTACCGCGCACAAACACACCAGAAGCCTTCCGATACTTAGGCAAACCCGGGCAAACATGACTTGCTCTGCCCCATCCCCAATATCGACTCGACTTTCGGACCGTAGACGGGCCTGCACAGATGCGGTTGCCGCCTCGATACGTTGGCGCTCTACGCCGGCCGCCCGGGAGAAGCTCCCAGCGGTGTGGACGCCCCAGGGCGGCGCAAAGTGCCCGCACAGATTCTGTGCGTACCCGGATTCCGGCCGCAGCCGCACGTTCCGCGTTGCGGCAACACACCCATCCGGACAGCCGTCTAGGAGCCGCCCGTGGCAACTCAGGCGCCGGCAACTATTAAGTGACGATACCGACGATACACATTCCTACCGCACAGGGACGACCAAGCTTCATGGAACTTCGGGCATCAAATGCTTTTTTGTTGTTGTTATATCCTTATTGCTATTGCTGCCAAACATTATCATAATTCTTGTTCGCATCATCACTATACTTGAAGCCTAAGGAAGCCGAATCAAACACCGGAAAGATCCACGAGCGGAGGAACACACACACACACAAACACATACACACACACGCACACACACACACACACGCACACGGCGCCGGTGGCACGAAAGGCCTGGGCTTGGATGTGCTCGTCCACCCGGGGAAGGGGAAGGGGAAGGGGAAGGGGGATTTACGACCCGTCCAGCGGGGGGCGCGACAGTGCAGCGGGAGGCGGCAGAACGCGCGGTCCGTGCCCTCTCTTCAGAGAGTCCACCGCCCACATACCGCCACAACGCACCGCCACCGCCGCCCACGCAAACATACCGCCACAATACACCGCATCCCCCACACCAGTCTGCGACGAATGGACTGCATCAGGACGGCGATGGCAGGCTGGCATGTACGGCTGCACGTGAGGGCGCATCATCGGTTGCGCCGGGGGTACAAAGGAAATACCGCAGCGGGGGGCCGCGGCCAGGGAGAATCCTGAGGCTGATGGTGGGCAGGCAGCGCAGCGCAGCGCACCTGGCTGCTAACAGGCAGCTCAAGAGGGACACGGACACGAATATGGACACGGACGCAGACGCGGACGCACACACGGACACGGACGCGCGCAAAAACGCAAAGCTACTCCTCCTCTACTCTCTCTCTCTCTTTCTCGGCCTTTATTGTATCACGCAAACAAACACGCCCCCCACACTCTCAACACACACACACACTAGGAGGGCGGTGCCCTCACCCTAGAATGGGCCCAGAAAGCCCCCCACACTGTAACATACACACACGCCAGACGAGGAAACACGCATGGCACGAGCAGAGGCATGCAAGCGACGACCACGAAGCATGAGCGAGACAGCCAAACCAACGCGGGCCGAACCAACGGGTGGTGGTGGTGGTGGTAGTAGTAGAGGCGCGCCTCGAAAGGCAGAGGCAGGGCGGGCCCTTCCCGTGCGTGGGTGGCGCATGGACGCACCCCGAACCCACCCGCAACCAGCCCCCAACGAGCACCGACTGGTAGCTCAAACCCCCAGCGCTCGCACCTACGCGGGTCCCTCCATGGGACCGAACAAAACGAAATCAAGGCCACCGAAATGAAGGCCACCCGAAATGAAGGCCACCCGAAATGAAGGCGCCACTGCAGGGTCTCCCGGGGCTGGCCTCGTGAGGCTACTTGCACTCACTCCGTCCCAAGACCCCGTGTGGGGCCGCTCTTCGTAAATCCCGCATGCTTTTAGGACGCTCCCATCCATCCATCCATCCATCCATCCATCCAAACAAATGACGCTTCCATCCAACAATGACGCATCCATCCATCCATCCATCCAAATGACGCTTGAGGGGCGCGTTCAGGGGTTTGTTCATGTTTGGGTTCCGGAGCCGCGTTCAGAGGGGCCGCAGCATTGTTCACACACCCCCGCCCTAGGCGCCTGCGCGACCAGGGAGGGATCGCAGCAGCCGCCGCGCCGGCTGGCGCACACGTCGGCACCGACCGGCAACGAGACCACGGTAAGGTTGTGTGCGTGGGGCTCGCCCACCGCCCACCGCCCGACGGGCCGAGGACTGGTCAAGAGGATCACAGCACCGCCGGCAACGGCTGCCCAGCCCCCCGCACGCAGAGATAGGCGCCTCCTTTTCCCCCGCGCGCGTGCGAAGGTGTGAATGTGGATGTGTACGGTGCTGCCGCAGCTCGCACCGCCCTAGGGAGCAATCGCACCACCTTCAATGCAATCGCACGGCCTTCAATGCAATCGCACGGCCTTTGAAGCAATCGCAGCGTCCCGAATGCAGAAGAAATTCCGAATCCAAATCTAGCCGCCATCTGCGAGCGCAATTATCATTGCCGCCACGGCCGCCGCAAACTTGTCTGGGTATATAATTCCGCCTCAACAATCATTACCGCAGCAGCAACTGCAATCACCGCCCTCCCCCCATTTTGTAACAGGCCAAATTCCAAGCTTTCCCCCCCTCTCAGCTCCCCCTTATCTGCTACACTGCGAAACGTGTGCGCGTTCCATTGCCGCTGGCATGTTGGCAGGGAGAAGCGAGAGGTTCCGACGGTCCCCGCCCGAAGCCCGAAACAACCCCAATGGCAGCATCTGGCTTCCACCGCGCGCAGCTCCCAGCTTAATCCCCATGCCGGCCCCAGGCGACTTGTGCGCCCCCCTCCCAACCCGTTCTAATTACCCCCCAACCCAACCCCCAACCCCAACTCCAATCGCCCAACTCCGATCCCCCTGGCACTGGCCCTGACCTTCTCCCGCACATGCCCCTCTGATACACCCTGATACGCCCTCTGAACTCGACCGGCCGCGCAAACGTCCAAGAAAACCCGTAGGGTTCGCAGCGGTCCGTGAAACCCAGGGCATCGCACTGGCCTCTCCGCGACGCGGCGCATGGACAACCGACGGACGCGTCGCATCCACGACCCAAGCTTCTTCAAGGCCCCCCACAACACAGTGCTTCGTTTTTCGTCCTCCCATCCTTCCCCCAACCCACCCCCCAAAAGCCCCCCAAAGGGGAGCACGAAACGCCCATCCCCAAGTTCCCAAGCCCCCCAGGTTCAGCTCCAAGTTGGGTTCCGCCAGGCTCTCAGTTCCCTCCGGATTAAAAGATGGCCCACACTGCTATCGGGCCTCGCCCTCCGGATTGAAATAAGGCCCACACTGCTATCGCCCGGCCTCGCTCCAGCACACCGCACCGCAGTAGCTGGGGTGCTACCGGTATAACGGGTGGTCGGCTGGGGTTGGTTATTCAAGATCCCTCAAATCACCTCGTCCCTCCCACGTCAATCGCACTGCACTCACGCGATCACAACACACTGCTGTATCCTCTGCTCTCCGCTGCTCCCCGTGATGCGTCCCCTCCATCCACCCCGCCCCCCGCCCCGCCCCCTCAACTGAAACCGTAGGCCCCACGGTAAGCCACGGGTAGCCTCCGGGGCCGTCATCGGAGAACGGTGGTGGTGGTGGTGAGAGATCTGAAACGCGCGCTTGCGCCCAAGCACGCGCGCACGCACGCACGCACGCACAGGCCCAAAAGTGCCTCACAGAAGCAAATGAAGGAAATGACACAGCCATGGGGGTCCGCCATGGGGCCCGATCCGCCCCCAAAATCTAAAGCTGCAATCGCTGCCGCAACCCTTTGTACCTTTTTTTTTCCGCGGCCTCTCGCGCCCACCCCTCTCCCTGTCTCCCTGTTTCCCTGTCTCTCTACGGTATTTCTCTCTCTCTCCCTCTTTTAGCCGCCGCTGTGACTATCTCTTTTAGCCTCCTCACCAACAGTCTACGAGACGCTGCAGTGCCCCAGTGCGTCCCTTCCGATTGCAGACCTCAACCGAGTCCCCCCCATCTCGCAACGATCCCAACTGCCTCCCAACCACCCGCAACGACCCCCCGCCCCGCCTTTCTTCATCTTACATACGAGTCGAAACGAACCAGCCACAATCAAGCGACCCAAGATGCCCACTTCAACGAAACGTAACCAGCGACTCCCACACTCACTGTTTCTCAAAGACACCACCAACACCACCAACACTGCCATCCCCAATCAATCAACGAACCAGCCCCGAACCCGCCTCTCACTCCCATTTGGTGCTCTTCCCCCGTGGCCCCGCAAGAGCTGCGCCACTCGCCGCCGCCGCCGCCGCCGCCGCCCCACCCACAGACACCACCGCCGCCGCCATCGGCGCGCCCGCCGCCGCCGCCGCCGCCCGCCGCCTCTTATGCCGCGCATACGACACGCGTATGTGGGCGTGGCAGGCGGCGGTGACAAAGGTAAAGAGGGCGGCCACGGCCAGCGCGCGCAGCAGGCGACGGGTGGGGGACAGAAAGGCGCGCAGCGAGGCGACCTGGGCGGGGCTGAGCTCTGCGCCGTCGTCGCCGCCGGCCTCCGCCTCTCGCAGCGCCTCCGCTGCCAGCACGCGCCACTGCGCCATGTAGACGGGGACCTTGGCGACGCTCACGAGGGCGGCGGCGGGGAGGGAGAGCTGTCCCCGGAGAAGCGCGGGAGCAGGAACCGAGTTGGGAGGGGGGGCGGGGCGGGGCGGGGCAGGGGGAGGAGGAGGAGGAGGAGGAGGAGGAGGGGGAGGGGGAGGGGGAGGGGGTTTGAAGAGTGATATTGCAACAATGAAACAAGAAGCCCGGGGCAGGGGGAGGAGGAGGACCAGAGGGAGTGGGAGGTCAAGGATTGAAAGGTGGTTAAGAGGGCGAGGGGCGAATCATCCTAACAGCGCGAGATCAGGGAACGGGAGGAGGCTAGGGAGAGTAGGGAGGGGGTAAGGGCGGCCAAGGGCGGGAGAGCCCTGACAGGGGCGGCGGGGAGAGCACGCGGGGGGAGGGGGGCTGGGGCCGGGCCGAGGGCCGCTCAGGGTTTCAGGGAGCACGCGCCGCTGTTTACTGCCTGCTGTGATAGAGAAGCAAACCGACTCGGATTGCGTGCCCGCACTTCCTTGTCCACGCGTGACAAGACAACCGTGGCCGAAAGCCCGTGGACAGGCCCTCCGCCCGCCCGCCCGCCCGCCCGCCCGCTAAGATGAGGTGCGCGCGCCGCTCCCGCTCTTCCTTCGCTGCGCTCCGTCGTCCTTTCCCTCTTTCCACCCACCCACCCACCCCCCAGGCACGACCATGCACCCACCCACCAGGCACGACCATGCATCCACCCGCCAGGCATGACCATGCACCCACCCACCAGGCATGACCACCCACCCACCCACCAGGCACGACCACGGCACGATGACCGCCTCGAATAGCACCAGCGGCAGCCCCAGCTCGTAGGAGGTGATGCCGGGGGGCGCCGGGAAGCCCGCCATGCCGATCAAGAACTTGGTCAGCCAGTAACACATGTGGCGGGGAACCTGCGGCGAAACGCGCAGCAGCAGCAGCAGCAGCAGCAGCAGCAGCAGCAGCAGCAGCAGCAGCAGCAGCAGCAGCAGCAGCAGCAGCAGCAGCAGCAGCAGCAGCAGCAGCAGCAGCAGCAGCAGCAGCAGCAGCAGCAGCAGCAGCAGCAGCAGCAGCAGCAGCAGCAGCAGCAGCAGCAGCAGCAGCAGCAGCAGCAGCAGCAGCAGCAGCAGCAGCAGCAGCAGCAGCAGCAGCAGCAGCAGCAGCAGCAGCAGCAGCAGCAGCAGCAGCAGCAGCAGCAGCAGCAGCAGCAGCAGCAGCAGCAGCAGCAGCAGCAGCAGCAGCAGCAGCAGCAGCAGCAGCAGCAGCAGCAGCAGCAGCAGCAGCAGCAGCAGCAGCAGCAGCAGCAGCAGCAGCAGCAGCAGCAGCAGCAGCAGCAGCAGCAGCAGCAGCAGCAGCAGCAGCAGCAGCAGCAGCAGCAGCAGCAGCAGCAGCAGCAGCAGCAGCAGCAGCAGCAGCAGCAGCAGCAGCAGCAGCAGCAGCAGCAGCAGCAGCAGCAGCCGCAGCAGCAGCAGCAGCAGCAGCAGCAGCAGCAGCAGCAGCAGCAGCAGCAGCAGCAGCAGCAGCAGCAGCAGCAGCAGCAGCAGCAGCAGCAGCAGCAGCAGCAGCAGCAGCAGCAGCAGCAGCAGCAGCAGCAGCAGCAGCAGCAGCAGCAGCAGCAGCAGCAGCAGCAGCAGCAGCAGCAGCAGCAGCAGCAGCAGCAGCAGCAGCAGCAGCAGCAGCAGCAGCAGCAGCAGCAGCAGCAGCAGCAGCAGCAGCAGCAGCAGCAGCAGCAGCAGCAGCAGCAGCAGCAGCAGCAGCAGCAGCAGCAGCAGCAGCAGCAGCAGCAGCAGCAGCAGCAGCAGCAGCAGCAGCAGCAGCAGCAGCAGCAGCAGCAGCAGCAGCAGCAGCAGCAGCAGCAGCAGCAGCAGCAGCAGCAGCAGCAGCAGCAGCAGCAGCAGCAGCAGCAGCAGCAGCAGCAGCAGCAGCAGCAGCAGCAGCAGCAGCAGCAGCAGCAGCAGCAGCAGCAGCAGCAGCAGCAGCAGCAGCAGCAGCAGCAGCAGCAGCAGCAGCAGCAGCAGCAGCAGCAGCAGCAGCAGCAGCAGCAGCAGCAGCAGCAGCAGCAGCAGCAGCAGCAGCAGCAGCAGCAGCAGCAGCAGCAGCAGCAGCAGCA